>JAITYT010000206.1:534643-562191 GCA_025433975.1 Liostenogaster flavolineata | reverse complement strand
AGCACTCGGTATAGTCGTAACTTTTTATATTTATAATAACTTTCCCGAATAATAAAGATCAACACCATTAAAGGGCAAAATTTTGTTGGCCATTGAATAATAAGTAATTTATTTTAAAAGCCATTTTGATTAACTCTCATTTTGAATAACTGATTTATATTATAACAGGAATTTTGAAAAGCAATATACATTATTTCGTCGCATCTCTCAACTTTTTGTTTTACGGAGTTAATCGACGTGTGCACTGAACGGCTCGAATCTCGGGACGAGTTTGCACGTTATCGCGTAGTTCCTTCGCGTACCGATCGATCGTCGTTGAGAACGAGTCACCTGGTAACGGTCGTATTGAGTGCGAGGGTTTCGTTGATCATCGGCAGGGTGAAGTTGACGCAGCCTTCGACGGAAACGGGAAGTTCGGGGATCGGAAGTTTCGGGCCGAGAATGGCCGAGAATGAGATTGCCAGGCCCACGGTGACACCGGTGATGACACCGATCTCGTTCGAACTCTCGCAGAACATGCCGAGCGTGTAGATGCCGAGAAGGGGGCCGCCTATCACACCCGCGATTCCGATCGTGATCTCGATCAAGCTGCCCAGCTTGTCGGCTATCAGAGCCACGAGGACGCAACTGATACCTATGAACGTGGCGAGTAACTTGGCAATGATGCTGCTCTTCTCCTCGGAGAAGCTGTAGCCGAGCTTCGAATATACGGGTTTTATGTAATCCTCGAGCGCAACCGCGGCCAGTGAATTCAATGTCGCCGATATCGTGCTCAGAGTGGCACTGAACACGCCTGCCATGAAGATGCCCATGAAACCGGGCACTCGCGACATCTTCTCCGCCGCGAAGTACGACAGGATCTTGTCGAAGCTCGTGATCTTGCCAGACGTCACCGGGTCGCAGTCCTTGTAGACGGCGTAAAGCACCAGGCCGGAATATATGATGCAGCTTAATATAACCGACATGAAAGCCCAATTGAGGATCAGAGCCATGCGAGCCTCCCGAATGTTCCTGAAAATCGAGGAGAGTTCGAGGTATCTCAAAATCGAGCGATATCGATTCGATCGACCTCGTAATTTTCCAATCGAATCACCGATCGCGATTCGTAAGTATCCCCGAACGCCAGAGAACGATTTGGTATCGCAACTGATCCATCGTACGCGTAACCAGGCTCCACAGCGCTACGGTGCGTTAAAAGGTAAGAGATCAACGATCCGAGACGTAGGCTGCCTTCCAAAACGTGTACCGAGGAGAAATCTATCGAACGATTCGATTTAACGATCTCGTGGTTGCGATACAACAGCTCGAGATTCTTTACGAGGTCGATGAATCAGCGGTATTAGCATCGTGACGTTCGTATTAATTGGCCACGTTGCCAAGGAATCGATAAGATGGAATCCGATCCCTTCGAAACGAGAAGGAGGCGTTCGTTCGCCGCTCCTCGAGGATCGATGGACGCGGCAGGAAGCGGATGGAGCTGGACGAAGAAGAGGATTTTTAGCTTCACCGTCGTACTTGGCGGTCAGCTGACGTTGAACCTGCACTTGGCTGATGCCAAACAGCGACAAAAATACGAAACACCCGCCAATCACGCAGGAGAACCATGTGTTCCGCTCGGTTAAGTCCAGACTGAAACTATCGTACGCCGAGGATTATTTTCACGGTGGTCCGATCGATTACGACGAATGGAAAAGGTCTTCCAGTCGATCCGTCCCTAGACTCTTATTGCTGGGCGATCGGTTCGACGTGAGTGACTTTGCGCGATGATACGACGGACCCTACCGCAGCGACTCTTTCCATTCGGCGTGATCAAGTACGAGCAGAAATCGATTTATGCGGTAGCTGGATTTTCGACCAGCGCAAGTTTAAACGATCGAATATTTAATGGATAACGATAATTTAGGTTTTCTTGCAGCTGACGGAGAAAGCAATATTGCTTCATTTATCTATCCAGCCAGAATCAAGAGATTCGTTATCTTAAAGGTAACTGGCGATCCTGACCGTAATTATAGGACAAGCAATGTCGCCGAGTCGATCGCTAATAGAATTCCGTATCGTACCCGTGACATAAATTGGCTAATTTAGCTAACTCACTTCGAGAAATCCAGGCGTCCACTCTCGTAAGCGAGCCCCCAGACGCTGGACAAGCCACCTTCGATCTCGTCCGAGGCGATTCCGATAACGCAGAAGACCGTGACTACCATCAGTACGCTCTGGAAGACGTCGGTTATCAGCACCGCCTTTATACCGCCGATCGTCGAGTAGAACGTGCAGATCGAGCCGATCAGTACGATGCTCCAGATTTTGGACAGGCCAGTGGTCGCCTCCAGGGCCAAGGACGGTGCGAAGAGAACGATTCCCGTGTAGAATATCGTGAAGGCGAAGTTCAGCGTGCTCGCTATCAGTCTGAGCGTCACTCCGAAACGTTTCTCCAGGTACTGAAATGTTAAACGGTGCGTTCGTGGTCGCGTTTGCCTACGCGCGATACGCGAATTTCGCGGAAAGAATAAGTGGAATGTTGAAAGTCACGGAAGGCGTTAAGAACCAAAGCAGGAAGGAAGCAAAGAACGCGCGAAAAGCGTTTAAATAATTTCAATGACGTTTACGAAGATTCGAAATGACGGTACAATTTATCAGCGGCACTTCGCTTAACGAAATAGTTTCCTCAGTTTTGCTCTTTCTCTCTGATTCTCTCTTTCCGAGCTACGCTGATCGATAAATCTTCCACGTAAAGAACACGTCGATCGTTAAACTGGATTAGAATTTTCACGCCGACGCGACGCGGCGGCAACTCGTCCTTTGATTCGTCAAGTGTGTCGACTTTGCGGATCGTTATCTACGTCGAGATAATGGAAATTCTTGGGGTGTTTGCGCGTACTCGTAGCAGGCCATCGGCGTTCTTCCTTGATGGAAGTGCGTGCATTTCGTGCAGGTATCGATAACGCGTACGTATCGAGTCGAGAGCGAGGTAGCATCGATAATCAACGATGGGGCCTCGAACGGCTGGTAAATACCTCGTAGACGCTGACGACCCTCAGCTCGAAGAAGACTGGAAGGTAGATGTACATGATCATCGGAGTTGCTAAGGCTCCGCCGATCTGTATCAGGACGAACATCGCGCCGTGAATGTAAGCTTCCGCGCTTATTCCGAGTATGCTAATCGCAGACATCAGGGAGACCGTCATAGCCATCCCCAGCGGAACGATCTTCATCGATCGATTGGCGGAAAAGTATTCCTGTCGATCGAGAATCGCGCGTCACCAATTAGAAGTTCATCGACGACTCGAAACGACTCGAGAAGTCGTCGCGAATCGAGGGATTCGAAGATAATAAAAAAATGAAGAAAATGAAGACTCTCCCTTTAAGACAGCGATACCGATATTTACCGAACACGTTTCACTGTTTAACACCTTCACTGCCAAAATACTGAAACGTACTCTACATTTTTCAGGAAATAAAACGACGCAAATTTTTGGAACACATACGTGCCACCCAGGTATGGGTGACACGGCAGTTAATGGAGCCACGTTCAAAAGCGATAGAAAGGACTACGAAAACGACGGAATGACGCTAGAGAATCTAGGTCCAAATTTTCCTCGCGCCTTTGAACATTTACGACTTCGATCATCCCCGATCCCCTCGATTCCTTGACCGAATTTCGAGGAACTTGGCTCTTTCGTCCTTGTCACCGATTCGATCGACCGCAAGGATCACTCGACTTAGGATGAAATACCCTTGGAAGCTGCCAGAGCGGAATCGACGCGCAAACGATCGTCGCGGTCGAACGACCAGACGCGGAGGCAAGAGCTCGGTCAGCCCGAGAACGGTCGCCACGTCAGAAAGAAATGACCGTAGACTTTCTATAGAGGCGGTAGTCTGAACGGTCGCGATTTATCGCAGTCGAATCGAATGGAATCGTAATAATCGTTGCGCCGTTAATTAACGTCCCGATCTTTTGGAAAATTGCTCCGGCCGGTGATAATTTAGTAGACGATCCGTAAGCGCGTGATTTATATCGTCGGCAATATTTATCTCACCGCGGGAGATCGATCTTCGGATAACGAGCGCAACGATCTCCGATCTTGGCTCGCGCGCACCAGCTCCTAACGACCGATCGATACGATTCGAAGGCGCTACGCTAGGAGGTCATCGATCCTGGCGAGGCACCCTTCGATCGAAATGACTTTCAGAACGACGCGTAACCTCCGCGGTGCGTTGTCGGCCACCGGTGAACCGATAGTAGACCCCGATGGCCGCGGAGATCAGGAGGGTCGCAGCGATGACGAAGTAATCCGGCCATTGCAACGTCGTAGTCCCAGCGCCGTTACCGCTTGCGATTTCCTCCTACGAAGGAACACGAGTTAACTTCTCATTCACTTAACTTCGATGAGTAACTTAACTTAAATCGATCCACGTCGAGACACGTTATTATCCATCCGTGAAATCACGGTTGAAATAGACGCGGTTGCTTTCTTCTGGTAGCCGAAATATCAAAGGAACGTTTTATCAATTCGAAAGGTTCTAGAAGAAACCAACGGAAGAATACGATGTATGTTTACAGTTTGTTGCGATGCCTGTTCTCGACGAAGGTGAAAACATAGACGAACGTTAATCTACGCGTTATGGAACTTTCTAGACTGTCGGAATAGATATAAACACGCGGACCCCGTCGAGGAGATCTCTCTCGCAAAAATGGTCTCGTAAGCACGCACTCGCATATCGATTCGTAGTTAAGCACGTTACGTATGTATTAGGTTGGAGAATAAGTTCGTAGCGTTTTAGCACTAAATTTCACATCACATTTTTCTTATAATTGAATGTTCAGATTCGGAGCAATGTCTCGAGTGCTTACGCGTCGATTTTCTTCGATATATCTCACGTTTTCGTCAATATTTTCCATCATTGGTCAACCAAAGCTGAGTGTATCTTCAACGTCAAAATCTCCAGAACGAGCGAACCATCTAAGGGTTGTTGATTTCGATAAAGTACCATGACTGTAAACAGCACCAATTTTTTTCACTTGGTACAACACGATGCGATGTATATTTCTAGAGAGATGTGACCTTGAAGCCATTTGTGCATAAAAACGCTACGAACTTAAACCCCAACCCAATACATTCGTCGCGAATTATTTAATTCCTAAGTCATTCTTATTCTTATAATCGTTTGTGTCATTATTGTTATCGCGTGTCGCAATAATTAAACTATCACCGTTTTGTGAAGTTATATATATATTCTATCCTCACCATCTTCACAGATCGTTCGCGAATTTACTCCGTAAAGCGCGATTTCGAACGATTCGGGACGCGCGAAAGCCGATAACAACACTTACGTCCATCCTGCGAGAACTCGGTTGGACTGGAAAACGACGGACTGCCGTGCGTCGTTGATACGAGCGCGAGAATGCCGCGGAGCAAGGAAGGATCGTCTCGTGCGGTGTCACCTGCGTGTTTCGCGAACGAGTGCGTTCATCGTGATGGAAGGACGAACGCGCGGAGACACGAATCGCTTCGTTACATAAAAGACTGACTCGACATCTTCGGTGGTAATGGCACGCGAGATGGTCGGTCGTTTCGGCAGTAGGGGTATCGCGTACTGTATCACGGACCTCGCAAACTACCGATACGCCTAAACAACGGACAAGGATTTGTTATTCGAGAACACCTATTGGGTATAAAGTGTAATAAAACGAGTTCCTAAGCTCAGTTCAATCACTTTCAGCGTGAGCATCAGTCTCGGTTCGGTCATAACCAGTGTACAAGTTATTACATATCCCCTTGGTTAGGCTAAGCGGCTTTAGCCGCGGACCGTTGTCGCTATCGTGGCGAGTTAAAAAGGTTAGAAAAAGGTAAACTACATTTTTTTTTTAATTTTAACGAAATAAGTTCGCCGTTGTGTCTTTAGAAGCGCTAGAAAACATAAAAATAACTTTTTAAATCTCAAAATCGGCGGATTAGCTCCCATCCCTATGGATGGACTAGCCAGGATGGATTGTGCCAGGAATAGCACAAAGAACGTTGTGATATGAGACACGAAGTGTTTCGTTCGATAGCGAGAACGAGAAAAGTCCTCGACGGACGTTAGACTGGAAGTGTATACTATCTTGTAATCCCCACTCGAACGTCCATGAAGTCCAGGTCAAGACAGCTAAGAATTTCGGCTTCTTATGGGTCACGAGTATTGTCTAAATGCTAGGCCCTATTGAGAGAAAGTGCCGCGTCGCTATGCAGCCGGATACCCTAATCGAATCGACCCCCCGCCGCAACGCTTCAACACTCATCTTAATTCATCGAGTCTAGGCGTGTCGGTATTTGAACAGCCTTACCACTACGACCTCACATTTTCAAACACTTGTAACATACTGCTACACTCGGAGAGGTAGGCCCCGGACCTGCTTATCTGCACCATCTCCGGAATACATGTATATTATGGGCTATCCTGACCATCAATGCTATGAGGCTAGCTCATCAATGATATGTCATTAGAAGAGATTCCTGTAAGTTCCCCGCGACACACGCTGTTGGCTATGCTCGACGGTGTCATTTATGAAAGAGAATTGAGATTGTCTGAGTTGGATAGGAAGTCGGCAGCTTCCGATCGGATTGGTGCTATCGAGAGGAAAGCAGAGATTTTTCTCTGGAAAGAGCTCGAAAATACATGCGAGAGATGTTTTTAACCTTTTCGTTATTGTGGTCCGTTTCGCTGGAGTGACGCCATTTACAGAGATTTACAAAATAATGAGACAGTGCTCTCGGACAAAACAAATAATTAAATTACACATGGAAACATTTTAAAAAGATTTAATTTCTTATTTTAGACATGGAGAGATTTTCAAAATGCACGTAATTCACTGCTACTCGTCCAAAACGCGCATCTTCTTATGATAAACTGGTTCAAAATCCCTATCGTCACTTCAGTTTTTGCGACGATTAGTTTCTAATGCAATTGTTTTTCTTTTCATTTTTTTTGCTACAATTATTTATTTTAAAGGAATACTTATGTCTAAAAATAAAATATATATATATTGGTGGGACCGGAAAGTAATCAAAATTTCTTGAATACTAAAAAGTCGTTTTTTATTTTATTTCAAAGATTTTTTAAAAGGGAATCCAACAACTGCCTTTACGCTGGAAAAAAGTGTTAGGAAATGACGGAAATTATTTTGTTGATCAGTATTTAAGATTTCTTTAATAAATAGATGTTTTTCTCCATTTTGATTACTTTTCGATCCCCCATATATTCTACCCTCACCATAATCACAAATGGACAGACCGATTTCAACACGACGCGTTACGATAACCGGGTGTCGCGAATTCGCGTTATCGTCATTCGCACGGTAAATGACTCGTCAGAGTCATGAGGTGAGCGAGTTCGAACTTATATGTTGCGACGTGACCGGATCGACGTGGTGCGATAACTGTTAACTGGAATACACCGTGAGCATCCTCCAATTTTCGACATTGCTACGTGCCGTTGGACGAGCTCGTTTCGTCTTGTCCATGGTGCTGCTTCGAACAAGCCGAAGAAAGGAAGAAGATCGGCGCAAGGAACGGTGGGAAGGAGAAGGAGGGTTCCGTAAGTGGCGAATTCCCGTCATTAAGTCATTAGTCGAACGCAGGACAACGGCGTTCCGGCCGTCGTCGGTTAACCCACTGCTGAACTTGATCAGCCAATCGGTGACCTCCGCGCTTCTTCGAAACGGAGCGAGTGTTGACCAGCCACTGCACACCGTACAAATTTCACCGGTATTCGCCTCTTCGACTTTGCTACGTACCGATCTAGCTTTCGCTTAGAACGGTGAAATCGAAATAATTGCGAAGAAATCCGAAGCTTCGATGTTATCTCTGTCTTCGAAGCTTTCCAATTTCTTCTCTAGTTCCTCGTAGTAATTCAAGAAATTATTGAAATTATCGAAATCGATGAACTCTCGAACGCTTTTCAATGATTCGCAGTTACGATCAGGTTGCATCGAGTCACCCGTTGCACGCGCTCACGACGTCGGTCGGAATATTATTCACCTCGGATCTTGTCGTGCCTCGATGTTACGCCAACGACTATCATGCGGTTCGGCACGATGATTAGAACTCACCGCTCTGAAAGAAGTTCCATATTAGCGTAATTAAAGGACCGATCGAGCTTCCGTCGTATTTTCCGCGATATCATGTCCAACGATAACGTACAATTTCCCCGGTAGTGGTTAGTTCGCGGAGCACTGTGTATTTTCGTGTTCGCGTAATATAATGCCGTCGATTAAGAGCGCGTCGTTGACGTGTCACGAGGTAGGGAGGCGGGACTTGGTTCGATAGTCGCGTTAAAACATGTTCGCGTTAATTAAAACTCCTCTATTACTTCCTGCTCTCTCACTTTTTCTCTCCGTCTGACATTCACTAAAATTCGTACCGATGACACGAATTATAGATCATTGTTTGCGTCGACTTAATATTAGGCTCTCATATTATTGCAACGGAGTGAAAAGAATAAATAGTGATAAAATAATCAAATGATTTTTACCACCATATACGCGGCATTGGACCCAGTAAGTAAAAGTGTCATGCCGCTTATATGGCAGCATCGGTCCGTTAAGGGTTAATATGTTTCAGTCATCGTGTCGTCCTATGGAAGAAATTACTTCAGGACAGAGAGACAAAGAACGACACGGAATATTTTCTAAGGAATTCTTCGAATCGTCCTACGAAGCGAGTTTTCGCGCCTCGGTGCGTGTATCTAGCTATTTAACGAAAAGGGTTTCCCTAGGGGCGTTAATTGGACGAAGAAGCGGCCGGTGAGATACACCGACAAATCCTCTGGTTTACCGGAAAAGTGACGAGGACAATTTGTTTGACTTTCTTCCCGTCGGTGAGCGACAAAAGCGTCGTCGCGCTAGAAATAACTCTTTAAGTTGATCGCGAGCTCTATTCAGCCTTCTGGGTGTCCAAGGAGGAGGGCGACCTTGTTTGTATATCCAAGGAGTTTCTGTTTGCGCCTGTAGAGCTTTGTCTCTTGATCTTTGAGGCGCGTGCTTTCTCGCTGGATCTATCCGTCGATTCTCGTCGAAATTGAGTGGGATCCTAACCGTTCTTTACTGACATGGTTTTCACGGTAAGAGCGGTCGCTTCGTAGTACGCGTTTGCCAACGTACGTAAGACCAAGCTCGAACACGTCGATCTCTTTGGTATGATTTCGTCTCCAAGGAAGTGGCATTAATTACTTTGAGCGTGACCGAAGTGATTAAAATATGAGTCATTTCCTCTTTTCTTCGATTTATGAATGTTATTCACCATTTCCTTCTACCGAGAAATCATTTAGGATGCAGAGTTCAACTATTATAACGGATTTGACTTGCATTTATCGTTCCAGAGATTACGAGTTCAGAGTTCATGGATTCGTGACAAATGTTACGTAATCGTTAAGCTGATACGAAAGTTCTAAGAACCACGTTATGACTGTGCCAGACTCCAGAAACATAAACACTCGTTGATATTTTCTATATTCAGAGGTGAGGGAATAATTAACGATAACAAACGAAGTCTATATTATATCAATGATGCACGATTAACCGTTTCGCCACGAAGCCGGCTTTAGCTGGCAGTAGTTAAATGCATAACAATCGTGTGTGCGTTTAAGCCAAGCAAAACACTTTATTTATCATTTTCGCGTATGATAACTAATGAGCAAAATTACACGATATTTTGAATTTCGAGACAAGTATTGAATTTTTGACTTGAGACTCGTGTTTGGTATGCCAAATGCGTGGAAAGACAATAAGGAGAAGTAAAATAATGTGCCTGCGGCTTGGAAAAAGTGAAATTGTAACATCTTCAAAAATACGATTGGACAACGACTCAACTTTTTTAGTGCCAGACATAAAACTAATGCCTATACGAGAGATACGCAACGAATGGACTCCCAAGACGCAGTGAAAACGCAGTCCTCGTTAAAATAACTGTAGCTACTTATGTTGTTAGCAACGATAAATACTTCTTATGTCATTTTGAAGTAGAAACATTGACCGTAAAATTCAGTTACCAGATGGCATTTTTTATTAACGTAAGCGCTTTTTAACAACGAAAATAAAATGAAACAAGCTGAGTCTTTATAAGAGAATATCAAAACTACTTTACGTTACATAAACGTGTAGCTGAAACTTATCGATTGTTATTAAAAGCTTGCGGTGGATGTACTCTATCGGAAATAATGTGTACAGATTGGTTTCGATGATTGAAAAATGGTTGGAAACAAAGCAAAGCATATACTAGATGGGATATGGAGGTTACTGTGTTTTATGGCTGTTATGATTCGACTCTTTTTCACGCGTATTATTATTTTGTGAAAACAAATAATTAATAATTTCATATCTATATTTATCTTCTCGCGTAACGTCTACAAAATGTAAATATCTAACAGATGCCTGTAATCGTTAGGGGAATAAATACAATAAAAAAACAAACAAGAAACGTACCGTCAATGGCATTAACCCAAACAGTTTCAAAATCTCTTGAAAACAAAAATTCTGGATTGTTTAAAGAAACACAGTCAAATTGGTATACTATTTGACGTTGTGAGATTACTCGCAAACTGTATCATAGACTGAGAAAAAGACTTTTAACGATGGTTTCATAACAGTGTAGACGAGTACGCTGATCATCGTCACTAATCCTTGACTAATCCCGTATAGCTGACTGAATATTTTGCGGGCGTTCTCGAGCGGCTGTAGATCGCTGCTGATTCCGCAGCTCGTCGTACGTTCAATCGTGATCCCTGAGAAAGAATGAAAACGTGAATTAAAAAGTTCACTCAACTATCGCATCGGTTGATAAGTTCTTGGCCTAAAAATAATGCCCGGTAATGCAAAATAATCATGCACCATACAATATCGAATTACAAATCGCTTAGTAAATTGCTAATTAATTCGTATGCACTCACCCGATGTACAAAAGAGGCAGGAGAGGTGAGACCGGTCGGCAGGTCTTCGGTGTTCCAGCGCTTCAAAGTTCCGTCCATGATTGCACTTCACTGCACTACGCGACGCGACTCGATACAAAACATGCATCGCAATTACGAGTATAATTTCACCGATGCTCACGCGACGACGATCGATTGCGAACTAACACTGAGCAGAGTCAATGTAAGACAGGTAGGTCGACCGAACTGTAATTATTGTGATTCTTTTTTTCGAAAGCACAACGACCGACGTAAACAATTCTTTGAATTACGATTGGTTTAAATACTACCAAAGCGATAACAATTACAGTTAAACTTAACTTAATGTGTGATTTGAAGATTAGTGAATTACATTCCATATAAATTAAAAATCAATAATAACTTAGAAAGAAATATCACGATCAGATTTTTAACTTCAGATTCGTATTGAATGAACCAAAAAGGAAAAGTTTGTGAAATATTGTAAATTCGACTTTTCAATTTCCCGAATTTCTAAAACCTTTTAAATCTTTCTTTGTTTATGGACCTTCGGTGCAACTATCGATTTTAGTCGAGAAGGAAGTAACACCAATAAACTTTTAAGCATAAGTTGAAATGAGTTCGTTAATTTAACGTTAATTGCATATGTTACGTTCGTAATTTATTTAGGTAAAGATTGCATATTTATTATTTTACCGCGTGAAATTGAGTCATGCAATATTTTGTCGTTTATCATCACGTCGTAATACTCGCTCTATGCATTCAACAAAGGACGATGTCAAAATCGATATAAATTCAGTATATTGTCGTCTACATAATCTTGATTAATGGAATGGTTAATGGAAATGTCATAAATTGAGTTTCGTTGTTTACTTTTAAAAAGCGAAATACGCGGTTGACATTTGAAAAAAAATGTATGCTCTCACCGTTGTCGGTGGAATTGCTTCTATCGATTAATCGAAATTTAATTCTTTTTTAGATTGAAAATAGCAATCTTATTCGCGACATCGAATTGGAAAGTGTTATTAGCGATTTATCGCATATGTCAAAGTAACTTTACAAGACATATGCAAAGACTTATCAAAGTAAGTGACAATTTAGTCATAGTTTGAACAATTGTAATTATTAATTATTTTCTTATGCTATTGATAATCTGTGCGCGAATTAAATAGTTCAAATGGACAACGATCCGAAAATCATTTTAACCGCTACGATATGGACAGCTTATTCGTTCAATTTAAATCCAATCAAAACGCTGTGGAACAACGTTGTAAAAGTCGTATTATCTCGAAAGCTGTCAAATCTAAATGGTTTATTCGACATCATTCGTGAAGTAAGTAATTAAACAAAAAGGTAAAATACCAAACTTTTTATATCTATTTAGCTAATTGTAAAGTATAACGTTTACTTTTATTATCGTATAAAAAACACTATACAGATATTAATTTATATTTTGACTTGCTCTTCATGGAAGAAAATACTCATGATTTACAGTGAAATTAACGTTATTACACCGTAGAGCAAAACATGGAAAAAATTAAAAAATTGTCCTTTAAATAAGTGGTGCAATGCCGCGAGGAAATATTAAAGTAATTTCGCTGAAGTCGTTAAGAATTCTTGTACCTATTTATACTGTCGTCACTGTACGAGTACATTGAAGCTGTACGACGCGGACAAGGCCATTGCGATTGAATTTTACGTACGTAAATGCAAAAGCGCGTACATAAAATATACATAAAATCGGACGCCGTACTTTCGTTAAAAATGTACTCGTGTCGTCTTTTTGCGTGTGCCTGCCTGCCTACCTACTCACCTACCCACCTACCTACCTATCAGCCTGCTTAACTCTCCACCAATCTGTCTACCAGTCGGCAAGACTTATAGAAATGCTAATTCAAGGTACCAGCCACGAACACGAAACGAACAACGCTCGGTTTTATCGCATATCGTCACGTTGATGCATTCACATACAATCAACTTACTAGCGAGACGAGTCGCGGAACGACCTACTTCATTTTCGTATTTCCAGCTTAACCCCTTGCACTACTTTCACAAGTCTGACTCGTGATGAAAATTTTGTGTGAAACTTGAATATCGCGAATCTGACTCGTTGTTCCATTCCATGCCAAACACGAATATCACGAGCCTGACTCGTGGTCTTAATCTCGGGCCAAGTATGATTATCTCGAATGGGATTCTTTATTTATATTTTTTTTTTATTTTTAGATCCGGTGATAATGACATTGATTTCTTTTAAAACATTACTACCGTGAATTTGCTTTCACTTATATTTACTCCGCTATTAATTAATCATATTATTATTACTTATACAAAATCTCTTTCAATCATATCGATTCGATCTTCAATCAATTAAGGTATTTTTTAAAAGTTTTGCGACGACGTGAGAATGCACAAAATGCAAGGTGGCTTTGCACGTATCGAAATGTTTTATAACGTAAGCAAGATTACTAATTTTAGACTCGTATGTATTTTTTCAACCTAATAATTTGTTGACATTTAGTTGTTTATTTATATTTTGTTTTAAATCCATTCCCATCCATGTTTAAAGACATTCACTTATATTTACTCCACTATTAATTAATCATATTATTATTACTTATACAAAATTTGTTTCGATCGTATCTAATAATTGTAGTATTTTTTACAAGTTTTTGATCCAAATTCATTCGGATTTTTCAAAGAGCTCCATCGCGAGAAGTGAATACGAGCGGGACTACGTAACTCGGTCGTAAGACGTCGTGTTTCAAATAGCGCCACTCGAGCAACCTTTCCTCCGCAACCATTCCGGCGGACAAGTTTGGCACGGCTTTTTCAGAATTTCGGCATAGTGCAAGGGATTAATAAAGCTGCAAATCGATCGCACCACTTTTAGTACGAGAACGGAGCGACACGATAATTTCGAGGATGACCGAAACGCTTGTCGCGTCAATTTCGAGGATCGCTATCGCGAATATTACCAGAAAAACGTTGTTAAATATCAATGCCGTGATGCTTTCACGCATACATAGACGCTCGCAACGTAACGGATCCATATTGTTCCGATAGAACGTTAACGGGAAGAGACGGTTCGGATAATGGGTAAGCTCACGCGCTAGCTCATTCAGTGCCATAATTAATGAATGACGAGGAGAAGAGCCGCGTTCGGTCTCTTGTTCCACGGTTACACGGCGTTCCAGTCGATTTGCGCGCGATAGTTCCAATCGCGCGGTTTGCCTGGATTTCCCGCTCCTAATTAATTATACGCGTTTAATTTCTCAAGCCTTTGTTATCGGTCGGTGCTAGGAAGGTTCCCTAACAGCACGTAATCGCGACGCGCTCTTACCGCCGAAGCTGCGCTCGAGATCGGCTTTCGAACGTCGACCGTGCCTCTCGACTGCGAATCGGTCGATAATCGCGCTCCATTAGGATTCGTTTGCTATTCGACTGAATGACGAGGCGGTACTCGCTCCTGCTCTAGTAGTCTATCGATCGATACGAGTGCTACGATGCCATTTGGATGTGATTTTTGCATATCGTGCTTATAAATCGACTGGCATTGATCCTAAGGAAGAAAGCTGAAAGCTAGATCGAGAAGACTTTAACCCTTCAGAAGCCCGTGTAACTTTCAGGTCACGTGCTAATATATCGACATTTTACCAAATAATTTTAATTTCTTCGCAAGATGACGTATTTGTCTTAACTATATAATGCTTTTGAGATAATCAATAAGAATATTGACGGTTGACAGTACCATAGACCTGAAATATCAAGGTAAATGCCTTGCAAATTGTCTGCAGATAGACAAAATGGTTAACGTAACCATTTTGTGCAATTGACATTATTTGTGCTTCCGTCGGTGATTACTAATCAAAACAAATGTACATGATAGCTCTGGCTTTGAATATCAATAACAACTTATTGTTTGCATTTACGGTTTTATGACTTTCAGGTTATAGTGAGCTATAATATTATGGTAGATTTCCGGATATTTAGGATAATGCTTGTGCTTTCCTCAGATTCTATTCAGATTTATGAGAATATATTCAGATACAAAATCACATACAAATAAAAGTGCGATTAGAATTAAACGCATCAGCGATTAAAGATCCGAAGATTTTTTATTAGATTCTGAGTCCGATGGAGATCATCCAGTAGTATTCACTCGACGACGCATAAATATTATTGACAGTGATGATAAATTTAGTAGCGAATTATCATCAGACGAGGAAAATTCAGGACCGCAAATAATTGCTTGGGATCAATATTCCAAACGAATAGTAGTTGTCATCGCCCTTGGGAAGGAGATTGCCCTGAAGACCCTCAAGGACCCTACTCTCCCGTGACCTATTTTCGAAAACTATTAGACAGTGAAATAATAGTTGATACGGTAGACTATACCAATCCATATGCACATTTTAAGCGCAGAAGTGCAAACATCGTAAGCCGTTGTTACATCAAAGTTACAAAGTGAACTAATCGTAATAAAATTGTTTAGCCTGGTAAACGAGACGATGGGCGCTTTACATAAATATAAATTTAAGTAGATATATCCTCACGATCGCGTGCGCGAGAAAAACAAGACGGGTAAATGTTCGTGTAAATATATGAGAATCGTGAATATTAATCTCTCTGGCATGACGTAGCATTGTTCGTAAGTACGAAAGAATCGATGCGATTGCCTCGATTACCCTGTGTTGGAATTAATATTTTTCCTTCGTTAGCATCGTTGGTACGCGCAGCACATGCTTCGCATTTTAATCGTGATACATTTATTCCATGTAAATTATAGGCCGCCTTGCTCGCGCAACGGGACGATTCAATGCAGAACATCGTGTAATTAATTAAAATCGGTACGGCCGACTACAAAGGTCAGGCTGCTATTGACGCTTCGGTTATATTTCTCGTTTCTTCCCTTTTTCGAGTGCTTAATGACGCGTTGGCTAAATATAAATCGACCATTGTTGCGGCGATCGTAATCGCATACCTCGCGATCGATGATTGGATCGTATCTTTTGTTTTCGCCAGTAATTACATACCGATTTATTCGCGATACAACGATTTTTGAACGTACTAATTCGTCCATGAATATGTTTCACCCTTTCTTCAAGGTCGGTTTCAAGAAACGATGCTTTCGCCTAACAATTTTCCATGGCCAGTGGCTCGAAAAATTTGACGAAAATAACCGCGACAAGCGCTTTACTGCCTCGGTGCACGATCGATAACAGTTCCTTACGTGCTATGCCTCCATTTTCTATGCACGCATAAAAAACTCTCATCTGCTCTAAATAATACATGCGTTCTCGCTTTACTAATTATTCGTTTATTATAATATTCAGCGTATATACAAGTACAATATATACAAGTAGAGAGCCAGCATACAAATTTCGAATTACTTCGAATCTATTTGTAGAAGTTCCAAGGTTTTCGTAACGCAAAAAATCGCTGTAAAATCCTCTTCGAATGTCGTCGTTGACGATGGGGATAAATAACTTCTCGAGGTTTTACGGTAAAAATCAAGAAAGAAGAGAGAAAGAGACGCGAAAAGAGAGAAAAACCGTCGATTCGATGCACACGTATCGTTTCGATCCGGGACAATTTTAGAGTGGATCTTCTCTCCAATGTTATTTGCGTCGCTCTGCCGATGATTCACGGGTTCGCGACCTTTTGGCTCGTCTGGTGTTTCCTCGTGTTGCATTTGTACTAACGATGACAAATCGAAGTATCAGGGACGCACACGCTCGCACGTAAGGCGCGAGAAAACGAATTTGGCGTACGATCGAAGCGCTAAGAACTCGCATTTCGTTCTTGGAGATGATCGAGGCGAGTGGAATAGGCGTTTCAGACCATCGGCGAACAAAGCCGATATACAACGCGTATCCGTACGATTCGCTTCGACTAACGTCGGCTTGCATTTTCAGGTATTTTTCCATCGATGGAGCGAGACACGTCTGCAAACGCAGCATGGAATAATTTGCTCGTGGAAAAGCGTCCCGTTTGCCGCTCAGATATAAATACTTCGGATGGTATTGCCCCTTGAATATTTGATTGAAAATTTGATTTATACGAAAGTGACGCGTGACTCATTGCGCAAATTACTCTCCGTATCGGTTATTTATACGCGGTTGTTTTGCTTTTTCCTTCGGTACAACGTGTACGATGAATCTACATATAGGCCGTCCGACAGTCGAAGGGGAATTATTAATTATTTATCAAACTGCAGTTTTTAAGCTTCTCTCGTAATGTAAATTGGAATTAAAGCTGTTTGTGCGCACGTTAATGACCGTGACATTGTAGCATAGCAATTACCGCAAACGATAGCGGAAGTAGTCGAAGGTCGATATCGATTCGATCTCTCTGTTATCAAATTCCGTATGCCATCTTTCGATAAACTTTTATTTATGCTAATACTTCCAATCGAGAATACGTTCGAATTCGAATACGAGAATCGAGTTTACGCATATTATTAAAATAAATTAATAATTATTGAATCGATATACGTTACACCTTCGAGATATACAATTTCACAATAATTGCAAACGATAAGAACAACGCGAAGGAAAGTAAAATTTCATCTAAAAAGAAGATATAGATGCAATCTTATCGCAAATAATTATAATCGCAGTCAAAACGTGTAATACGTAGCGAAGTGCTTCTTCTTCGATCTTCGATCAAGCGACACGAAGGACCCTCGCAAAGAATTTCTTCCTACAAGACATAGAGGTTCGAGCTGCGATACGACGGCTAATTCACGCTACATCGTCGAAGATCGAAACACGCGAGGGACCTTCCTCTCTGACGTCGAGCTACCAGCCACTTTTAATCGTACCATAATTCTTTTCGCCCCCTTGAAGAAATAACGCGTCGGATCGGGCCATTAGCTCGAGCACACGTCGCAATCGTATTTCGTGGATACGAGCGTGTCGCGCGTGTGCACCGACTTCGATAACTCCCGAGAATTCCATGAATTCTTTCGTGTTTTTCTGAAAACGTATTGGATGAAGTGGAGAGAGGCTCGCAAGGCCAACGTCGCTCGCTCGTTGCTCCGATCGATCGTCGAAAAAATGCAATCGGCGTTCTTGAAAATTCCATCGATGTTTTCGCGTTATTGGTTTTACCGCGGCGGTATCGATGCGATGCGCTCGAGTACGCGTTCGTTTCGAATAAAAGCTTCTCTTCTGAGAGCCAAAATTGGAAAACCAAAACATCCTTCGAATCGATATAATGCAAATTATCAATCTTTCACTCGGTTGATTCGCTTGATCTAGTTATATATGTTTATCGAATTTTCGACTATTTTATGACATTTATGTTAGATATATACGACTCGTGCGCGCCGATTAACACATTGAGGACGGGTGACGAGATGTTTCGTTTTATTGTTTTCTCACGTATCGCATACCGACGACTCAAGAAATGAAAAAATAAATTGATTTCCTTGTTAAGTTACCGAGGCAACGAAGCCTTGCATATTCTTGCGACGAATGACAATGTTAATGGCACGGTAATATGACAATATCGACGAAATAAATGCATGTCGAAATTTTGAAAGCGCGTTAAGCGAGCAGAGTGCCGTCCTCGATGTGTTAAAACTCCGAAACACCGTGAGACGTCACTTGAAACGAGAAGACTCGATAGGGTCATTCGTATAGAATTTTACACAAATATGAATATTAAATTATTTTATTAATAATCTCGTACAGTATGATATCTTTTAAAACGGTCTGGAATAATTAGTATCTCCACGTGCATGGCACGTCTTTTCAGCGCGAGTGGTTAAAAGTATTTCATTCGATGAATGAGAACGTAGAAGACAAATTTTGCTGCGCATAGTTCCTTCCAGCATTAAGAACAAACGCTTTTATTTTCTGAATAAAAAATCGAGCGATTACAACGTTCGAATCGATTTTATAGATATTATTTTCAATTTATAAATCGTATCGAATTTGCGTTCGATTTATTTACGGATTTATTTACTACTTGCGCGTGCCAACTAAAATGGAAAACTTCAAAAGTATTTCCTCCGACGAGAAGAAACTTGGAAACTGAACTATTTAGCGTGTTTTGGATTCGGTCACGCACTCGGAATCAAAAATGAGAAAATGAAAAGCACGCTTGGAGTCGAAGTTACAGAAGCATTACCTCAATTTTGGACTCCGTCGACTCAATTCCTCTAAAAACATTAAGTTTCCGTCGAGTTTCTGGCATAGAAACCGGATTTATACGACTCGTACGTGCCAACTAAAGTCGGAAACTCCGAAAGTACGCGAGGTCAGTCGAAGTACTTCTTCCACTCGGGAGAGACGTGGAAGCTGAATTTTACTGCGAGCGTTGGACTCGGTCTCGCGGACAAACGGTCTATTCGTCATTCTTTCGGCGTCGGTAAAGAGTCGGCGAGAGCGTCGCGATGCGGAACTGCTTATCGGATGGCAGCAGCAAGGACGCGCGGCCTCGAGAGGGGCAAGGAACGGGAGACAGGAGGTATTAAAATTCCTGCATACGGTGGCGAGCCGTTAGATCGGCTAACGAAGTGTAGCGAGGGGCAAATTTTTCGGTCGACAGCGAGAGGAGAGCGACAAATGTAGCACGACTCGCCGTTTCGAATCGCTCGATTCGAAGATAAGCTCGACAATGAGCGGTCACGGGTACAGCTGCGGCAAAGAACGATCAGCGGCTCGGCGACGCGTTTGTCTCCGTTCCGAAAGAAGGAAGTCGCGAGTCCCGCGTGCAAATAAATTCGTTAAATTAGGTCTATTAGGTCTTTCGACACACATTTACATTTCTACGCATGTGCTCGATACATTCGAGAAGACATGGTCAGCAACCGTCAAAAATTAAATTGGGTTGGGGAAAAAGAAATCCATTATCTATTCGGTAGATGGCTGAAGTGATCGATATCTCGGAAAGTATCGATCGAACAATTTCAGATTTATGCTCGTTAGAAAGGTGACATTTCGCGCTAAAAAAATTCTTTCGCTGTTTTTTGTTTGGTCGATTCACTTGCGAGTTACAAGGTGTTAAAAATAGAAGTCGACAAAGAGAAAATTCGGTACATTTTACAGTTTTACTACCATTTGCTTCGGCCTCTGCAAAATTCCCTTAATGGTTTAAAATTGACGTGAAAAAAAGACTGCGAAAATCACCTGTCTCGGTTTATCGCCCAAAAAAAAACCCAAAAGTTCTACATCCATGAAATAATGGTTCCAACGCAAAAATGGTGCGTATTTGAGCAAAGTTTATAATCCGAAACATATTGTAATAAAGGAAGTTTTGAAGTTTACGTAAAAGTAATTCATTTCTTTTTCCTTAACCTAATATCACTTGTTAAATATTAAATAATCTGTCGAAAACGTATTGGTTTCTTTTCATTAAAAAACGACAGAACTTTCCGGCAGACCTAATAAATATTTACGAGGAAGGAATACAAAGAAGTTCCAATTGGCGATGCATCGATCATCCATCGATCGTATCGCATCGTGGAAAAATGGCGATATCGTACATCGCTGTTCTATTTTACGAGCTAAAAAATGTTTAACCCAGGCGTGATCCGAAAGTCGTTCTGGCCGACGCGAACGGAATCGACGTCGTAAAATCGGATCGATTTTCTCCACCGACGAGAGAGCGACCGACGCACAGATCGACGATCGCTCACGATCGTGACTGTACAGGTGCGGTAATCGATTCTACTAAATTGCAATAGGTCGAAGCGGGCGAAAATCCGTGGCAACGCGGCGCGACTCCAACGAGCTACGATTTAAAGTAGGTGCTACGTCGTGCGTGCCACGGGCTCTAAGTCAACTCGCGACTTCCCAGTCGTGACGCAATTGCGCTCGATTGATGGATAATGCGTGTAACGAGGCGTGCCCTGAAACTTGGCGGTAATCGTCGCGGGGGCGAACGGAAGAGCGGAACGGAGTAGAAAACGCCTAACGATAGAAAGAGAAAGAAAAGATTACAAAGAGAAAAGACGGACAGGAAAGATCGATGTGCCTACCGATCGATAGCTCGGAGCGCTTTCGTTCTCTTCCACGTAACCCATTCTCCATGATAATCCTTCGTAAGTTCGTAGGCGTTGTCCTCGATGATCGCTTTATCCGTTCTTTCGTAAGTTTTCCAGCCGGAACAAAGCACGACGAATCTGCGATACCAATTCGTTTTTCACGCAAACTTGTTGCCGCTATGACAAGAGGCACGTTTCGAGTCGCGACGCGTGAAGCGCCAATTCACGCGGTAACGCGTCGTTAATTCGAATTAACAGCGCCATCGAGTTCAGGCCAACCGTCGAAACGTGACGCGAGTAATCGTCGAACCGCGAGAATTGCGTAACGGCCGATAGAAAATCCGTCCTTTTCGTGGGATTTTTTGCGCTTCTACGCTCGTTACGTCGACCTTGCGGCCGAACGAAGCGAAAGCACGCAACTTTGGCATACCGTGAAAACAGTCGCGTCGGTTTTACGCCTTGACGACACGCGATCGCCATTAAAGAGCCTTTCTCGTCTCTCCGTCTCGTCCTGCGGCATCACGTGCCGTCGATGACGCGCCAGCAGGGCCTCCTTTTCGTATCGTCTCCGTCCAAGCGATTTACACGGAGACGCTCGTCGCGAAAGGCGTCGAGGAACGGCTGCACGAGATTTTTCCATCAAGCTAACGATTTTCCGTAGCGCGCTGCTCCAGGGAGACGCGAGTTCGCGCGCGCCACCTTTTGCCGTCCAATCATCCTAATGGGGACCGAAAATGTCGCGCGGAAGCGTTCCTGATCAAAAAGGGAATAAAGAGCTGGTGGTGGGGCAAGGAAGGAAGAACGTAGGGAGGAAAAAGCTCGGATGAAGATCGAACGAACGGAGGGAGGAGCACGATGGAGGGTGGAAGGTGTTTTTCGAACTCGTTTGGCGAAGTTGCGGCTCGTACGAAACGTAACGGAGGAGAGGTGCGTCGACGTAGAAGTTCGTCGTATTTATCGTTTCGCTACTTTCACGCTGGAATTTCGACGTTCGCGGCGACGTCAATCGCAAGATAAAGGGTCAATGGAGCGGAAACTTTTCGCTCGTCCGTACGAACACGCGCGGGTCTTTCCATTCCTGGATAATCCATCGTTCTATTCCCGTTCGAGTATCGAAGCAGCCGGTCCTTGAACCCTCGTTGGTACTCGAGTGTCGGTTGCCGCACGCTCGGGATCGACCCACTTTTAATTCGAACCAATTAACGATAACTACGAGAGCGCTTTGCGCGTCTCTACGAGCCACAAAATAGTTAGGAGGACGCGTTAAACGCATTAACGTGCATCACGCCGCGGGCCAAGGAGGAATTAAAGGCCTACCGGAGCCTTCTCTCGCTCTCCGCGTGTCGTTATCTCGCGGTCGCGAGCGCCTCGGTGCAGCCAGATTCGCTCCTGGACGGTGGATTTCGGTGATAAATACTCGCCGGGGTAAGATCGAACGGCGCGAGCTCGCGATAAAGACGTACCTTCTCCCTCGGTTCACGAACGATCGGGACATCGTGGAAGGATCGTTCGAGAAATCCACGAGTCCGTCGAGGCCACTTTTTACCCCCGGACCCTTTCGAGTCGCCTTCGTCCTTGCGTCGATAATCCTTTTATCTTTTTTATTATTTATAGCCGCTGCTAATTTTTTACTCGATGTTTAGACGATGTCGTTCGATCGACTCGTTCACGGTCACGTGACGAGAGGCACGATCTCGGTGAGAGGTCGCTAGAGGATCGAACGACGCGAGGGAAGGCGAGAATCGCGGTGTCGATGATTTATTTCACGATTAACGAGGCGCGTCGGCGTTTTACATCATCGCCGCTTGAGATTCTCGGAAGAACCGAGCAGCTAGCGTACACGCGTACCACGAGCTACGTTACAACGCGTCATTGTTTTCGTTTCCACTCTCGTCGAGGAAACAACCTTCGAGATCGTTACTGATGCCGCGTCCTCCTTTTAATATTTTACCTTCGTACGCGAGATAAAAGAAGCGCCGACGCTCGAAGAGGGATGCCGCGAGGGGGAGAGGAAACTAACGGAAAAGCGGAAGGGCGCAGGTGGGCCCGAATATGGGACATCGCGATTACGCGGGAGTCGAACGTTATGGAGTTACGTAAGAGACGCGCGTAGAAAAGCGTTCTTTCACGCGATTTCCAGGGCAGACGCGAGCGTCGTTCTTTAAGAACGGGATATTGCGATGGCTTCGGCTCTCCGAGCAGTGGCATGACGACGCGTCGTGACCTTATCGCGCCTTGCCGTACGACAATATGTTAATTTCTCGTTGCAAAGCGATTTTTTAATTCGACGACGCTCCTTCTTTTCCTTTCTTCGTTATGAATCAACGTACGTGTCGTCGTGCTGGTATTTTTAACGTACCTACGTGGAACAAAACTGCTTTTACTGCTACGGGAAACTGTAAAAAATTGAACCGTAATTCCGAACGGAATTGGATTAACGTCGTATATTCGTTCGTATTGTAATTTTTCTTCTCTCTCTCTCTCTCTCTCCCTCCATTGGCACGCTCGACCTCGTTTTACTCTCGTATACGTCATAGGATTACGTTGCGTTAACCGCAGTTTTTCTTGCTTAACTATAATAGAAAAGTGTAAATAGAACTTTAGAGTCACGTGACCGTGAATATCGTTCGAGTAATCGCAAGACGAGTCGATCGAACGACGAGTAAAAAATTAGCAGCGGCTATAGATAATAAGTAAATAAATAGCGAGTAAAAAAAGATCAAACTTCGGACCCTTATCGGAGATATCGGATCGGATTAGAGATCTTTCGATTCTCAAAATCGGCAATTTTTGTGTTTCGGGAGGAACAGGAGTTCCCCGAAGTAACGAGGCGGCTTACGTACGCACACGTAAGTGCTTACCACGAGGAAAGATCTTGCGTCAGCGTGACATCATTCTGCTTAATCAACGCACGCTACGCGCTTACGTACAATCGTCGGCAGTTCGATCTTCGGAATTTCGTAAGACAACGATTCTCTTCTCTATTGGACGTACGAAAGCGTTTGTAGGTTCGCGCTTCGTCCACGGGTCGTGGAAGCAAGCGGTTTTACGACCGTGACGTCATCCCGTTCGATCGTGGAGCAGAACGCGGCGCACATCCGTCGAGTTCGAATTATCTCGAGGAAAGAAGCAATTCGAACGTGAGCCTTCGAAGGAATCCGTTGGCAAGAGCCGACTACGTTTGAAGACTTACGGCATCGTGACGTCACCACGCTCCAAAGGAACAGCCTCGTTCGAAGGTGGAGCCTTAATCCAGGGAATTCTCTTGGAAAAACAATGGACGTAACTACGCGAGGACGACTAATCTTCGTTGGCACGAATCTTGGAAGTCGATCGTATTTTCGCGCGTTTCGACGAAACCCCAGGGGCATTTCTTTCGAGCGGATCGATCTACGAAGGGGTTCGCAGTGGCGCCTTCGTGGATGTCCACCTGTACGTTCGAACGTATCGATCGCATAACCGATTCAGGTAAGCGCGTACGTGCGCCTTCGCGATACCGATTGGTATGTCACGCGAGCCACGTGACGTCGCGAACGGACACGTATCCATACGTTAGGCACGTGAGAGGATTTCTGAATGGCGAGGGCGCGAGAGTGCGCCGATCCAATGAATCCAAAGGAATCGAACGTACTCAGGCGGGACAGATGGCCTCCGTGAGCGAATGGCAGCCGTCAATCCGCGGAATTCCTACCTACGTTTGCGACTTGGCAAAGGCCTCGATCTTTTTAACATGTCGCGTTCGCGATTACGCGCCACCGTAAGAATCGTGAATTATGCGAGCGATTCGATGCGACGGTGGTCGACGAGGAGATTTATTAGGAGTTTTGTATCTCTCTCGGTTCTTTTCTCTTTCTTTTATCGGCCTGGCGACGAAGCGGGGCAATCCAAGACCGGGAGAAACGATTTGCAACGACGCAGCCGCCCTGCCTTTCGAATTTAGCCTGCTTATCGCGTATCTCTTGGTCCAATTCGGTGATAATTTTACGCTCGAGTCGTCCTTCCGATGTTTCGTGTAATCGCGATGCCATCGCTATAAATTGCGCGGCTATAGAACGAGCGAGCCAATGGCCGTTAAATCGCGCCGCATAATATTCCTCCGATACGAAGGGAGAAAGGTAGGTGGATTAATGCGTCGCAGTACGCGTGTGCGCGTAATTTTCAATCTTCGCCGATGCATGCGCCATTTGGTGGCAGACCGATAAATTTCGTCGTATTTGGCTCGAACTCGACTTGCTCGATTAACACGTTCGCGATACGATCGAATCGTTAAGAATTTTCAATCGATCGATTTTAAGCATCGTTCCGACAGCGGATAACGGCGACGCGTCGCACGTTCCGACGTTGTAAAATTGGGAAAGGAAGCGATGGAGGTAATGGTAAAGACGTTTCCTTTCACTAGCTCTTTAACCCCTTAAGCGCGCAGGAGATTACGATGAATCGCATCTCGTAGGTCGGAGAAGATTTAATGGAATCGCCGGTCTTTAGCAGAAAATGTATACCTTTATAAATAATCATTGTATTAGTTTGAAATTTTTTATGAATATAAATCGACGTGATATTTTTTTGATAACATATTTTTTTAACTCATAGAAGCTCTCTCGTATTATTGGCTCTAAGAAGCCAACTTATTTGAAACGCACGTTTTAATAAAAAGTACTAGGGGTTAATATAATGATTAACTGTACACAATTAAAGTAATGTTCGCATATTCTAACGAAGCGTATTCTCACTCGATCTGATCCCGACCGCGGAGAATTGCGAAGTGTCCGTGGTGTCGCGGAAAAACGTTATATACAAAAATGGCGAGGGTTCAAGCACACGCCCTTCGGCCCACGTGCGAAGGGATAGTGAAGGATCGTAGAAATCGTTTCTGCTGTTTCGGGAAAGTGCAGTCGGAGGCCCGAGCCGAGTCGAACCCCCGCCGCGTAGGGAAGCTGCTTGGTTGAATTCTTCAACAGCTATCTTCGTTGAAGTATATTTCTCCTAGTGTCAAAACGTATTCGATTCTTACTGTCGTGGCGCCACAGTTCGAAGACTACTTCGCACGATCTTGATCACGAAATATTCAGATCACGAAGTTCAGACTACTAAAACGTGTCCCAGTTCGATTAACACGTCCACGATACGACATTGGTACAAGTTTCATCAATACCATCAATAGTTACAACAATAGTTGTAAACTAAACCCTTAATCGGCGAATCCGATTGGTCTTACAAGCCAGAGTCGTTCCTTCCTGTTAACGCAAGTCGTCCCAAGTCTGAACAAATTACTTCGCACGACCTTCATCACGAATTACTAGTTCAGATTACTGAAACGTGCCTTAGTTACAGTCGCAAAATTAACATCGAACGAACAATTTCTCGGTATCGTTTTGATCATAGATCTGCTTCGACTACTGAAACGTGTCCCAGTTTGATTAAAACGTCCACGATATCGGCATCGGTAAAAGTTTTATCGATCGACGTTTATATATTGCTCGAAGCACGTTATATCATGATCGTAAACTAAACCTTTAATCGTCGGATTCGATCGATCTTACAAGCCAGAACCGTACATTTTCCCTGCTGTTGACGTACAAACGATTCCTACAAATAGAACGCTACAGTCGTCCTGAGTCCAAACAAACTACTTCGCACTATCCTGCTCATAGTTTCTCTGCTGGTGGTTATTGAGACGTGTCGACTCAAGGGGCTGACTGATTTTACAACCTCGCTTCATCGTAACTCGAAGCGTGCGTCGATGTCTCACTATTTTTCCTCCCTTGCGCAGCTTCGACATCGCCTCGTCCTCTCGACACGGCTAATCGACTTGAGTGCCGGCACGAAGAGCAGTGCACGGTCGTGACGCAAGGAGGGAGGAGCACTCGAAGAAACAAGACGGGCGGCAGAGGGCAAACGAGAAAAGTAATCGTGTCAAATCGAGTTACACGGAGACACCGCGTAGGCGATCTCGGCCAATAAAACGAGCGAGAGCCGCGTCGAATCGTGGAAACTATCTGGACTCGAGAGTCCGCTCGGTCTTTCCGCTCGTAATCGCCTCTATTTATGCACGCGAACGGCTTGGAAAAGTTGTCCGCGGTTTCCACACTCACGAGTCCTCGTTGAACCGGAAACACCGTGACACAGTCCAAAGGCTTGCCCATTCCGTCCAAGAAAACATCTCCGACGCTTACAATCACTGAATGGCTGAAAGTACCAGGGGAAGCGAGAAACAATGAAATTATTTTTTGCCGACGAAAAACATTTATTTATCAAAGCAATCTTAAATACCAGTCAACAAAATAATTTCCATCATTTTCTAACACTTTTTGCCAGCGTAAAGGCAGTTGTTCGATTTCCTTTTTAAAAAAATCTTTCGATTTTTCGTTGAAAAACTTTTCCAAGCGCGTTTTCACTTTTCCAACATTGTTAAATTTTTACCTCTTAATGTGTGCTCTAACACATTATTTTTGCAGCGTGGGATCTCGCGTTATTATGTTGAAAAATTCTTTTTCGTTATTCGATCGTGCAAGGGTCGATCCTTAACCCTTTCGCGACGGGTGCCGTATATATACGGCAGCCACTTTTTGGTTCACAGAGGCTGTCGCCAACAATATACGGTACAGAGTTTATTGTTAGAGAAACAAAGATT
>JAITYT010000206.1:499268-534338 GCA_025433975.1 Liostenogaster flavolineata | reverse complement strand
AAAATTGACAAGTTTTCTCTACAAAATGACGTTTAATTCATTTTATTTGGCTTATTTGTTACGAAGTAATAACTATTTACTTTTAACGCATTCCCATTGGTCACCCTGTACTATTAAAATCATAATTATATTATTATGTTATTTCAATATCGAACTGAAAATAAAACTATAAATACATTGGTGGCGAACTATGGTACAGGTCTATCGCGATCTCTCGAAACTTCCTGGGACACTCGAAAGCAACGCGATTATTTCACGACCGCGGATCGTACACTCTCCAACTTATTTCGACGCGATAATAATTCTTCGAGCGAGTGGAGATCCGAGCGGCGACTTAATTAAAAGATCGCCTTCGATGAAACGTCGCCTTTGTTACGTAGCAAACCGGCAGCTCGCCGCATCGAGCGCGCCAACAATTACGCGCGCTCGAGGTGTAAAACGTTCCTTGCGTAAGAACGCGATCTCTCTTACTCTCCCTCGGACTTTTTTAATTCGCCTCCATACAAGGCGACCCCGCTAAAAAGTAAACTCGTTAATTGCTCGGTGCAACCGCTTTACGTTCCTCTAATTACCGAGGCTCCAATAGACGCGCGAGTTCGTCCTTGTCTCTCTGTGAACGCGCGCGTGCGTGGAAACGATCACGAGTCGATCGGCGGAGGTCGCGTCGCGACGTCGACGTCGTTATTGCTCGCACAAGTACTACGCGGAAAAAGAGGTCTCTATTAACGTCCTCGGCTCGCTATCGGTCGCAGGAGCCGCGTGAAAAGACTTCTCGCGTGATTCTCTCATGGACGTCCGTCCGTCCGTCGAGGCAACCGCGAGAGTCTCGATCCCATGGCGCTCGCGTAATTCCATCGTAGGAGAGACGATAACGTTTTAATGGAGTTAAGTCACGCTTCACAGGCGTCGCGTCGCTTCCTGTAAGGGCAAGGCCCACGTGCGCGCTCCGAAAGCGAGAAAATTGAGGAAAGTGCCCATTGACGATAACAACAACAACAACAACAATAATAATAATAATAATAACAACAACGAGTCAAACGGCGCTCGCGCGATGAGATACGAAAGTCGTCGATTGCGCGCCCTCGAGATCGATGTCGCTCGATCCTCTCGTAAATACGTCGGTGTGCGCTCGAAAGCGTTAACGGTCGACCTCGCGATACCCCGAGCGGCAGCGTGGCTCGCTGGTCTTTTCCATTTTAACGGAAGAATTTGATAAGTAAACGGTAATAAACGCTCGACTCGGCTCGGCTCGGATGATCGTTACGAGCGACAGCGCGCCGTGTCTCGCTTTTTCCTTCCGGTTCGAAGCGATAAACGCTCTCGCTCGCTTCGCGAGGCGAGCACGATTTACGTCGTTGTAAATCCTGCCGGCAAAAACCCGCTGAAAGACAAATCGTAGCGTGTCGCCCGGAAAATGTCTCGAAGCGACGCTGGCACCGGCATCGACTCCAGCTTTTAGAGCGGCGATCGGCACCGCGTGCGGTGCGTCGTTTTACTCGCGTTGGAGCGCCTTCCATCGATGTTTAGACTTTTAGATCGACGTTCTAAGGGCACGCGCCTGAATTGCATGTGTGTGCGAGCGCTGAGCGTCGAGTCTTCGTCGTAATCGCAACAAACAAACCGTATATGAGCCGTTTATGTTGAAAGTGACTTGAATCCATTTTCCAAAAAAATCGAGGTAGCTATTTTAATATTTATATTTCTGCTGATATTGCCTTTTCATTTTGAAGTAAATTATAACTAATGTATTCAATATTATTTGTACTGTACATGTATCATTGCATGTATGTAATTAGTACATATCATTATTGAAATGATAAAAATGTTCATTTTGAAAGTGATTTAAGTCTCATTTTCAGAGTTTCAAATAGATACGGAGAAGTAGCGTTGAGAACAAACAACTTATTGCTTATTCCTCGGGAATATTACAAAGTTATAAAAAAGTGTCGAAAGAATAAATTCATCTACTAAGTTTCTAGAAAACGCGCCTTTTAGAAGGCTAAAATATACTAACGGAAAAATAATAAATCGAGTAAAAATATGCCGGGTGAGATTTTTGCGAACTGAACCATACAAAATGTTCTATGAAACAACAACGAATAAGGTTCCACTGTTCAAACTCAGGACACCTTGTGTGTGGTGGGATTTTTCTGAATCCATACACTATGAATTGCTTGATCCTGGTCAGACCGTTACAGCGACGGCGTATCGTGGACAACTCGAGCCAATGAAACAATAAAAAACGACCTGTTTTGGCCAATAACAAAAAAAGATCCTTCGACCTATCAACACGATAACGCGAGGCCTCACGCTGCAAAAATAACACAGGAAAAACTCGCGCCGTCGGATTACCACCTTTTCGGATCGTTAAAGCACACGTTAAGAGTTAAACAATTTAATAATGTTGGAGAAGTGAAAACGCACTTGGAAATGTTTTCCAATGAGAAATCGAAGGACCTTTCTTTAAAAAGGGAATCAAACGACTGTCTTTACGCTGGCAAAAAGTGTTAGAAAACGATGGAAATTATTTTGTTGATTGGTATTTAAGGTTTCTTTAATAAGTAAATGTTTATCGCAGGCAGAAAAAATGTTGATTACCTTTCGGTCCTCCCGATAGCAGAAAGAAGCCAGGAAGGAAGGAAGGAAGGAAGTAAAGGAAGGCGCGAGCGAGCGAAGAGAAATCGAGAGAAAGAGAGAAAAGAGAGAAAAAGAGCGCACGGTTGCGCAACCGGCTTCGAGAGGGTCGGCGAGGATCAAAGTCCGCCTATTCGATTAGTGGCGAGTCGTTAGCGTGGCGCTTTCGTATCGCTCGCCTCCGAGATCCTCCGGCTTTACTCGCGACGTTATTAACGTCCTTTTCGCGATAAGCTCGTCGTAAACGCATTGTGCGCTCGACCGCTAGAAGCGGATGCGCTCCCATATGCGCGCTGAATTCCTAACTCGACTTTCGCGTAAATATAGATCGTCCGCGCGAGCCGTTAACGATGCAGGACGCGTCGATTCTAAGAACGGAACAGTCGAGCTTTCTCGAGTAACGCTCGCGACTTCGAAACTTCGTTCGTTTAGCTTTCGTTTAGCTTTTCCGAAGTTATCGTCGCTTTCGCCCGTTGGACGCGTAACGCGCCAAATCGAACGCAAACAAGGACGACACGGCGAGAGACGAGTTAATAATGCGCTCGTTCGCTCGGCAATGCGATATAAATCGAGAGAAACGTCGCGCGCCGTTGAACGTGCCTGTTCGTATCTCGTGTAAAATTAATTGAAATGCCAGAAACGCAGCGGAAAAAAAAGCAAAGAAAGAAAGGAAGAGAACGAGATAATTTTAAATTTAACGTCGTTCGTTACACTGTCGCGGCTTTCCGTGGCCAACAAAAAAATTAGCCGATGCTATCGGTTCCTTATTTGCATGAAAATGTAGCGACCGTTGCGAGGCGAGCGCAACGCGCGTAAAGCCAACGGGGTCGAAAGGGCGACGCTCGTGCTCCGTACCGATTTCGTCCCACGCTTTTGCTACGCGCAGGAGGAGAGATCGACGCAAACTGCATCGAGTCACGAAAATTAGTTGAAAGGATCGCGCTCTTTGCGTGACATCGTCGCCAAATTGGCAGCTATTTTAAATTAATCGACTGATCAAATTCGTATTGATTAACGTCGATCCGATCACGTTTCGCGTATCTCTTTTTTTTTCTTTTAAATATATGGACGCGTTAACAAAGCGAACGCGCTTAACGCATTTTTTCCCCTCGCTACTGTTCTAGCGCGATGTCGCGTCGCGTCTATTAAAAAATTCCTTTGCAAATTATTAGACATTTTAGAGAGGCGTGAAATTGGAACGGAAAGCGAGACAAAATTCAAACAACGGTCCTCGTATTTCGCGCGTGCCGCATTGATTCACCAAACTACCCGGGAGCCCTAAGGGCAGCAGCAGAGTTTCGTGACTCTTCTCGTCGATGTTAACCATGCGAGCGCCATGCAGAATTGCCTAATTTCATGCGAAAATTCCCAGGCTATTTTACAGAGAAATGCAGATCTTACAAAATATGTCTAGAAAACCATTAAACCCTTGGTTGGGCTAAGCGGCTATAGCCGTGCATCGTGAATTTTCTTTCATTTTTTGGGGTAAGTGTCTATTGCCGCAGTTTCGGTCCTATTTGTATCACGCATGGTTCTGACATCATGGATCTATATGTAAATAAATTTATGTATGTAGATTTTAAAAAATCTGAAAGAGATTTCATTAAAAAACACTAAAATTGTTCAAAAATAGGAGGTATGGAAAACGCAAGCATTTTTATTTGTTTAAATAATTACTGTATGTTTTCTTTTAACAATTCAAAAATAAAAAACCAGAATTATTTTGTTATATTTTTCTATTATATATTATTCGACTAACATTGACGTATTGATCTAAAATTGATATCCAACAAATAATTTAAAAAAGTTAGAAAAAGGTAAGAAATTGTTTCTTAATTTTGTCAAAATAAATTCGTCGTTGTCTTTAGAAGCACGAGAAAACATACAAATGACTCGTTAAATCGTTAAAATCGGTAGATCGACTCCTTACTGGCTGAAAGATAAGGAAAAATAGGTCTAACCTAAGGGGTTAATATTCCTAACTGTTTGCTGAAAATGCGAATTTTCGATAAAAGAAAATCGCCGAGGGCGACGCCGGTACTTTAACGAAAAGTTTCCAACGTCGCTCACAGCGACTTAAAAGGGTTAAACAGGGAACGAGCAGACTCTCGCGTGCATCCGAGTCGAAGAACTCCGTTTAACGCGTGGCAGTTGACTCGACGATAATCGCGGAAGAGCAAACGGTAGGGAGGAAGAGAAACGGTTACGCCATAGGAGCAATTAACTACTCAGGCGTTCCAGTTATCGCGTAGCCGGACAATCGAGGATGATCGAGCTGAACGTCACCAAGTTCAGAGGCGTCGCGCGCTCGCGGAAGTCGACGTCCACGGGAACATGGAGGATCATCGCGTCGCTCCTTTTCCTTCTCGTTCTCGTTCCGTAACGCGCGACTTCTCCCTCGTGCGTACGTCCCATGCATTATACAAGAGCGGCTGACGCGTTGCACGGTAGGAACAATAAGCCACTTAGTCTCGGATTACATAAATCGAGCGCGAGCCTCCACACCCTTCGCTCCACGTAGCTAAGCGCATGCATACGTCGTTCTTACCCTTCCTTCGTCCCTCGGCGCATGCGAGCGCCTTCGAGGTAATTATTGGCTTGTTCGGAAAGTGCCGATTTTGAAGAAAAATTGAAAAGTAGCTCATTTAAATTTGGTATACGCTTATTAAATTATATAGGTGCCATTCTGTTCCGTAACCTTTCTCCATCTTTACGAAAAAGTTTTCTAAAGAAATTTTTATCTCGATCAAAGAATTGAATTTTTTCCATTAAGGAAATTTTGTAATGATCGGAATAAGTGGAAATCCGAGGGTGTGAGGTCCGGTGAATATGGTGGATCGGGTAAAACATTTTTTATTTATTTATTTATTCTGTTATTTATTCACCATTTCTGGTAACTGACGCATCGTAAAGCGTGGGTTTTGATCCTTAAGGTCGAAATCTCCAGCTTTAAACCGAGCGAATCACTTCCGCACGATTCTTTCGGCTGCGGCACTTTAGCCATAAACAGCGCATATCTTGTTTGCCGTTCGTGTGACATTTTTGTCTTTTCGAAAAAAGAAAAGCATTAAATGCCTATAATGCTCTTCGTTTGCTACCATAACCCAAGGCGTATAAAACTTACAAAAATTAACGAATCTTAACCAAACATTTTTCCAAACATGCCTGACGTCTTATTTGTTTTCAATCATTATGATATATTCAGGTATGTTCCGGACAAGCCAATGTCTCTCGAAAATCGTCGATTTCGCGTAAGATCGAGAGAAGATCGAACGAAAAGAGGAACGGCGACAGTCAGAGGGGTCGAGAAGAGGCTTTAAGGAGTCCGACTCTATTTCCGATCGTTTCTCGCGAACTTTCCGGATGCTTGCGATGCAACGTTCGCTCTTTCGTTTCGTTCGATCGAACTTCCTTTCGTATTCTTTCGAGTACGGACAACGGGCGCCGCCTCTCTTGGCAGAGAGTATCGACGATTCGAGAAAGGGAAGCCCCGCACGGTCTCATTTTCGGTGGCGTTGCGCTTTAATCATCGAAAGGCTCGCTCTTTTTCTCGGCCCTGTAATTTTCTCTCGATCTTGAATTCCGCGTGGCCGCGAGAATGCGATTCTTCTTTTCTTCTGTTTTTTTCCCTTTTTCTTTTTTTGGAGACGAGACCGAAATCATGGTTCGAGCGAGGCTCCTTCCGCGTCATTCCGGGTCTCGCCTATTCGCGAGAAGAAGGTCGCTTGGCGCGCTGGGATCTCCTTTTTGGCAAGGATTACGCGACGAAAAGGCCGCTTTTACTCGACGGTGGCACGTCACGCGTATAGTCCTATTTTCGCTCGGCTTTTAGAATCGCTCGGAGAATTAGTTTAAAAAAATTCATCCTGGAGATTTTTCACTGAAAGATGACCAACGTTCTGGTCGATCTTCTGAAGTTGATGACGACAAAATAAAAGGCATAATTGAATCGGATCGTCGTATAACTGTGCGAGAGATTGCAAAACAGTTAAATGTATCACACGCAACAATTAAAAATCATATAAGACGTTTTGGACTTGTTAAGAAGCTCGATATTTGGGTTCCGCACGAATTGAAAGAAACTCGCCTAGCTCAACGAATCAAACAAGGCCCTTTTTTGAAACGAATTATCACCAGTGATGAAAAATGGATCGTCTACGATAACGTTAATCGAAAATATCATGGTCCAAGCATGACGAACCAGCACAAACCATATCGAAAGCTGAATTGCATCAGAAAAAGATCGTGCTATCAATTTGGTGGGATTACGAAGGTGTTGCGTACTTTTGAGCTGCTTTCAAATAACCGAACGATCAACTGGGATGTTTACTGCCAACAACTTATGAAATTGGAGAGAGAGCAATGAAAGAGAAAAGGCCAGAATTGGTAAATCGCAAAGGAATCGTGTTGCAACACGACAATGCGAGGCCTTACGCATCTTTAGCAACACGTACGAAACTATTGGAGCTGGGAAGTGATGTCGCATTCCCCGTACAGCCCCGACCTCGCACCATCGGATTATCATTTATTTCGAAGTTTATGAAACTTCTTAAATGATAAAAATTTCAGTAATAAAGATGACCTCAAATCGCACTTGCTTGAGTTTTTTGCCGATAAGATGACGAAAGATGGCAAAAGGTCATCGAAAAAATTGTGTTTTATTACACATTAAAAAACCGAAATCACTTTCTTACCAACGCAATAGAATAAATGTGGATAAGGTAAGTCCCTGAGTGTAATTTCCAACAATCTTTTTCTTTTTTTTGGAGACGAGACCGAAATCATCGTTGGAGCGAGGCTCCTTCCGCGTCATTTCGGACTCGCCTATTCGCGAGAAGGCGAAATTTCTCCTTTTTGGCAAAGCACTAAAGGCGTGGCACGCCACGCCTATAGTCTTATATTCGGTCGGCTTTGCGTGGCAATCATCGAAGCGTCCTGCGCTTGTTGTCGTTATTGTTTCGATACAGCCACGAGCGTTTGACAAGAGCGAAGTTAGAGAACGTTTCACGTGAAAGCCGGGAAAGTGGAACGGAGCTCGTTGCTCTTCCGTAGGAGGACGAGAGCCGGGCGACGAGAGCAGAATGGCAAAGCGTTCTTTTCTCCTTGGAACCGTGAAGAACGTATACCCCTTGAAGTGGTTCTCGAGGAAAAAGCACCGTGCGCCACTGTTACGAAACGAGGAAAGAATGAACCGAGTGTACGCTCGTAACGGGCCTCCCCTCTCCCTCGCGCCGCTCGAAAACTCTCCTTGGCGATTTATTTTCACGACGGGAGCTAGCGAGGAAAAAACCTCTCGCTGGTAACTCGATTCGCGTTAACGTTCGAGCGAAACGACGACGACGCCTTGGAGAGCGAATTTCATACGCGATATATCGAACATCCACGCCATTTAGACGCCTTTTTCTTTTTTTCTTCGAGCGACATGGGCGGCTGTACGCTCTTTGCCACGTCGAGTAAGAAACGACCACTCGAAGCCTTTAAGCCCTACGCCCGTGTTTACGTTGCTCTGGGTTTGGACGATTTTTATACGGATGTTCGCGGAGCCCTTTCGAGCGAGGGCAAACGAGCGGTTGCGCGCACGTGCATTAGCGTGGCCGTGATTTCCGGCAGGACGGAGAAAACCTTTCCTTTCGTACGTGTTGCGATGTCCAGACGCGCTCCAGGTCGCGTGCGAAGTAGCAAACATAGATGGAGTCGAATTGCACCACGAGCCACGATTTGCCGAGGTCGTGATATCGGTCACGTTGAATCACCTCGAATCAGTCACTCGAAGCGATCTATTTCGGCAGCCGAAACGAAGAAACTACGAATTATATTGTTATAACTGTATGAGCCGTTTATCTTAAAAATGGCCAAGCCCAAGATGTTTAAGGGTTTGTGTTTCAATGCAATTGAAAATATACGTACGGGATGCTAATGAGTCGTACTGCTTAAATGTATCTATAGTTGTTAAATTTGTAATTCCTATTAAAATAATGGCAATTATTAAGCGAATAATATGCGTTTTCTTACCAAGAATGGAGTCAAGCCAATTTTGAAAGTTAACGAGATAACTATTTTTATTCTTAAGAAAGCAAAAGTCCATGGAAAAAATTAATTTCCCTTGAAATAAAAAGAAATATATTATGCACTTTATGATAGTAGACAGATGGTAGTTGTTATATTAAAATTAATAATATCTTGCGATTAATTATTTAATTATGTCGTGCAAATGGTATAGTGATCTTAAATGTACTACTTACAATTTGCTTCAAAATGAAAAGATAACACAGAAATGTAAATAATAAAATAGGTAACTTGATTTTTTTGGAAAATGGATTTAGGATCCAATGATTACGACGTCCTAATCGAGGAGATTTCACATCATCTACCATTTAGTTACATCATAGGATTACAGTTTGGCTATAGGATCGATCGACCGAATTCTTAAAGTTCAGTTTAAGATCATGCTGTTTCGTGGCTCGTACTCTACGTTCGGGCATATTTCCAAATCGGATGACCTAGCGTAGACTTTTTTCCTATCTCGAGCATGAAACGACAATTCCACGTGGCGCATTAACAACGACGATTCGAATAACGGTCGCTTGAGAATTGGGAGCATCCCTCTCTCCAAACTGTTTCTTCGTGAAACGCATACGTCGCGTCCGTAACGTTTACTTGCGATCATAATCACTGTCACTTCCGTTTTCATAGAAGAATACTCTTAGGTTCTTCGGAAAGTCATTTAGTCTTTTTCAACCTAATGTTAGGTTCGAACAACCTAACATTGGGTTGGGGAGAAAGTATCGATGATTTTTACGCTCAGATGCCTTTAGAGTCGTATATATCTGCAAGTATCTATCGCATCGAGTTGTACCAAGCGGCGTTTGAAAGGCTATGTTTCGGAGCATTCTTTTAAAGAAAAAGTTATTAAAGTTGGTGGATCCAATCAAAAGTTATAACGATTTAAACATGAGTGAAATCACCGAGTGGATCGATGCGCTCGAGAGAAACGTTGTTTCGTTTAAAATCGAAGCTAGACTCCCGAAACTTTCGACCCACTGAATAATATACGTACGTCCACGATCGATGTTCGCCAATGTTTAATCGTAATCACGGCGAGAAAATCGTCGCACCGTCTGGATGCGACGTAAAATCCACGACGACTCCTCCTAAACCCATCGTAAGATTTACACGGTGTCTTCCGGTCATACGCGAGGACGCTCTTTCGAGCGGCTTCTGCTCGTCCCTCGAGGATTACGACGTTTCCGAGTAACGCGGTCGACGCTCATAGCGTCGGTTTTCTCGTCTCCTCGTGGTCTCGAGTCTCTCGCTTCACCACGGCTCTCAGCTCCGAGCACTTCAAACGCGCACGAGTACGCCTGCGCGTATGCTTTGCTCTTCCCTCTATTCCTTTTTTCCTCTTTTTCCCCTTTTTATTATCGTTATTACGAGCGCAAATGCGTAGCCGTGGGAGAAGCGTCGTCGGCGCGTCGATGGGGTCGAAACGGAGGGACGGCCACCCGTCGAGACTCGTTCGATCGACGTTGATAGACCTTTGCCGAGCGAAAGGACGTTCCTCTTCACGCGCGGTCTTTCACTTTTCGAACGATAGACCTGCGATCGATCGTGCGTCGAAACGGTTTAGCCGGCTGCGCGCTGAGATTCGCGTCTACTGTGCTCCGATCGAATGTTGGCCGATCGCACACGGCTTGGAAGACCATTGGGAAAAGGGAATAGTCGGCGTTCGTGCAGAGGCATGACTCTTGCTCTTTGTCGGACGAACGATGAGAGTGGATGATCTCTTTGCCTCCTGTGGCCAACGAGACAATGTTTACTCCGAGCGCAGTACGTGATTCTGCAAAATGATTGAGTAAAGACTTTACGAGTTGACTCTTTGGAGCACGATGGTGTTAAAAGTGCCTCACCATGCGTATCCGTGCGTTAAAAAAGTGAGACACTTTTAATCCATCAATGGTGTGACGTTCGCGTCCATTCGTAACCGGGCCTTTAATTTTTACCGGGCGCCGTGTATAAAGTTGTATGTCTTCGTGTAACTTTCGAGATAGCTAACGGAGGGCACATTAAACATAAAAAAAAAATTATGCAGTAGTCAGCCTAGTTGGGTATTTAAATCTGAGTGCAGTGTATACAGATAGGGTATTTAAATCAGAGTTGGTTGTGTGAAGAATTGGAAGGTTGCCGTCCTGCCTGGTTAGGGACTCTTTGCGTGTAATACCGAGAGAATGAATGTTTCGGCGAAAGGTGTGTTAAAACGCGTGTCAAAACGAGTTGTTATAGAGTGACGAATAAAACGATAGGAGTGTGACAGAAATTTAACGTGTTATCTTCGTAATTCTCCCCAAATCTGCGTGTATTTTTAACAGATTGGGTTCATACCACCGTGATAAGTATCATTCATGAACCCACGTAGCACGATGGAACTATTCGAGTCCCACTCTGTAACAAAAAATTGAATCGAACTATTACTATTTTTTTGTTTTTATATTATATAATTCCTTTATTCGTAATCAATTACGTTTAATTTGAAAAGAAATAGAGCTTCTGTGCAACATGAGTCTATTTTATTTTCTAAAATTCCCTGCCCCAAAGAGTTAAAATCCAGTCTAAACGAAGTAAATTATTACTAAATTAAAAACGTACTTGTACGCCGATACGACTCATATCTACTAAGAATAACGACCTACAGATACACGAGACGCATCGCTCGGTAAAACCAATTTAAAAACGCTTAATCGCGTCTTCGATTGTCAATGTTCGAGTAAAAGTGCGACTTTTGATCGGCTAAGCGATGACGGTGGACGGTTTCCTTAAATCCTGTGCTCTTCCTGCTTCTGGGTAACAAGACAACATTTAGTCCGAGCGTAGTAGGCGATTCACGTGCTTGTGCGCCGACACGGCTCGTATGTACCAAGAATAATGATCCGCAAACGCACCAGACGCGTCATTGCGTAGAAATTCTCGGAGAATACTACAACGTAATAAATCGCGTCGTCGCTACTCACGTGCCATGCGTTTTCGTCGTTAACAACGACGCGTTCCTGCGCGATCACGTTCAATGGAAGTCGACGGAAGTTGAACGAATTCCATTAGTGCTTTTTCTCGTTGTTTCTCTACCTTCTCGTAAATTATTCGAAACGCACGAACGATCGCGTTTTTCCAATCGAGATAAGATCGAGTCTCCGTTCGCAAGGACAATTCTTCGGTCGAAAGGAATCTCTGAATCAGTCACGTAGATGCGACATTGCGATCGATGACGTAATCGCCCGCATAGAAGAATCGCATCGACGTTATTCTCTTAGTTGCTTAGACGTGTTTCCGGTCAGGATTTCGTCGTTTGACGTACAAAGGGGAGAAATCAGTCAGATCGAAACTCACGACTTCACGCTTGGTTTATGAAGCGAAAATTCCTTGATCGAGTATCGATCAAATATGTCAGCGTAAATATTTCAAGTTCGATCGAACCTATAACAACGCCATCGATAGGAACACCGCTTGATCGATTTGCGGTGATCGATTAAAGAGACGCGTCATTATAACGATCGCGAGTACACAGCAAGCGTCAGACATTGAGAGATTACAGTCACCACTCGCGAGCGTCATATATCGGGTGATTATACCGCTAGTACGTAAAGCGAACGTTAAAGTTTGGATGGCTACAACCACCTCACCGATCGAAAAGGTTAATAAACTACGGATTTAGGAAACTCGTTAGAAAGGATTCCAAAATATTAGATTGGCAACTAAATTATTGCCGTTTTTAAAAAGAAATTAAATTTTTATTATATAATATATATTATATATATATAATAATAAATAACAATATAATATATAAAATAAGTTAAAAAAAAAAATTAAAAAATCTCAACTGGACGACCAGAACGAGGTGCGTCTTCGAGGTCAAAATTTCCTTTTTTGAACTTGGCTGCACACAGCACAAATGTTGCGAGAAGCTTCTGCGGCCTTAGAACCTTGATTAAAAGCAAAGAGAAGGAGGTGTCGAAAATCTCATTTTTCTCAATTTGACATTCCACTTTAACGATCTGAAAAGTAACAGAAATTTATCTTAAAAAAAAAGAAAAGAACATAGATCCCGGTGGGACAAAATATTCTCTTTCGAATGACTTAAAACATTGTGCCAAAAACATTTAATGACACGCGGAATGTTGCAATGTAAAAAAAAACGGCGGGAACTTAGTTGCCAGCCCAATAAAAGGAGCATTTCGTTCGTAGAATTCGAAACTCTTTAAAATATTCGAGGGATTGCAATTCCTTCCTTGAGAGTTCCTTCGTTCTTAGGGAGTAGAGCGACCGATCTCGCGAGACGAGGATATTTCTCCTCGTTCGTACGTGACTCCGGAGGTTTCGAAAGAATCACGAGTATGCGCACGCGAACGAACTCGAGGAACCATCGGATCCTGCGATCGGCAATTTTTCAGGGTGTCCTGGCCACCGCGTTATTGGACCGTTCATTCGGTCTCAACGGATAATGGCGAGGAGCCGGTCCGTCGCAGCACCACGTCGTAAGGAAAATCGGCCGGATGTTAGGTGTAATAATGCTGCGTCGTTTGTCATCGTTAGGTAATCCTCGAACTGCTGAACGCGAATCCGGAGCAATCTCCGCCGCTCGATAGGAGCTCCGCGAATAGCGGCGACTTCCAAGCGGCTTTCCTTCCAAGATATTTTTCACGACGGTTTCGACGATGCGCTTTTACGAATCGTGACCCAGCAGGAACGATCCATCCAATAGAGATCGCGTTTCTTCGTCCTCGACGAGCGTCCGTGAGTCGTCCGAGCGAGGTTCGTCGATGCGAGCAATTTCTTTTCACATCGACGAGCCCATCGATGAGATTTCGATCGAATCCGTCTGTACGTCGCTCGTGGTCTCGCTCGTGTTCTCCATCGACTGTGATTTGCCCGAGGACAAAGCGAGCTCACTTTTTTTATAGTCTCGCGAAGGAGGAAAACCGATAAAGAGAAAGAACTTTAATTGGTCTCGAAATTAACCCTTTGCACTCGAGAGGCACCTCTCAGCTGTGAGACTGCAACTAGAGAAATGAACATTTCCGTCGATTTCGTTCAGGTATTTTTGACAATATGGATGCACCTCGCACAGGTTGGCTCGTCGTCGAAAATGTCGATAAGATCACGTTAGCAGTCGAAAGGCATCGCCCAGGAGCTAAAGATCGACCATAAAACAGTTTCGAACCATTTGAGAAAAGCTGAATACGAAAAGAAGCTCGATGTTATGAGACACATATTATATATCACATCGGCTGATAAGTTCCCGGTCTAAAAATAATTTGCAAAATAAAGCCTACACGTTCCTTTGATATCTTTAAAGCGTCAGTTATAGGAGTGTCAGCAGGAGGCATCTTCACTTTACGATTTGCCAAAACAATGTTGTGCACTTTTTTGATGTTTTCTGATGTAACCACCTCTTTTGGGCGACCAGAGCGTCCATTTAAATTCAGCAAACCAGTCGATTTTCCTGGTGCAGAGTCCGGATAACACTTATCAAGCTAAGCTTTCGTTTCAACGGTCTTTTTTCCCCCATCAAAAAGCAATGTTTTACCAACACACGAAATTCTTTTTCTTTTGTTTCACTAAAACCACTGTAACTTTTGAATCAAACGTCAAATCGTCATGAAATTTTTACAGCTATTTTTTAAGGGTTAGTACTTTCTAAACAAACTATTAATTTTGTATTTGTGGCGCCATCTGTCCGTCAAACCGGAACCTTATCAGCCGATGTGTCATATAACGTGTCGCTATCACCGATAATTTTGTAACTTAAATTTCTGAAAAATAATCTTACTAAACACATATACATATTGTTTATCCTGCGGAGAGTCTGTACACGTGTACATACGCCTAGAATTTGACATCTTGGAGCGTTACGGAGGAGAAATATGCGATGGAAATTTTAAACGATTACCGCGGCAGCAGCTCAGCCCCACGGTACGCTCGACTTCGAGCTGTCCCGTCCGCAAAGGGTTAACGCGACGAACGAGACTTAAAAGCGTCTCGTGCTCGGGCTTCGCTCGAGAATTTCGCGGCGTCTCGACGCTCTTGCGCCTTACCACGGCGTTACAGCGGTGCGTGACAAATGGCGAACGCACGCCCCGCCGCGAGGGATCCGATTGCCTCGCGAAAAAAGACGACGCGGAAAAAATAAGGCAAGTGGCGTCGACGCTTATCTCGGCCGTCGAGACGGCGTGTTCGAGTGACTTTGAACGATCGAGCGCGCGCACGGTCTGCGTGCTGCCGCGCGCTCTGAAATTCCCCGCGAGCGTCGAAGCACTCAGACGGATAGTACGAGTTAATCGAGATTCTCACGAGCTCGGATCCGCTTCGAAACGGTTCTTTGACGAGCGTCGCGACGTCTCGCGTCTCCGAGTGATCTTTTTCGAACGATCGTGGATATCGCGATGTCTGCGTAGGCCGCGTTTCTTTTTTCTCGTCGTATTTACGTTCGCGTTATCGTCGTTACGTTAATGAGTAGCGTCCAATAGCCATCGACGTCGCGTCGAGAGGATTTCGAGCTCCGAACTGTTTCGAAGGAAACCATGGCAAAATTTCACTAAATTTTTGCACAGTGAATTACTTCGCGATCAAACTAATGTTCGCGACATTGATTATGGGATGACCGAAGTCAACGGATTGTCAAGGTGAAGCTGAATACACGATTGATAGTCACGCTACGTTCATTCGATAAAACACCTTTTCGTAATAATTCTCGTATAAGAGACTTAAACTTTCGATTAATGGTATAATAACTTCGTATATTCGTTATGATAAGTTTCGAAGAAAAGATGATTCCGTTTAGTAATATAATAATTTCGTGCAATCGTTATGCTAATTTCCGTACAAGATCGTCGGCCCGTTCGATGCGCGTTCGCGTTGTTCACGACGATCGCGAATCGTGACAACATCCGGTGCACGCGAGCGCGACTTAATCTTTCGGAGTGTGTCAAGTACAACCGCGCGCTGTTGTTATCGTCGCGCATCTGGATTTTTCGTTACGATATAACCTCGTACGGATGTGCATAAATTTATCCGCACCTGCTCCGTTTCAGAAATATCCTCCCTCCCTTCCGTCGGAACGAATCGTTCGTTGTTCCTTTTCGTCACTCACCCAGCGGTAGCTTCGAGCCAGATTCGCTCCGTTAATCGTAACAGAGAATTTTTTGTGCGAGACGCTCTTTGAAAAGTGAAATTCACCGTGCACCGCGATGTGCTCGCTTTCGATCCATTCGGGTCTAAAATTTTATCGTATGTCGACGAACAGGAGGCAGATACTTAGTCCGTTTGTCTTCTTTCGTTTCAAATAGACCTTCCGATATTTTTGACTTAGTCGTCGTAGCGGAATGTAGATCGAATAGATTTAAGAGGAAAGTTTTAACTGCATGAAAATTTGATGCACCGCTTGAAAGTCCTTCTGGAATTAGTACGATAAATTAACATTTAGTTGGAGTCTCGACGGTCCTGTTTGAAAACTACTCGCACCTCTATCTCAACTCGAAAGCAATAGCAATGTTAATTTTGACGTATCAATCTCCGTTATTTTACTCGTGTACGATTTAATCTCGTCGATTGGATTTTAAATACCAACCGATGATATAAATTCATCTTAAAGACAAGCGTGATTTATTCTTTGTTTTCTCGAATAGGCAGTGCATTACACGCATGGCGTGTTATCAGTGTCAAGCGGGTAAAGTTACATTTTTTCCAGTCATAGGTAATTCACCGTAAGAGCAACCGCGCGAGAACGAGTTCTTCGTGTTTTAGAATTCCAATAAGGAAAAGAAAATGGAAATCGATGGAACTGTAATCGTCTAGATGGAATTCCACGATCGGTGATTCCCCGATGCGAAAACCAACGACGAAATCGAGAAACGCTTCTTTCCAAACCGATCCCCATTTATTTTTTTCGCCAGGCCACCGAGCCAGGAGTAATACGTACGTCGTAATTCATGGCGTCGCCGTTGTTGCGAGCGTCGAGTGCAACAAATTTCGGCACAATAGGCAATGCGCCAAAAAAATATGACGATGCCGCCGCGACCACGACCGCGGTCGTTGTATTATATTTACATGGGCCGAACTTTCCCCGCGAGCGAATCGTGCCCATGCCGTAAATACACGGGGTGTTCGGAAAATCGCGACCGTTGTTCGACCAGTCGTCTTCGAAAAGTCTGCCTGCGCTCTTGTGTTTGCATTCGAAGATGACGAGTCTAACTCGGCGAGAAATACGAGAGACAAGCGAGGAGTCTCGTTCGACCGACTATTTCTTTCGGTAGGCCGTTCGTTCGCCGTTGAAAGGGAATTCATCCATTGGATTTTGTGAAACAACGTTTCGAAGGAACGGATTACGCAAGAGGGAGAGAGAAGGCAGCTCGTTCGACTCGAAAACAAACGCGAGTGGCTAGGCCGGATCAGTAATTACCACGTCCCCGATTTTTCAAGTACGGTTTCTCCCTTGCGCGCGTTAATTTACTTTTCGTGCTCGTTATCTCGCCGAGTTGGAAGTGAAAATCTCGCGGACTCTCTGCCATTGAGAATTCTGAGCCAACGTGTCGCCGAGTCGTCGACGCTTTCTTCCTGTCGAATGGAAATGGAAGTAAAAAGACGGAAGGGAAAAAAGCGACGGTGTTACGGCCGAATCGAATCGTCGAAGATGCGTAAAAATGAAGCAGAGTCGAATCGATCGTCGACGAGTACTTAACCCTTTGCGGACGAGAGGCGACTCTCGATCGCCACACGACTCGATGCAGCAGCTCAAGAGGCGCCTCTCAGGCGTGTGGCTCTCCATAAACTTGTCAAAATACAGAAGAACAAAATGTCGCGTAAACGTTTACAATTTATACAGATTTTAGTAGACCAATTCAAAGGATATTTTCAACGACAGCGAGACGAAGGCTAAATCAGGCTAAATGCAAAGCTTGATCAGGTGGAAGACGCGAAATAGTTTACTACCGCGATACGTGTCCAAATAAACTAAGAACGCAGCTTGGTGAATCTTTCATAAGTTATCGGGCGAAACAAAAATACGCTCTATTTGTAAAGGCGCAAATATAGATAACGTATTAAAATCTAACGTTTCTGTAAGTTAATTTCTATTGGGTAGTCCGGAAAGTTCGTGCCGATTTGAAGAAAAATGTTTTCTTTTTCTTTTCTTATAATAAAAAATATAATACAAATAACAAAATACGAACTTTCCGGACAACCCAATATGTAAAAGCATCTGTGTGACCTGTAAGATACTCGTCACATATGCGCAAAATCGTCGTCCGCAAAGGGTTAAAGTACGTTCGAATCGTTGTCTAAGAAACTCGCGAATCGAGAGCCTTCCACGGATATCACGCAGAGGTAGGAAACGATCCGTGCGTGCGGTATTTCTTGCATCGAGTTAATGCGTACTTCCCGCACTAACATTTACCGTAAAAGCGCGGTAACTGCTCAACTAGTAACTTGCCTTATAATCGGTAATAGACGTCGCTCTGGGTAATTGCTCGCTAAATGCGTTACCACATAATACGTTACGAATACGAGCGATTTTCCGCGGGTCGAGTTTGCGTTTCGCAATCGCGTAATACCGTTGTTATCGTGATCGCGCAGAAATATTTCCCCTTGCTCGAATAATGCGCTTACCTGCGAATGAAATTTTCCACGTTTCGAAAGAGAGAGAGAGAGAGAGAATTAAAAGTCGACGAAGCAACGAAAAATCCGAAAAACAGAAAAAATGAAATTTTTCCGTCTAGAATCTCGAAATAAAGGACTTCGTACGCGTCGTAATCTCGCCGATCGCTGTACGAGAAGTCAAAGTAATGCGGTCTTGGATGGTTCGTCGAGGCGTTCTTATCTACGACGATTAAATTATGATCTAACGGTTCGCGTTGTCGAACTCGAGGGTATCCGGCGTTCGAGGCACCTTGCGGACTCTCAGCCGATACTCGGCTCGTATCCTCGCGTATCCTCGGCCGTAAAATATTATACACGAGCGACGTAACGGTAAGAGACCATCTAATTTACATGTAATCGTCTGTGTATCTCCATTGCCCGCCCTGCAGCGTAGGTTAGGACAGCGCCTCGCGTCTCTCGTGAATACGGACGTCTCAATAAGGTCCGTCGAGTGGCACCTTCCACCTTCCGAGTCTTCGATCATCTACCGTGGATCGCGTTTCCTTCGATTGCGCGATGCACCGCGAGGAACGAATGGAGCGTCGTACGATCGCTGTTATCGCGCGATATCGAGTGTTGCATAACAATATTGTTTCGACTGTGCATATTTTCCGCGGCAGCGCGGTTACGTCGATACGAAAACGAGAATTCGCTCGAGAGACCTTTCGACTATGGACGCGTTCTATCAGAGAGCATCAACGCGTTGTAGACGTAATTACGCGGAACGGTGCTTTTATTAAATTTTATCGACGATCGAATTTTTCCGATGGGCGAAAAATTCTAGCGTTTTCCACGTTTCGTTTGACGTCGAGATAGACTACACGCTGAACGGCACGCAAGTGTAAAACGAAATAATTCCAAGCATCTTCGAGCGCTACGAAACAATCGATACGAGGCTACACCGCAAGAAATCGCGTTAAAATTCTTCGTCGAATCGTTCTCTCGCTTGAAATCGTATCGACTCTCTCGGCATGCGCCTGACTTGCGTAATTTGACGACTCCTTTCTAAGCGGTTCTCAATGACAATTGAGAATCGTCACGTCGATCCCAGGAGAATCGCTTGCAGGTATTTAAAACCCATGTTCAAGCACTCCGCGCCAATTGTATTTTAATTCGTTATCCGACCACGGCTTTAAGACTGATTCTCATCAACAAGAAGGACGAACGCGAACATATATTACGACAATCCGAATGGAAACGATGATATTCGATTCATTTCTTCGATCCTTCGCATATCGAAACACGGTCCAACAAATTTTTCGTCGTCGGTTCGCGTGGCACCCAAACATCGAGCTTCTTTTCGTATCCAGCTTTACGCAAATGGTTCGAAACTGTTTCAAGATCAATTTTTAGATTCAGAGCAACGTCTCGAGTGCTTACGTGTCGATTTTCTTCGATTTCTCAATATTTTCCATCATTGGTCAACCAAAGCTTTCGCGTTAAAATCTCCAGAACGAAATCGAGCGAGATTTCGATAAAGTACCATGACCATAAACAGAACAAATTTTTTCACGAGCCTGAGTCGCGAGACTGTAAAATGTACCGAATTTTCTCAGTGATTTCACTCACGTTTAAATCGTTATAACTTTCGACAGGAATCACCGATTTTAATAACCTTTTTTTTAATGCACTCTGAAACGCGATCTTTCGAACGCCGCTTGGTACAACACGATGCGATGGATATTTCCAGAGACATGCGACCCTAAAGCTATCGGAGCATAAAAATCCGTAATACTTTTTCCCCGAGCCAATATATCGTAAAGAATCTCGTAACACGAACAGAACGAAAGATCCCGATCGCGTCGATTCGTTCCTTTGTCATTGCACGTGGCGTCCGATTCTCGTCGCGTTTTCTTCCGTTTCTCAACGTCCAAATACCGTCGAGTCTCTCTATCGAACTCGCGAGATCGTATGCGCGTCACGTGCGATCGCGTGTCGTCGAACGACGAATCTTGGCGTAGGTGGGATTTACGAAACACCCAGTATGCGCGATGGCACTCCTTTCGCCTCGGTACGAAAACTATAACTCAGAAAAACCGAGTGGACGTTGCTGCGAGCCATTGGCATTCCGGTGCAGCTCGCGCAAGGATAAAAAGGAAGGCGGGCAGGCAGGCAGGCAAGCAAGCAAGCAGGAAGGAAGACAGGAAGGAGAGAAGAAGAAAAAGAAAAAGAAAAAGAAAAGAAAAGAACGGAAGACGAGGGCGAAGGGTGACCGGGGCAAGGAAAGGACGCTCTCACGGCTCTGATTGTTAATCCCTTCTCTCGCAGCGAGGGCGGCAACGTCGACTAAACCCGAGACGTAAAGAGAACGAACGAGAGGCAAACGTCCAGGCGAGAAACGATATTCGACAACGTGCCGCCGGTATAAAGACGTGCGTCCCTATCTTTTCCTTTTTGGCGCGTGTGTGTGTGCGTGTGGGTCGAGACCGACGAAGGCGGACCCGCGCCATGCAAACGAGAGATCGGGTTTGCGACGGTGGCCGAATAAATTACCACTTCGGTGCCCTGGGCGGTCGTCGGCACCGTCCACTACGAACGTCGAGATTCACGGTGGATTTCGTGGCCACGCGAAACCTGTGTCCCGTCCTCCGGCTCTTTCCTTCGATTCGCGACTAAACGGACTTTCGAACCGAGGGAAAAGTCGAGAGAGAGAGAGAGAGAGGTAAGCGAGACGATCGACTGCCCTCTTGTTTTCGTACAAGTTACAGGAGCGAGGGAGGACAACGTTGTTGTCGAATCGGAAGGCGAGTCGTTTGTCCCTGAGCGAAACTCTCGATACGAGCGATAACAAACTCCCTACGTTACTCGTTGAGTTTATCGCGTCGCTTTCCCTCGCAGAATTGCTGACTGCAATAACAGAACGTATCGAATGATCTTAATCGAGGTATCTAACGACGGGCTAGTCCACATTTCGCTGTTGGACATTTTCTTCAAAGCGACGACTTTGAACAGAGCGAAAATAATTCCGTTATTTATGGTTGCGTTTTATTCGTTCATCGGATAAATCCTCGACACCTTATCTATCCTGTATCGAGATTATAGACGTCTTTTTGAGGATAAAAATATGAATACAGAAGAGACAGAGCAAAATGGGCGACATTGGATAGCCGATGCGTTGATCGTTGATCCCTCGAGGTCGACGATGAAGGAGCGCTTGGAAAGTTTGCGTAGTTCGTTAGCGCAAGGCAAGCCAGCGCTGTATCCCGCTCGAGTCGGCTAATTTTTCATCGTTCTATCCTTTCCACTTGCCATCGCGGCGCCACCTCTTTCTTCGTCTTCTTCTTCTTCTTCTTCTTCTTCTTCTTCTTCTTCCGCTATTACACGCACGCTTTGCAAGGAGGTTAACGCGATCGCGTTCGTTCGTGGAAGGAGGCTTTGCTCGAAGCCGACCGCCTTCGAACATGGATACGTAACAAGGGCCGCGCTATGCACGGCCTCCCATGCGCACAGAGATGTTGTCATCGAAACCATTAGCCTGTTTTTCCATTGGAGAGCCTTTTTTCGCTTCGCGATCTTTTTCCTTTCGACTCGGAGTGTTATCCATCTTTGTCACGCGACGAGACGAATCGTCGTTCGTCCTGTCGTTCGACGGTCTTCCAATGTAAACTTATTCCTTTCTGACCTATCACGCGAACTTTCGAAGACGCTACCGACTTCTAATTCTCTCGTTGAAACTAACGCGAAGAATAACTACGTTTCCTCGATCTCTTCTAACACGTTCCGTGCCGCGTGGGGCGTATACGAGCACTTTCCGTTCAGGCCACTTGGAATTCTCATCGAAAAGCAAAGAATTCTTTAACAATTTATTGTAGAGTCAAATGTAGGCAACTTTACATCGTGTATACAGCGTTTGTGATAGCGCGAGAGTCATTTTTAAACGTGACGTTCTTTTATTATCTACAAAGCACTCTGACGAAACTGTCGTTGTACGGAAAAAAAGAGTACGGCTGTGTCAAAGCAAAAATTCTGATAGATTACAATGAAGGAAAATCTTACGTAGATGTTTACGATCAAATGTCGTTCTACCGCAATCCTTTACGCAAATCAGTAAAATGTTTAGTGGCATGCTTGTGGATGGAAGAGAGATGGATTGTGTCCTTCTGGTGTTGTTATTGTTTACGCTGTTTACCTTTTTCTCCGGATTTTCTTCGCTGTGGATCCACATACGGGGAATCGAACCCCGGTCTTCGGAGTAGCAGGCAGTCATTCTATCCCCCAATCCACCACGACTAGATGCAACGGTCGCCACGAATGATATTAAAAAATTGTATTTCAACTTTTGTTGAATACTGCTGCCGTAAATGCGTGGACGATACATAATAGTCTCGCAAAAAATAAAATATCAAGCGTTGAATTTAGAAAACAATTAGCAATGCGTAAAAAAAAGGAGGACAGATTTGATTTGGTTAGAAAACGCTGCAAAATTTGCTACGACAGTAACGTTAAAAAATTGTACTATAAAAGTTGGAACATCTTGTGGTGGTTGTCCAGACGAGTTTCACTTACGTCTGCCATGTTTCAACAAGGTTCGCCGCGATATGCCTTTATAATTGTAAATAGATTTGTAGGTAATAATATTAAACGTATTTGAAGTAAAATGCTTTACCTTTTATGTATTTGGACTCTATGAAAATGATAGGAACTTTCAACTCGTCCGGTAGAGTAAACATTCTTTGTTAAATATTGCTTTGTTGTCTAATGCGCACTAAAATTCACATATTTTTTCTGCTAATTATAGCAGAAAAATATAGTCGCCCGTTCAGATTTACCGACACAAGTACATCACGCAACATTTTACGATAGATCCAATACCATAATAGCGGTGCAATAATACATTACAAAATAAAAAGAGCATGCCAGGAAAGCCTGCCGAAGAGGAAAGAATACAACGATATAAAATAAAAAGAAGCGCTGTCGCGCTGCTTGGGTCTTCTCGTACCAATCTAGAAAAAGCGCGGCAGCGCTGTTTGGTATTCTTCGACAGTATTTTTTTCAAAACCCCTTGGGACCGGAACGGTTAAGTTTGCCCGCTCGCTCGGTTGGTTGGACAATGCAGCGGCGCACGCACGTAAGAAAATCTCGGCGGGCTCGCGTTAAATACCTCGCACTTGTTACCGAAAGAACGAATTTCACCGTTTCGTTCTATGTAAAAGGAGGTACAAAATGGTACAGTTCGGACGAAAGGCTCTCTTTTATTCGTTCCTTCTCGCTACTTTACTCCGTACGGTGAAACCGTTACGGAAGCTCGACGAGATGAAAGCTTAGCTACGGGAAACACAACAGGAAGGAGGAAGACGGGAGTAAGCTGGCCAGACGAGCGGTCGTACGTGTCGCCGTGATACGCGCGCACGTTTAAAGTGGCGACGGATGGAGGGAAAGAGAAGCAGTGGGAGAAAGATAGACAGGGACCGCACGGATTCTCGTCTTTGTATCTCGTGGTTAATGCAAGTCGAAGTGTTCCGAGTCAAAGCGCAAACAGAACCTGACAAAGCCGTCTCTGTTCGAGCTCTCGTTCGTCTCTTCTTCTTCGTCTTCTTTTCCACCTCCTGCGCCTCCCCCGCCACCTTCTTCCGCCTCTTTGGTATCGTCATCGTCATCGTCTTCCTCCTCTTCGTGTTTTCCTTCTTTCGCACAACCTTCCCGCCTTCCCAGCGCGCTTCTCGTCTCTTGTTTCTCCATCGAACGCTTTTGCACTACAAATCGTTCGCAAACCACCGACGCGGCGCACCACCGAACATACTTCATTCCACTTGAACCGTTTCTGCGTGCTTTGAACCCGTTCGACTTGATCCAGACGCTGAGAGTTCGAGTGCCCCTTTGTACTTCCCTCCTCGCCGCTCTCCCTGTCTCGTCTCTTCCCGCTCCTCCTTTGCGTTCCTCGTCGCGTCTCCTCTCTACTCCGGCAGAATCGAGCCGGTCCCAGTAATTAATCTCGCTTCGGATTTAAGAGTATCGATTTTGGCAGGCGATATTCGACGAAAAAAGAAATCCGCGTGGCGTAGCGATATCAACGTTTATTTTTTACCTAGGAGCTCCGTCTCGACTTTTCCCCATTCCTCCCCTCCCCCCTTTGACCCGCTTCCATCCGTCCGTTAGGCCAACGAGAATCTAAACGGTTAAAAGGAATTTCGCGCTTCGAATTAATGAATTCGAGTTTCCACGAGTAGAGAGATACCGATGGAAAGATACGCCGCTTAATCCGCCGCACCCTCTTCCCCATTAACGTTCTTCCGACGTATCGAAAAATTTCTCCGATAATCGATAATACCACTTGGAGATCGTTCGCTTCTTTCTCCTCCTGGCCAGTCTTGCGTTTAATAAGCGACCTCACCTTGACCGACGTCCGAGAGGCGAGCTCCTCCGACCGGATATTCGCTCGCTGAGAATAATTTCGCGAGTGAAATGACGCTAGCAACATCGCGTTCCTACGTTTCACGGAGAGAGACTCCGGCTTCGCCCACGATTCAAAAGTCAACCCAATTTGTCCTAACTTTCGCGCAAATTTATTCGGGCGATATTTATCGCGTATCGATTCGTTAAATATGCTAATTCGCCATACGTTCCTTCTATCCTGCCGATACTCGATACTCGCGCGCCTCCAGGCATTTGCATAATTCTTCGCATTTTCCGGAAGCTTTGCGTCCCTCTTCGCCGTCTCGCGCTCTCGCAGCGCGCTTAATTAATCGTGAACTTTGCGCGAACGTCTTTAACGTCACGAATTCAACGCGACGCGTCACAAATAATCACCGACTCGTTTTTCCCCCTTATTTATTCCGATGACCCGGTAAAGTTTGCAGGAACGACATCGAACCATATCCACGCCTGTTTCGTGTTACGGAGAGATACATGGACTAATTAATTAACCGCGCTATAAATATTGCGAACAGCCGCCTTCGTACTTGCCATTTCTCATTAACGGTTTCCGGTAACGGTCGAAGATTCGAGCAAGGTGGCACCCGGAAACTCCCTTGATTTTTGGAGATCGAGAGTCGATGCTGGAAACCGCACGAAGCGCGCTGTCCGGGAAGGTAGGGAATCCGGAACAGCGAATTCGACTGTATCTAGTCGGAATAGAAAAGGATCTGTCTCGAGTCAGGTTAGAAATCAGCGTAGGAAAATGGCGAGATGGGGGGAAAATGGCGTCGGTAGGATTCTAACGAACAGTTAGCGCGTGCTTTCGGCGAATAATGATAAATATTATTATCGTTAACCTCTTAAGTGGAAAGGACGAGTGTCGCCCGCCACATATTTAAACGCTTCAAAAGTAGTGGTAGTAAATTTATTGAACTTAACTACTGTTATGATATTTATACGTTATCTTGCTCTCATTGTAGATAACGGAACTAAGCAAAAAAAACCATTGTAATTTTTCCTTATTCGGTTATTCCGTGAGTTTAGAGTACCGTAGTTTTTTAGCGATATATTTCGCCATTTTTGGGAGGTTATTTTACCGAGTTTATACAACCAAAGATAGCAATGTTTTGTTACATGGTTTGTCAATTTTATTTCTCATACTTTCTAGTTTCGTGGTTACTCGAGGAGGATACTTTAAAGTTTTTTTGTTCATTTTGTCATTATTTTATAAATATGTTTCACTACGAATGAAATAAAATCCATATTCTTATAAATATACTCGTTAAAATGTAAATATTTTATTTTATGTTCCGATAACATCCGCACAGAGTTGCATTGAAATTAAATAGTCTCCACGCGCGCGTTTCCGTGAAATTAAATCGTAAGGCGAGGGGTTAATCGTAATTAACGATACGTACGTTGTGAAAGTTACTTACGGTCTCGCGAATTTGGAATAATGGCGTCGAAGAATGACAAAGACGTTTAGCACTTTTAGCGGCAGTATTTTCAGGTAGTTTGGAAGACCCCTTTTTGAACACGCGCTAAGTTCGACGTTAGCGCGCGAACCTTCGAAATTTCGAGGCTGGACGGTCCAACAGTCCACCTTGCTAACGAGAACGCTAACTCCTATTCCCTTCGTCCTAACGTGAGATAAAGTTACTCCTCGCGCTCCGTGTGATTTACGTCCGCGATTATTACACGATGCACTTTAAATTGGCTCGTTCCTTAAAGCGATCGTGAGTTACCGCCTTGCCAGTTTCTTCCTCGTGCGTTCTCGCGCGAGTTTCCACCTCCGGCAATGGGTTTATTGCGTTTTGATAGGGCTCTAACTCGTCCGGCGTGGAAAAAATGACGGCGGGTCAAGGTGGTCCAAGGATCCGTGGAAGTCCGTCCTGGGAGGAAAGAGAAAGGCGGGAGATGGCGGTGGATGCTTTTGCTAACGGAGGGAAGGGCTTCGCACGATCCGATGCAAGATTAGAGATCAATTAGTCGCCGCGTGATCAACGACGACCGCTCGTTCTCCAGATGTCAAAGGTTCTCTGTACCGATGGATCTGGCAATTAGCGAGAGGATTAGCAAGATGGATGTTCGTCCGCGCGTACAACGAGAAATGAAAGCTCGTATCGCGATTAATTATTCGCTTCTTTCTTTCGAGCGTGGATCGCGCGCTATGAGATATTAGGGGGAGTGAGAAGTAATCAAATTTCTTTTTTGCTGGTGAAAAGCATTTACTTATTAAAGAAATCTTAAATACTATAATCAACCAAATAATCTCCATCATTTTTCGAACACTACCGGTCGGCGTAAAGACAGTTGATCGATCCCCTTTTTAAAAAGTCCTTCGATTTTTCATCGCAAAACTTTTCCAATTACGTTTTCACTTCTCCAATATTATTAAATTTTTTACCTTTTAATGTATGCTCTAACGATCTGAAATGTTCCAAACCGAGCTTCTTTATTTTTTCCTGCGTTATTTTTGCAGCGTGAGACCTCGCATTATCGTGTCGAAGGATCCGTTTTTTGTTATTGGCCAAAACAGATCGGTGTCGGAACAGGTGCTTCTATGGAAGAAAGCCATTGTCTTTTTGTACAGGATCATTGTCTAGCACTCACTTCTCATCTCGAGTTACAATTCGTCGCAAAATTGCATCGGCTTCGTACCGATATACAGAAGACAATTCTGAACCGTAGACCATGGACAGCCAATCTTCAAGGACAATTCCTCGATCGTTCGACGAGGATCTGAATCCACCGTCGCCTTCAGGATACCATCATCTAATTTTGATGACTTTCCGGTAGACCTAATATTATCGAGTCGAAACGACACACTGACGATCGTTTTTCTAAATATCTCTTGTAATTAGCGATCCAGCGTTTCGACGATTCTACCTCAAAAGTGTATACAGTTTACAACGAGAGTGAAATTGTATCGCTTTTAGTGTACAGTTGACCCGTCTAAAAGACGGGTTCAAATAAAACGGATTCGTATTTCGTAAAATTGTGACACGGTAAAACAATGTGACAAATGGCTCCGACAGTGAACAAATGTCAAAAAAAAGCGTAACTGCTTCTTTTATTTAACCCAGAATGAATAACAAAATATTTATAATTTCAATATTTGTTTGTTTTGAAGAGAAATAAAAAATATTTTAACTCTTACATATATCGAATATTTGTTTTACATCTTTGTTAAGTATCTGTATAAGTGTATGCGTGGGATTGGGAGGATTTAGGAGCGAGCTAAACATATGGTTAATAGATAATCACAGTATTTATTTAATAATGCCACGCGATACAACGCTTGCTCCGTACTACGCTGAACGTATTTTAGAACCGTGGCTATCCCACGCTCAATATTCAACACTCAACATTCTCTCTGAAATCTCTACTACAAAAAAGTTCTTGCCTTACCCTCTGCTGCTTTTTTATGTTGCGTTTATATGTTTACCCCCGACTTACCGATACGACCGGTCGCATCGTCTCGGTCATACCGCCATTAGCACCCCAATCTCAGGTATTGGCACCAATGACTCGTCATGGTTGGCTGTCATAAATAGCCAATCCTACATTCGTTTACGCATAAATAAACTGTACTATTAACTCGGTAAAAGAAAGAAAAGGTGGAAAATACGTATTGGTAAATTTGTATACATTTGTTACTCACAGGCCATTAAAATTGTAGTTACGTAGTACCTTAAGCCTGACTATTTATCAAAAAAAGTAATTTTAAATATAACGAGTAAGTCAATCGCTTTGAGCTGCGAACGGCTCATTGCCAGTGGATCATTGCCAGAAAATCGTTCTTACACGTCTAAAGAAGATGACCGCCTAAATGGCGGAGGAAAGCGTTAAAGTTCGCGCGATAACAGTTTCGAGGAAAGCAACGCGTAAGAAAACTCGACCGACTTAAAAGCTGACTCGAGTGGTTAAAGTTCGAAACGACGCGGTACACCGTTGCGTACATGCCGCCCGAATGGATGGAGAGACGCTGGCAGCGCGTACTTCCGGCTCCGACGTGGATACGGCCGAGTCCGCGGTATTACAATAATTCATACTCGAATGCGCGCTTCGCGATAAAACTGATAATTACGGTGCATTACGGTACCTTAATGCACTGACATTCAACAATACGCGACGGCGCGTTCGACGGAAACTACCGCTCGCGGTTATCGTGAGGAAGCGAACTTCGTTACTGCGAAATTACGTACGCTCCACGATAAGAACATTCGCGCGTCCTTTCGAGAGCCTCACGGCGACCGGGCTAACGTGGCTTTCTTGCTCGGCGATCGAGCGATACGTCGAGACGTTTTGTCCTTCTATTTGCGATAACGAGCGTTTCGTACGATCGAGCGGCCCCTTGGAAAGAAATTGCTCGCGATTAAGCGTGGCGGGTGGTAAGGGTCCACGTGCACCGTGCAAATTCTATCGCGTTGGGGAAAAAGTATTGCGGATTTTTATGCTCGGATGGCTCTAGGGTCGCATATCTCTGGAAATGTATATTGCATCGTGTTGTAATTGGCGTTTGAAAGGTTATGTTTCAGAGCACATTTCTAAAGAAAAGTTATTAAAATTGGTGGATCCAGTCAAAAGTTATAACGATTCAAACTTGAGTGAAATCATTGAGAAAATTCGATACATTTTACAGGTTAATGAAAAAATTGTGCTGCTTAGGGCCATGGTACTCTATCAAAATCAACATCCGGTAGATGGTTCGCCCGAGTTCGTTTAGGAGATTTTGACGTTAAAGATCGTGGAAAATGTTGACGAAATCATGAGAGAAATCTGAAAGTTGATCTTAAAACAGTTTTGAACCATTTGCGAAAAACTGGATACGAAAAGAAGGTTCGATAAAGTTCGTTCAAACGTAAGAAAAATGGTGTGCGAAATTGACTGCTAAAATCCACAATACTTTTTTCCCAAGCCAATATTTTTCTAATTTCAAAAGACTTCTGGCCGCGAGTCTCGCCGACAGACACGTAGTTTAATTGGAGGATTAAAGAGAAGCTTCTCCTGGTTTTAAGCTGTACTTTTTCCCTTGGACGTTGCAATCCCTACGATCGTTAATTAATCTTTCGCAAACGGGCGTTCGTTTACGTACGCGCATACGTAACCTTGATTACATATTTTCGCGATAATGCTCGTACCGAAACGAGCACCGAGTTAAGATTATCCCCCGTGGAGATGAATTTCCTAGAAAAATTAGTTTATAAAAAAGTCACTGTGCAGAAAAAATGAGTTTCGATTTAACGGATGTACGTTGAAGTTATTAAAAATAGCGTCCTTAAGAAGTTCACGCTACTTCTGAACCGCTCGCAGAAGAAAGATGAACAAATCGACGCACGTAGAAAACCTCAGCATCGCATGGAAAGAAAGTAAGACAGTGCGCATAAAGCTAGGAGATACCGCACCGAATCCTCGCCTTTGCTTACCTTGTTTTAATAAATTACACGAATGTTTGAAGTATTGTATTCTTTCTATTAGAAGAAAAATCGATGTCGCCTAAATTAAACGTTCAGTCTCACAAGTACGCAAGAACGAAAAGTCTAGCGCCGGTCCCGGGGGACCGGCATGGCGTTTCGCGCGTTAAAGAGGTTAGCCACGATTAACAATCTCGAGTCGAATTTTCAAGAGTTTCGAAAGGGGCATCGAAATGCGGCGGATGAAGCGCGTCTAAAGTTTGACGGAAAATAAAACGAGACGCATGGTCGATACGGAATATGCAACGATATCGTTTCGTAAGCATTCTCGCGCTTCTGCATCGAACTCAGTGCTCATTGCGAGAAGAATCGAAGCGCATCTTTCATTCAAAAAGTCGTTAAAAGTTTATCAATGGAAAGAAAGATAACGGAGCAATTGACGCTCGTCTTATTTCTTTCATCCCGCGATCGAGATAAATCTTCCGAAGCTGCATAACCGATTCTTAGTACGAGCAACCTTTTACGAGAGAATACGAGTAAGATCGTCACGAGTAGATAGAAAATGGCGAGAAGCTACTTCGTATGAAATTCGAATAGGACCGAGAAATTCATGGCGCGAACGTGTGCAAGATGACGCCGGATACGTGCCTAGACCGGCTGACAAAATTCAATTGGAACGTGCCATTCGTTTGCCGTTTCTCTCTATTAAATGCATTCGAGATATCCTACCGAGCGTTATTCGATCTTGCTTGTTCACGCACGCGCACACTCGCATCGTTAGATAACAACGTCTCGTTCAATTACTTTCTCGATCGTATTTTAAAATCTTAATTTACATACTAGATCTTTATAAAATTGCAGCTTTTTAAATCGGTGGCCATACTCGCGACCGTATACTCGACGATAAGCGTTGACCCTCTTGGTATCCAGCGGTTTCTCCTCGCTTTTCAAAAAAATACGAGGCGTATTTTACCTTTTGCGAGAGCCAAGGTGAAACTGCCATAACCTATTTGATTTATAGAAATATTTCCATAATTCCGTGCGAATATTCGAATTAATCGATAAATTCATCGATCCGAGGTATTCGCAACCTCGGAAATGGAAATGTTCCTCTTCGACCTCTTCGATGCCTCGAAGGATCGAGAATCCAATTACGGGGCTGGCCGATAGATAAAGGTAGATTCACACGGCCGTGCGAAACGTTGGAGGCTCGGTCAGGAGCCTATCCGAGAGCAATGAGGAACGACGTTAGAAAAAGTTTGCGCCATCTCGCGCGATTGTTCCTTGGCAATAGGATCGATGGTCGTGGGTGAAAGCGTAGGGTATCGCCGTGGAGGAAAGAGTCGGGCATTGCGTGCCTGTAATCGGAGTCGGCGCATCACGGGATCGCGAGCGCCTTGGGCGCTTATTTGCGCATAACTTGGCGAATCGGCTCTCTCGATACCGGCGCGCGTTCACCAGGACGTCGTTAACGACGTACTTCTCCTTTTGCCGGACGGCGAGTTTCGTGGAAAAGCGTAATAAGCAAGCGGAAAGTCCGATCGAACCTCTCCGAATCGATCCTTCTCGCGTCCTTCGATTTTTTCCCCAAGGACGAAATCCGTGCAATTCGTCTTCGAGACGTATTCGATGCGCTTCTCGTGCGTCGTCGTTCTCGTTAGCGGAACCACTTCTATCCGAGATAAACTCCACTCCACCGAGGTCGGATCTCGACGAATTTTTCTCATCGACGGAGAACGGCCGTTACGTTCGAAGTAACTGTACGATACACGCCTGCCTCCTCCCCCTCGACATCGCAAGAGAACTTATCAACGAATTTGGGTCAGTGACGTACAGTCGGTCCATTTACGATCGTTCGAGGTGTTCGTCGAGTTACGTCGTGAACGAAAAAAGGGAAAAAACAAATAGAAGAGAAAAACGCGCGTAAAAACGTCGACGGATGTCGAACGAACGGATCTTTAACGGGTGACTTTTTTAGCCTCCGACGGACAGGATAAATCATCGGACTAATTGCTTCTTTCTCTTTCTTCTTTCAGAGCGATTTTGAACCGCAGTGTCACGTGTTCCGGACTAAGCAGCTGCGCAAGCCTCGTCCGTGTCATTTGTGCCACCAGGCGGTGATCAAGCAAGCGTCGTGCTGCCGAGGTAAGTCGATAAAGTCGGTTTCTGCGGCGGTTGGTACGCTCAAAGTGTATCTCGTCGGTAGTTCTTTCGAATCGGTCGGTGGTAAAAAGCCGAACGGACAGGCCAGATTAACGACCGTCCAACGATACGTTGCCACTGGACGGTTTATCCGAGAATAGAAAGTTCAACAGTGCGGAACTGTTCGTAGTGGACGATCAAACGGATCCATGGTAAACTTCCGTCTTCTATCGTAGGAATTTTATTTTTTTTAAATATTATAACCCTCCGGTCGATTCTTGCCTCTAAATATTTTCATCAAGAATCTTTCGTATTCTCCTTTATTCTCTTGTTTTGAGACTAATTTGGAGTCTAGGTTGTTCGGAAAGTAATCTTGTTTCTTCCCAACAGTGGACTTAATTAATTTATCGAATTCGATAAATCGTTTTCATTACAAAAAAAACAAACCAAAAACGAAGTTACTTTCCGAAGAACCTAATACATCGCGCACGAACAACGATCTTTACGAAGATTTTTACCCTTCTTACGACTTTTAAGTCGTAATAGGAAATAATTTCTATCACCCGTAGACTCGAGCGAGCGTGGTTAAAGTAAAAATGATCGATAAACAGTGCCGACGAGTCACGATTATCCATTAGTCGCGATGAATCTGTCTAGTCTGGCGTCGTAACGTTCCTAAGCGATCGCGTAAAATCGTCGTCGTAAATCAACTCGACCCGACGAATCAATTCTCCGTTGCTCCATCGTCTCTAACGTCACTCGTCTCGTTCCTGTTTCAGTGTGCAAGTACATCTGCCACAAGACCTGCGAGGACAAGGTACGTATTCACGACGGACTCGAGTACGCGTCAGGAGAAAGACGGCGCTCCTACCATTACCGCGTCACAGGCGTCGACGAATTAACGTGCTTTTTTTTTCAACGTGCGAACGCGTACGCGCCTTCTTCTGTATTTTTTATTAAAATTCTCGCGCACTCGTACGAAGCCGCAAAGACGACCGCGGCACTTGCTACTCGGCGCACGCAATCAAGACTCTCGTTCTCGAGCTGCACGACCAAGTGCGACAACTCGAGGGTTTTCTTTCAACTCGCGAAGGAGTCTCCAACGTCCGAGCGGCGTACTCGCACCGCGCTTCCTTCTTCTCGGACTATTCCCTCGCGAGGCTTCCATCTTTAGGGGAAAAACGCACTCGTACGCCGTCTGCCGCCTCTCCAATCGCGTTTACATCCATCCCCTTAATTTCAATTTATATTCCATGACGTTTCTTACTTATCATATTATCTTGACATTCGCATAAATTCGATCAAACGTAAATCTTTCTTAGTTTGGGCAGATCTAACGAAAATATAATTTCCGTGTCGTGTCGGCATAAAAGAAATAAGAATTGAAATATTAGGACCTTCGATAAGATTTCGCTGTTTTTAAACGGATGGCATTATACGATTAAGCGCATGTAATTTCTGACGGTAAGTCGTGGCAAAAAAGTGATGGCCAGTGACGGGCAATGCTTCGACTAAAGTATTTTGTTACTAAATACTGTAAATGAAGCATTTAGTTAAAAAAAAATAACAGCGAGAATTTATTGAAGAACCTAATAAAATAAGATAAGATTGATCTCGGCGCGGACGAGTCCGTCACAACGCGGCACTGCGCAAAGCGAAAAGCCGAGATTTACGATGGAAGTTTCGTCGGTGCTTCGATCGACGCGTGAATGCAAATTCGATGGGATTCGCGACTCCTCGAAGGAGCCGCGGCAGCCTCGTCGTGCGCGTTTATTGGCTCGCGCTCGTATGCCGCGTAAAAGGCGGCGTGGGTTCAGTCACCGGGCAGAGGCACGAGCCTCGCTTACCTTTTTGCCCTGGCTCCTCTCGCCTCCTCCCGCCTGGACCCTCCTGGCGAGGCGCGCCGTCTGAGGTAGGATCGGAGAGGAACGTGCCTCAGACGCGAGGAGAGGCGCCAAAGAGGCTGCGACTCGCCTTCCTATCCGCCGCGACTGCATTTATTTCTCGGTTTTTCGAGGGCTCGCGACACCAGTCGCTTTTAAGGGAGTCGCGCGACTCTCTTCGCGTGCGAGAGCCTCCGATCGATCACCAGCTCGAACTCGTTGCCGACTTTTGCGCGCCATCGATCGTTTTGCGGTCGCTGATCGCGATATTCCTACGAGTATCAGCGTTGCATCGGTTGTTTTTAAACGATTCGCTTTGTCTATCCTCTTTCCTCTTCTTTTTAAGATCCGTCTCTGCGTCGCGTTACTGCGTTTGATGTTTCGTAAAGTACACTCTTAAGAATTCTATTCGATTGGTCTTGCAGCCGTCAGAGACGTACTTATCTATCGATCTTATAATGGCAATTTAAATACGATATACCTATTTCTACCGAAAGCAGTCAGAAAAAAAGAAAAAGTGCTTAGTGGCGCCTCCAGTCTTTGTTTGCTTTAAAAAATGGTAAATTAGTTAAATAATATTAATTGCAATATATAAATAGACTCGAAATTTCGTTTCAATTCAAACGTTTAATTGTTAGAAGTGAATTTTGCTCTTCGTACGTTCTTCGCGTACATATTTTTTGCATATATTGCGAATAGTCGTGGTCTTATTTTGTGCGTGGAACTTTTTGGACAACCCAATATTTTCACTCGTCGTGTTTTTATACAATATTCAGGAATTTATTCCAGCTAAAAACTGGCCATCTTCTCCATTATGTCAGTGATATCGACGCCAAATTTATTATCGATATAAAAGGCACAGTTTCGGATAATATCTTGTTAGTTTTATCAATTTTAACGCGTTTGTGCTCTGCGCTTAGTAAAAGTACTTTTACTCTTGTAAATGTACATATTTTACC
>JAITYT010000206.1:454681-467041 GCA_025433975.1 Liostenogaster flavolineata | reverse complement strand
CAACGATATTGTCGTTATAGACGGTACTTACAATGTAGACTTCCCTTTTATCTTGCCATTTCATCGACACAATTTTGTTCTTAAATTTGACAACATATTTGCCTTTTTTACTACGAGTTTCAACTACTTCTGTAGAAATGCAAATTCTGTTTTTTTCGAATTGTGCCAACTACGTCCCTTAATTCGCGCACAGTTTTTCTATGAGTGAAATACTGATCTATCAAACATTACATAATTTTCGTACACGTGTAAATTGGTCATACAAACTGATAAACAGTTTCAGCCAGTGCGTATAGGAATGCATGAATCCGTCTCAAATTATTCATACTTCTTATTTATTCGTTTTATCTCATCTCGACCTCCAAATATCAAAGAAAGTAGTCAGTCCCTGGCGATCGTCAGCGCCAGCCGCGCGCCGTCCGCATACTATAGGTTAATCGAAAGAATAGCGCTAATCTTTACGTCGCGTCACGATCGATCTCACGCGACTGTTCACCTCGACGACTGCCAAGGTTGCAGGAAAAGCAAACGAAAAGTTACGAGCTCGTCGAAACCGACGCGCACGGTAGCCACTCGAAGCGTAGCGATGCTAGCTTCTTCTCTATCGGCTCTTCGCCGATCGTCCAACCGTCCACTTCGGTCAAGCCACCCACGTAGTGGACGAGTGTAAGCGAGACACGCACACGATTCTCTCGTGTTTGCTTTCCTTGCCTTCCTTCCTTCCTTCGTTCTTGCTTTCTTTCCTTCCTCTCGACTCCTCGCATGTTCGCTTCTCCTCCCTCTTTCGTTCACTCGGTACTTTTCTCGCATCTTCTCTTTCTTTGTTCTTGGTAACGTTCCTCGATGGCCACGAAACGTCCTGCTCGCTTCGAAGTGATACATCGCGTAAACGGAGTTCGCGTCCTTCAAAGTGATTTATTCTCTCGATGAAATTCACGTCGTTTATCGATGAAACGGTTTCTACTTCTTCCAAAAGATGATCCTTTGCGCTATCCGAGTCCTAACGGAGCAAATATTCTCATAGTCTTTTCCAGTAGCCATCGCGTACTACAGGTGCGCCTCCTGTAGTAATTCCTACGTTGTAATGATACTTAAAATGATACTCGAAGCGTATGCGGTTGTGTATTGCAGATTCGACGTTGGTATCGTGGTATTGGGTAATTATATAATATATATAATTATTTATTTTATATATGTATAATAAAATATATAATGAAAAATATAATATAAATAATAAATAAATTAAAAAAAAATCGGCACGAACTTTCCGGACAACCCAATACAATGTGAACAGACTTCGATTTATTTAAATTGTTTTCTCTTGACATTGCATTTTATATATTACGTCTTTCGGTAAGAAATGCAACGGTATAAAAGAACGAAAGAAACGTTTAACCATTTGCACTCGAGAGGAGCCTCTGACTCCCTACACGACTCGATACAGCAACTAGGCGGTTTAGGTAGAAACTAGAGAAACGAAAATTTGTTTGGGAATGGAAATCTGGGATTAATTCCTATATTTTCCATAAACTAGTAAAAAAACAGAAGAGCGAAAGGTCACTCAAACACTTACAATTTATACAAATTTTAGTAGACCAATTGAAAGGAGATTTTCGACTATCGCGAGACGGAGCTTCGACGTCGAGCTCCAATTCTGAAAAAATCTAAATGGAAAACTTCGTGTAAAAAAAGTGTAAAAAAAAGCAGGTGTAAATTATCACACGAAACAAAAATACTGGGCCTGACATTAGAAAATTCTATTTGTAAAGGTGTAAATATAGACCACCATATCAAAATATAACGTTTTTCTAAATTAATTTCTATATAAACTCATTTTATGTGACCTGTGAGGTACTCACATGCGTAAATTCGTCTGGAGTTGCTACTCTCGTCCGATCGAGAAAGTAGTCGATCTCAAAGGGTTGATACATCGTCTTTATTATTAATTTGATAAATAAATACCACCGTATTATTTATATTATTATTTCTACAATGAAAATTATTTACCGTAGTCGCGCATCCAGGCGTAGGAACGCGAGGCAGATCGAAAATCGGTCGAATCAAGGCTGCTTTCTCGCTTGGTAGGAAGTTTACCTTTCCGAGAGGCAGCACGGTTCCACGCGTACCTCGCGATAAGGTGACCACCACCTTCTTTTTTTTCTTATCCTCCTCTTCCTTCCACTACTTCGCCTCTCGTTCGCGGCTCGCACGCCAACGCGATGGCTGCGGTTCGTAGAAACGACACCGCTTGACTTTACGCGCTCCGATAGCGGCGTAACCCTGCAAGACCGCGTGGCAATCGAGAAACGCTACCGGAGCGACGCGCAAAAGTAAGCACGGAGGGGAGAATCGCTTCGAGTCGCTTATAGCTACGTTCTTTTGAACGCGTTGGCCACGCAGCTGGATCACGATCGATCTTTGGAACGATTCGATGTATATTGCGAGATGACGTTATCGTGACGGCAGTCGTTACCACACGAGAAATTGTTTTTGCGCGAATGATACGTTCTAATAATAATAGTTACATCCAGCGTCGCGATTCAAAACGTTTCACGTCGATGGACTCTTGTATTCGTGTCTCGCGTCGTCGTAGCAACGTTAACGATTTCATTTTTATCGCGTCAGAATTATTGGATTATCCGGAAGTTCCGTTTTTTTTTAAATTTATTTGTTACTTTATTATTTATATTATTTTTTATTATATACTTTGTTATACATACTGTTATAAATATAAGATAAATAAAAAATAAATCTTCAAAAAGAAGAAAAAAATTTTCTGCAAAATCGGCACGTACTTTCCGGGCAACCCAATAAATTCGCTCCCTGACAATGACGCGACTTACGCGATTTTAAAATTATTTCTTACTTTACGCGATGTTTCTCTCTTGTAGAACTTGCTGTCGCGTAAAAAGGGAACTTAACGGCAAATCGATTCATCCGTTGACACTCGTGTAACTTAGCGTTGACAAATCGATCCACCACGTGCTTTTTTACGCTCATGCTCGTAAGCGCGTGCTGGATGATAATTTAAGAACGACGACGCGATGTCTGTCGAGAGATATGCTTCCAACAAGGACAACTAGCGGCGAAGAACGTTCGTCGCTCCGCGTCAATGATTCGATGCGATCTCTTGACGGATTCCTCTTCGTACGGAGAATTTGTTCAAGCTCATTCCAGATCCATTAAATGGTGCGAGCTATAAATTATGCGAAACGTAAGGTCGAATCTCCAGGCGAATAACAGTTCGAAATTTTTCCACGACCAAGGAAAACATTCCTCGATTTTCCCTTCGTTTTCCCTACGGAATACTTTAAGGGATTAATCGATCCTCGTCAAAGGAAACAAGGGGACGATTTTTCTCGTATTACAGAGTGCGAACGGAAGCGCGTAGGCGAGCGAAAAAATTCAAATTCGTGTACTCTCGTCTTTTCGAGCCTTCGTCTCTCGAGAAATTTTGCGCTTGTTTCTCTACAAACGGTCGCGCATTCTTTTTGTTACTCGTACTATAGTAAAAAAACTCGCTTTTCCACAGGTCACTGAACGTTTCCACGCAATTGTCGCGTGATCACGGAATATCGTGCGGAGTAAAGCGTGTTCCCTTAACAGTTACCAGCAGCACGAATCAAACTTCTACCTTCGTCGTCGTGATAAATCGCCGATTTGAACGTAGATTACTTATTATTTCATTGCCGTATGGAAACTTGCACGATATTTCAATGGCAGCACCTAGCACTAATAAATCGCAGCAAGATCGCAATCTCCACGATTTTTACGAATCCACGTCTATAAAATCTGAGAATCGACAGTTTTTTCCGCGCCTCCGCTTCGTTTGGCCCTCTATCGATTGCGAGTACAGACCCAAAGTTGACCGACTACCCACGATCTGATTTATTGGAATAGCAACTTAGCGATTGCGGATTCTCTCGATAGATGGTCTCAGCACATTCTTTCGTTTGTCAACGTGTTCAAAGCACCCGATCTACATTGTTTCCTTGTCGTTTGAACTTCCACTTTTAATTTAGTAAAAAAATTGTATCGATTAGTTATTTATTTCGTTTTCATCCCAATTTAAAAATGGAAGAACAAGACGCGCATCTCAGACACATTTTATCGTATCGTTCGTCCAAGTAAAACGAAATAAAGGAACGGAAGAAGTCCGAAATGAAGTCGGAGACGGCGTGGACGGTCGAAGAGATCGCGAGAAGAGAGAAAGAGAGAAACACAGAGCTATCGAAGGGATCGAAAGACGCGAGTCACGAGGAGGAGCGTCGCACCGCCAGGACGAGATGCACGTCTTCGATGATGCCAGGGTGGCTCGATTCGTTCCACGACCAATCGCTCTCCTTGCCTCGCCGGTGGAGCCGCGCATCGGCTCTCTCCTCCTCGACTAGCACTTCGATACGTGTTTACACGTGTCGGCGAGGGCAGAAAGGAACTCGTTCCTCTCGTGCAAACGACTGCGCATTACCGAGGCACGAGTTGCGCCGGCGATCACGCTCGCGTGGGACGTCGAGCCATCGTCAAGGCAGAAGGGAAAGGGAGAAAGCTCTTCCTCCGCCTGGTGTCCCATGCTGTCCTACGACGTATGTCCTGCGCGTGGGCGTCTTGCCCACGTTCGACGATCGAATCCCTTTCCACTCCGTCTTCCATCTCTTCTTCGGATGAAAGCGCCGAGCCACTCGAACGAATCCTTCCCGAAAGGGAAGGATTTCGGAAAAAAACTTGGCGCATCTCGCGAGTCTTCTTACTAATCGAAGGCGCGCTACTCACGTGTCATCGCAAATTCGAACTCGATTCTCTCTGTTGTAAAATAATTTCTTTTTATTATTTTAACGACTTATTTGGAATTAATATCTCAATTTAGTACCGTAGCTTTCAATCTCTTTACTGGCTTGTAAACTGCTTGAAATTTGGTTCGAAAGTATTCTATAATTGTTTTAACTTTGACCAATCGGTCGCTTTTTGCATGCCCCGTTAAAACGTAAGTATCGTACATACGTGTATGTAATATATACGAATATATTATTATATTATATGATCAGGAGGATAGTTGTCACTCGATTGTGACTGGAGAAGGAGAATAATCTCGTTATTTAATATTATATTATATAAATGAAAAAAACGAACTGTCTTTTCCGTTATTGAAACTGAACCACGTAAACGAGAAAAGAGCGAATCCTCCCTTTTGCAGTCTCGATTGCTCTCATTTGCGTTTGGGCAAAAGTCGTTTCTGGAAGGTTCGCCTTTAAGCGACCTATCGTCGTTTTTAAATATGCGAAAGCAGTCGCGCGATAAAAAGCCCATGAAATCGCTTTCGCTTTCTTCGCGTTGCCAATCGTACGTGACTCGAAGCGCGCGAATTTTTTCCTTCTTTTCTTTCGACGGATCGAGCTGGCACTCGACTAACAACGAGTAAGAAAGAACGGAGAAAGAAAAGAAGAAAGAAAAGGATCGAATCTCGAAGACGGAGCTCACGGTCGAACGGCGCTCGCGCCTTCGCTCTATTTGCTCTTAGTGGCACAACGACAACGGTATTTTCAGCGCTTTCGAAAGACTCGCGAATATTTTCCGGAGGGTTCGCAGCTGTCCGTGCGGCAAGGACATCGCCAAATCCAAAAATAATACGACTCTCGCGTTCCCATCTTCTTCAAGGTAACCGTACGCCATTTCAATCCAACGAAATCCTTACGAGTTCGAGGTGAAATTCGATGCAAGGATTCGCGAAAGGCAAACAGAGATTCGTCCAAAGAGCGACGAATCGTACGAGAGACCAGAAATTTTCCGAGATAACTTCTACAGATTTTTTCTTTTAATGGATGCCCGTTCCGGTAAAATGCCTAGTTTAGACATGCCGTATCTAAGAACCGTTTCGAACGACAATCGCACCCTACCGTAAAGCAGTTGTCCCAAGACAAAATAAAGATCTTCGAAAAATCGAAGTAGGAGTATTATTAATCCCTTTCCCTGCCATTTAGCTCGACGAAATCCGGGTTCGAACTGTAGGGATCAACGAGCAGTAAACAAGCCTTGGCTTGAAGAATTGCTACTATCGGCAGTTTCTTTATCAGAAATCGTCCAGGAACTTACGAATTATCGAATCGACTAAAACATTAGAGCTGGAATTGATTGCTCTTCTCCTGCAACTATCCAAGTCGGATTTGTATCGATAAAATCTCTCCACTTCCATCTCTTATCTCCGTAATCGATGTGGAAACATCGACGCTTTAACGTCGCGTTTGGTTACGTAAGAACGAATCGATTGGTCCGCGTCGTTCGCATCTACGAGAGGCAAAACGAGATTCGTCCAAAGAGCGACGAATTTCACGAAGGACCGATCGAGAGACCTGCAACTTCCCGAGCTTTTTTACGTTTCTTTTTATTAATTTCTATAAACTTTTTCTTGGAACGAACGCTCGTTACAGTGAAATACCTAGTTCGGGAATATCAAACGTAAAAGCGCCAATACCGTTTGGCACGATAGCACCGCGGCGCTGATCGATGCGCTTAGGAGTATCATTGAATCGCCCACGGACTGCCTAATTATCGAATTGACTACAACCACGGATCTGGTATTGTTTGCTTTTCTCCTAAGACAATCGACTTGGGATTTATATTGATAAAATCCCTGCAACTTTAAAGTAGGAATATTACTGAATTTCTTACAAGATAATTATCCGCAGTCTTTTTTCTTGGAATGACTGATTCCAGTAAAATGCCTACTTTGGGAAAACCATTTGTAAGAGCGCCAATGCTGTGTGGTACGGTAGCGCCGTGATGCCGACCGATGCACGCTGAACGATGATCGTATCATACTGTAAAGCAGTTGTTCTAGAACCGCCCGAGAAGAAAAATCTAAGTAGGAGTATCATTGAATCGCCCACAGACTTACTATCATAATTATCGAATTGACTACAATCTCGAAGCTGGTATCGATTGCTCTTCTCCTACGACTATCGACTTGGGATTTACATTGATAAAATCCCTAGAATTTTAGTGCGTAAATATTACCGAATTTCTAACAAGATAGTTATCCGCAGTCTTTTTTCTTAGAATCACGCTGATTCCAGTAAAATGCCTACTTTGAGAAAACCATTTGTAACCGATGCGTTTTTGCCCGCTACGCGTCGAACGATCGCCTCTAACGATACAGCAGTTGTCCTCGAGCCGTCAGAGCACGGAGGTCCCCAAAATATCGAAGTAGGATTATTATTGTATCACCCACAGACTTAATAATTATCGAATCGACTACGACCTCGAACCTAGAAGTGGGATTTGTACCGATAACAGCCCAACGCATCCATCTCTTATCTCCGTAGCCGATGTGGAAACCTCGACGCTCCGACGGCGACGTCGACGTCGCGTTCGGTTACGCAAGAGCGAGTCGATTCGGTGGCGTCGCGCGCGAGATCATCCGCGTTTCGCGATCCCCTCCATCGCGCTCGACCTCGACGTCAAGCGCGACGCAACTCCGACGTTCGTGTATATTCCCTCCTCCACCTCCGCCTCTTCCTCGTCGTTAACTTCGACCTCGCGTCTGGAGGTTCTAGATGCTAAGAGAGAGAAAAAGAGACGAAGAAGAGGGAGAAAAAGCAGCAGCAGAAGAAGAAGAAGAAGAAGAAAGAGGAAGGGAGGAGGATGGAGCGTAATAAGGATGGAAGGAAGGTTCATCGCGGTGAAGCAACGAGCACGCCTCGCGATGGATCCTCACGGCGAGCGACGTACATGCGACACACGTCCGAGGGTCTCCGCTCGGCACACGATCCGCTCCTATGCGAGTGCCCGCCAGTCGCGATACGTGCATACGTGTAAGCGCACGTACGATCCTCGTGATCTTCCTCGTCGTCGTCTCGTTCTTTCGTGAGAAACGAGATCGTCGTGTTCTCGCAGAAACGATCGACCGTGAGTTTGCGTCCGTAAATCGCGTTTGGTTCTCTCGAAAATAAATAGCGCGCATGCGCCTGGTGGGTTCGATCTGTGTCCGGCATCGATCGACGGATACCGCGTGTGATCTTCATCGTTGGAAATTTTTTAATAGATCGAGAATTCTGCCGTCTCTCGTTCGAGTCCGTGGAAAAGAATCGTGTTCCCTTCGTTGCGAACGCCGACTATAGCCGGCGGCGTCACGAGCTAATTTAGACTCGGCAGCTTCTCGAGTAGCATTTTTTCAGCGAGATCCCGATCACAGGAGCAAAGCGGAATCGATCGAAAGTGGAATTTTTCCGTCGACGCGCGTACTCGCGTGAAAGCCGGCATTGTTTACTCGCGATTTGCGCCTCGGGATCGCGAGGCACACGCCGCATGGCCGGGAGCAGTGAAGCTTGGTAAAAGAGAAAGAGAGAGAGAGAAAGCGTGAAAGTTTTTCCGTGCGATCGCGTCCGAAGCGTTTCCACTTTTCCTCGCAAGTTCCTTTAAGTTCTCGTGTCGACGACTCGCGAACGACAAGGCGATTCTCACGAACTTACTTCGTTTCGTAACTGTCGTCGTAGTAACGCGCATTGTTAGACGACAGGAAGAAAGTTCCTACGAAATCTCGGGATAAGAATTCGAGTGCGCGATAACTGCAACGTCGTCTTCGTAGATATTTATCGCCGTGCGAGACACGTGTGAAACGGAGAGGAAGAGAGAGAGAGAGAGAGAGAATGATCGAGAGACAGATCGTCGCGGACGGACGTTCGATCGATAAGAAGAAACGCGTTCTCGACGTCGAAGCTGTTCTTTCCGGAAGGCGTCTTCATCTCGACTCGAAGCCGCGGAAACGATGCGATCGGTGTCGTGATCGATCGAACAACGGGAACAAACTCCTCTCGTTTTTTATTTCACTCGGTAAGAATCGGCGTGGATTGGACGGAAGAAAGGAACCGAGCTGGACGATCGCCTTGCCGCGAAAAAAGCGTCGATGGAAACGTCGATAAGCGAAGCCGATAAAACGCGTAATTCAAGTTTCTTTGCGATCGGAGATCGCAGGACGCTCGGACGGCGACGAACGGTCTCGTTAAATCGAAACGATAGAATTAGTCGGGCAGACCGCGGCGGTTTTGCCGCCGGTATAATCTCGATCTTTCACGAGAGCTCGTTTCTCTTCCTTCTCCTTCTTTCTTCTTCCTCGATGCGACGACTACCACGAGAGCGCGGCGCTCGTCGCTTCTCACGCGATCTACGAACGTCCATCCGTCTAATCGCTCGATGTAACGTCGCTTTCGTAACGACCTCTCTCCATCGAAATCGCTGTGAGCGACGTTGGCAGATTTTCGTTAACCGTTCGAGTGCCAGAGGATTTTGAAAAAACACTGTCGAAAAATCCCTAACAGCGCAACTGCGTTTTCTTTGAATTAGCACGAGAAGACCCAAGCAGCATCAAAAAGATCACGTTTAATTTGTATGTAAAAAAAGAGTTCATCCGATATGTTTCGATAAACACCGATGTTACAAATTATAAGTGTTATTCTCCGTTTAAATTGTTCGTTCGTAACACAAAAATATTTTCAATTTGTAATTCGTTATTTTATGAAATATATCTGTACTATTGCACATACGCGTACTGTATAAATATTTCAAGTTTTGTTCGATGAAGTTATTGAGAAGATAACAATGAAATACAAGAATGTTTTATTTTGTAACGGATTATTGCGCTATTATTGTAGGATTGTACCTATTGCAAAGTGTATTATTTACATTAAAAGAAGAGGCTGTACGATGTGTTTGCATGGGTAAATCTGAGCGCGCGACTTCGACAGTCGGTGACGCACCGTCGGTTGTTCACAACGCTCGAAATGTGCTGGGTTTTCTCGACGTAAAATCTGAACAGCGCGATCGCACTGCTTGGGATTCAAACGGTTAAAGTGCCGACTCTTTTTTTGAAAGCTACGAATGTAAATAAGAGTAAATGATTTTTTTCTAAATTTTTCTAAAGCCTGGCAATTTTCGCATGAAATTAGGCAGTTCCTTCACTAGCGTGGTCCTTCAATTTACGTGCGAGTATCACCGCGTTAGATCGATCCAAGGCGATGGGAGTATTCGCGTACAATGGAGAACGTTGCGAAGGAAAAATAGAGAAGGCGAAGCAGCGCTTGCTATCTCGGCTTAGAGAAACGAGTTTCGAGCTTAGGAAAAAAGCGGACGACTCTGAGGAGGATCTTTTTGAGATATCGACGAGTCGAGAAGGTGTCGATCGACGTGATCGAGCCCATCGACCTTCAGACACGATGGAGTCGCTCGTAGGCGTACGAAGATCGTCTTCGTGATGCGCAATGCGAACATCTCGCGTCGCGACGATGCTCTCCTTACTTACGTTCCCTGGGTCGATGACTCCGTTGTTTGACGATACCGGTTGGTCGGCTTGTTCGTTGGCTTCTTACGTAACCACGCGAGACTTACCAGCGACGGAATTTACGCTTTGCACGGGCGTTCCGTCCTCTTGTCTCTTCGTTATCCCGTAATTACGCGACTCGATGCCACCGGAGTCGTTCTACCTCGACCACGTTGGCCTTCTACCGCTGATAAATCCACAACTTCTCGCGTTCGTGATCGTAACGCGTCGTTTGCGAGCCGAAGCGCCTCCGCGAATTTATATAACAGTATCGCGCGTAAGGCAGGTAGGAGTCGAAGGAGGAGAGTTTCTTTTCCTCTTCTCGATGCTTAGTCGCCACGTGCCTCTTTCCGACGATTTAACCCCTTGACTAGATCGGACCTTCGGACTTGGAAACTTTGGGTAGGGATGGATTTTTTTGAAAACATATTTCAATAATCGAAAAACTTATAAAAATAATTTCACTATACTGAAACGACATTATTTATCTCTTTGTATTCTGAAGCGAATTGCTACTACAAATATTAAGATTTTAATATCGATGTAAAGCTTTTTCACGATATATCTAATAATATAACAAGGCGTGATATAATTCGAAACATGAATAAATACGTAATCATACATCGCGTTTCTTACGCTCACTTCTTTTGGTACGTTCTCGACGCGCTACACCTTTGGGCCTTACGTTTTTCCGAATTGCTGCATTCTTCACGTTCGGAGACGAAAAATGCCTTTGTGTCGAGCGAAAATCGGGATTTCCACCTTTTGATTTACATTTATGTATTCCATCTGAGCGGTATTCGCGTAAAACTTGTTTTATTCAATATAAATGCAATTTGGAAGAAGATAAGTTTCTTGCAGTGGGGGGTTAAAGGCAAGATTCTGTTCGCGCGTGAACGAAGGTAATGCCAGATTTACCCACTCGCGCTGGCAAAAAATTCACAGACGCGTGTACCAGAACGGTGCAGTGTGACTCACTGGGAGGCGTCACGCGGTGTTCGATGCCTCGGAGAAATCGGAAAAAGATTGATATTTTCTAAGCTAATTTATTTTCGACCTAGGAATTTTTATAGCTTTTTCTGTTTTTCCCGAGAGCTTTTGGTTCCGTGACACGTCATTGCAGCGCAAGTGGTAAAATCACATTTCTAGCGCTGGAGAGTAAAATTGTAGAAAAGGACGTTCGTAAAAGCGGTACATCGATACGAAAAGTTTAAACGAAACTTCGTAACGAGTTTCTCGTTCCAGTCGAACGAATCGGATAGGCGCGTGCCTCCATCGAAAGCGACGAAAAGGAAACGACGTCGAGTCGAAATAGATCCACCAGAGTCGAACGTAATTGGGCTCGGTATGCGAGGGGTAAACGTCGTCGATCGACGTATTTTCGATGGGACGAAAGACGAAGGTTCGTGCGTTGGACAGGGGAGCGATGGAGGTTAGGTTCGTGAGAACGAACGTTGATTCGGCCGATTGAAAGTCCGTACGGACTTTACGGGGCGAGTATCGGTATCGTTACCGATCGGAATACAGTACCGGCGAGAAAGACGAGATGCAACGCGAACGGAAGTACCTGTCGGTTGGAAAGGAGGGCCGAGACGGGTGGGAAAGGAGCGTGGGTGGCGAAACCAGTTACGTTTCAAGGATACGAGCACGAAAATGGCCACTCGTAACGTCGAGACTCGCGAGTTTTAATTTCGTTCGCGCCGCGTGACCACGACAAGTCCGGCAAAGGAAATAATCGTGATCGATTTTGATCGAGAATCTCGACGATAGGCGAATTTTTCGAAATTTCGTGGACGCGTCGATTTCGAGCTTTCAGGGAGAAAACGATTGAGCGCGCATGCTCACGCAAATTCGAGGTGTGGATTCGCGGAGCGTGGCTCACGGCACAAACTTTGCATCGGCCAGCGCCTCGATAAATCGCAATAATCGAATCGCCTCGTTCGAGAGGGGTGCTTATCTACGCGTCACTATCGATCCGCGCCACGTTTAAAGTCCGCGAGGAACGGCGATCGCCGATCGTTACGACGTTTTATCGTTGCCTCGAACGCGCTGCC
>JAITYT010000206.1:310999-334242 GCA_025433975.1 Liostenogaster flavolineata | reverse complement strand
ATATATATATATATTTAAAACGTGCTTGACCTTGACCGATGAATCGTCGTAAAAAGAAACCCCGAGAATAGGTACCTGAACGACTACCACGACTACGAGCTTGATTATGACAATGATGATGACTCGGAATAATATTCGTGATTCTAGACGCTTGAGTTTCCCAGCAAGCGGGCCGCTTAAACAAACGCATAGCAAACGATGGCCGCTCGCTAACCAATCGTCGTCGTTCGACTATAGGTAATATATGATCACCGATGAAGATGACACCGACACGCGTGATAGTCGACGATTGTAAACGATCGTACGACATCAAGACGCAAACTTAGCGACGGCGAACGCCGATCGCGATTCGCATATGCACTACTATATGTTTTCATGTTGCGTTATTACTAACCGTGTTTAACGTCGTTGCACACTAATCGCAAATCGTACCGGATCGGAAGAAGGGAGGAAAGGAATCCCCGTTCGCGTGCAAGTGCACGCACCTTTGAAAATGCATCCTACGATCGATTTAGACGTACATAGGCGTTACGAGTGTATATAAGTGTTACGTACGTACGTGTAATAATTAGAGGAGTGTTTTGTCGTTCGAAGGTACGTCGCCTCGATTTAATCGAGGAGAAGGACGATGCAGTTGCAAAGAGCAAAGATCCGTACACGGTAGAGCCGTCTTTGATCGATGCTATGGAATTTTGCGATTCGGTATTGCGTAGAGACGCGCACGTACACGCGTGTTTGCACCTGCGAACTAACAACGAGAGCTCCATTCGCCTTCCCTGCATCGTACAATGACACAGCATCCTGTCACGTACCGAGTGTTTATACGAGAACGTTAGATGCATCTCTAGGATGATCGACCGGTGGATGAAAGACCGCTAAATCGACTGCAATCTGTCTGCGCGATTTATCTGTCGCTCGAAGAAATCTACGGTACCATCATTACTACCACTCTCTATCGTCTGTCAATCTCGTATGCCTATCGTATCCCATACGTACCCTTTTCCTCTTCCTTCCGCTTACGATCGGTGTATCTAATCTTCGAATCTCCTCGCTTTTGTTGCGTTGAGTGTATTACACGCCCCCCGTGTCCCTCCCGCACACACGCACACACACGAGCGCATAAACACGTCGTAGAAGATCTTCAACGTTCATCCACGGAGTTATGCACGAGTCATGTGACACAAGCCTCTGCCTGCACGAATAACGCGTCACTTGAGGCCGATGCCGCCCTTCTAATATCGTTCCTTCCACCTTCTTTCGTTGCAGCAAGGACCGACCTGTTTCTCCGATAAGCGAATCAGCGATATCACAGTCGCAGACTGTTTCACGCAGCCCTGGAACACCCACTCACATAGAGTTTGCCCAGAGTCCCAAGGTACGTGCTCGAGTTTCGATCGGTATGGCATTGTTTCGATAAGGCGTAACGATACGTTTCATTGCGCAGAGTGCTACGTCGTACAGTTCCATCAATAGCGGCGGACAGTCCTCTCCTCAGGTTCAGTACTACGGTTCGAGGCGCTCGAGCGTTCACTCGAATACCGAGCCTCAAGAAGTGGCCGATGCCAATGTGAAATTCGTGCGGGACACCAGTAGAATCTGGTACAAGCCGAACATATCGCGGGAGCAAGGTATCTATATCCGTTTGTTCAGTTAACACGTTGACGCCGGCGTGCATTCTTACGTCATACGTCTTACGTCATAAAAATATTGTCGAGCTTGAAATATTGACGTTTTACGCAGCAATCTCGATGCTGAAGGACGCCACTCCAGGCACATTCGTAGTCCGGGACAGCAACTCCTTCCCGGGTGCCTTTGGATTGGCCTTGAAAGTAGCAACGCCACCTCCTGGCGCTCCGAGCAGTCCGAGAGATCCATCGAGCGAACTCGTGAGGCATTTTCTGATCGAGCCGACCTCGCGAGGGGTTCGACTAAAAGGATGCGCGAACGAACCGGTATTCAGCTCTCTGTCGGCACTGGTTTACCAGCACAGTTTAATGGCGATGGCTCTACCTTGCCAACTGCTGTTACCCGAGCCGGAAGCCGCAGCCAGAGCGTTGGATTCTCCCGGTGCTAACAGCGCTCAGCAACTTCTTGCTCAGGGAGCCGGTTAGTTTAAACAATTAATTAATTTTAAAAAAAAACTCCACTCGACCGTCCAACGACATCGTCTTTTACTAATTTTTAAGCTGACCGTACTTCTCTCAACATTTATTTCTAAAGACACCGATTACAAATATTGCTTCGTGACGAGACTAAATCCTTTTTTTTTTATATCCGAGTGGGAAAAGTCACTTGCGTATTCAACCTACCCACTAAAACTTCTCTCGGGCTGCCTTCGATGGCTGCCTATCGCTAAATACTGCACGCACATTATTGCCAGACAACGCGATAAGACTAAACCTATGTTGTTCGTCTCGTTGTACAGCTTGCAACGTCTTGTACCTTTTCACCATCGACACGGAGTCGTTGACCGGACCTCAGGCTATCAAAAAAGCCATCACCACTTTGTTCGAGCAGAAACCGTTGCCTACCGCTACTATCGTACACTTCAAGGTCTCGACTCAGGGTATAACTCTGACGGACAACGCTAGAAAGTTATTCTTCCGCAGACATTATCCCACGAACAACATTAGTTACTGCGGCCTCGATACCGAGGATCGAACCTGGGACTTTGCCAGTAAAGACACCGGAAGACCCGCCAGCGCTCAGTAAGTTTTCGATATATTCTTCGAACTTCGTTATAATTCGTCGATAAAATGATTGATCCCAATGTCGACGGTTACGCTGGAATTATATACAGCAATGTTGGCAATATTTTGCGACGATTGAATCAAATTCTTCTTTTTTTTCAGCCGATGCTTCGGGTTCGTAGCGAGAAAACCCGCTCACAAATCGGACAATCAATGCCACGTGTTCGCGGAGTTGGAACCGGAACAACCAGCTTCGGCCATCGTAAATTTCGTCAATAAGGTCATGATGGGAAACTCCATCGTTAAGGCCAACATCGTATAAATTCTTTCTTTCGCTCGCTGCCACTCACCCTCCACCCGAGATGCGATGGTCGTCGTTAAGCATCTCTATTATTAACCGCTCTAATCTCGAAGTTGACATCGACCATCGACGTTGAGACGACGAAAAAGGAAGAGGCATTTTCTCGAATCCGCGCGACACTGACGTTCGACGAGTGGAATCACGGCCTTAGAAAATTACGTTAAACGTCGTCGCGATGCGCTTGTCGATGAGACGGGATCGTTTCGAAGTGCATCGAACGATCGTCGAAACGTGGAGAAACGCAGAGTAGAACTTGAAGAACATTCGAACGCGTTCGCGTCATCTTTAAAAAGCGACGAAGCTCCGGTCGACTGAGAAGAAGAAGGAAAAACTAAATTCATCGCATCTTCGTAGATAGGAACGAAGACTAGCGGGACGACGCGTTAGAAGTCCGTACATTCTCGCCTTCGAATCGAAAAATCATATTATAATTACCGTTACCGTTGCGACTTAACGTAGAGAATACCGTAGCGATAGCGACCGTGGACGGTGCAAAATGTATAGCGTGGCCTTTTTAAAGTTTCACGATAAAAGAAAAACGTTCATCGTAAAATCGATGTAAAACGCGATAAAAGAAAAGAAATTTGTCAGATAACAGGTACGGGACCGATTTCGTCGATTTAACGTAATTTCTATTTGTTATGGGCGCACAGGCATCGATATAGCCTCGTGAATTCGCAGCTCATCGTTTCCTTTCTTTTCTTACGCAGCACGAGAGGCGCGTCGCTTGACGTGATCATCGTTATAATTTGCATCGTTCATGCGCGATTTCCCGGAAGTTAAAGTGCACGCGAACTTACGAGATAGTGAGTAGCAATAGTTAAATGATTGCTCGTGATGCTCTCGGTGACGAGAGAATCGACGACGAAGGACACTAAAATTGAAAAAAAGCGCGATTTCAAAAAAAAAGTGCGCACAGCGAGTGCACTCACGGTGTCGCATCGAATCACGCTCCTTTACGCGCATTATCGAGTGTACAACACGCAGCGATCGACTTTACGTGGCTCGATATTTCGACAGAGACATTTTACCGGACTCGTCCCACTCGAATTGCCCGAAAATCCGAGAGAAAAGGAACGACGGTAAATTTTGTTTCTCATTCATTCTCGTTACTCGTGCATTTGATAAAGACTCCACTACCATTGGCTCGTCGTTCGAGAAATTCGTTTAACGAATCAGACTTAAAACGAACGGAAGGACGGATACTTTAGCGGATCGTTTTCAAGCGAAATTATAGATCTTTTCGTTCGTTTCTTGCGAATACGTACAAATTTCTTCCTTTTTCTAACGAAGTTCTGTCGAGGCATCTGCACGCGCCCGCCGTGAGGAATGCAAAACTACTTTAACGTTACACCGAAAAATTAATTCGTATCGCATATATATCGTATGTTATCGCGTTGTCATTATACTTGGAACTCTCGAGTGATATTTAACAAAAACGTTACGTCGTTGCAGAGCATCTATAAATAAATATATATATATATATATAAAATAAAAATACACCCATGCATATATAGATACAACGCGAAGTACATATATCGCCTTGATATCGTACCTCTCGATTCACGAAAGGAAAACGTTATAAATAACTGTACATAGAGTTAACACTGGAAGCCTTAATGCCCGGGTTGGGGTGGAGGAATGAATGAAAAGTGATGAAACGAATGAAGTTGGTGGACAAACGACGACGCGTACTGCGCCAAAAAAAATCGTCACGATCGTCGTAAGCTTGAAACGGTACGAAAGTCGAAGAAGAGAACGGTGATCTGTCGCCGGCTGTTCGTTGAAACAATTATAGTTAAGATTACGATGGCATGATGAGATGATTATTATCGATAATAATTATCGATACCGAGCGGTATAGGTACGACGATCGAAGTTCGGAAAAAAAAGTAGACGTAGGCGGGCGTAAAAAGAACTTTAAATGTCCGCATTCGAGAAGAAAGCATCACACGCGTATTATTTTTGGGTGATCCCATAGGTTCTTGCCATTCGTCGAGTTCGTCCTCGCGAGCGAAGTTTTTCGTACTTCCTTGTTGTCGTTGTTATCGTTGCTGTTGTTGTTGTCGTCATCGTCGTCGTCGTAAGAGAACGCGAGGAATATTTTATCGAGGGACGATCGTTCGCGAGGACGACAATAATCAGTCAATTATTACGATCGAATAATAATTATATGTAATTGCGACAATATCGTGCTGCGAGAGGATATACGGGAGTAACGCGTTGCATCTCTTTGCGTCGCGACGCATTCGCTCTTTCCTCGTTATCTTTTTTCATTTTGCGTTTATTCTTGCGCGTCCTCTCGTCATTATCGCTCCATTCTCGGTCGATTTCTTACGTTTCACTTTCCCGCGTTCTATCCTATTCCGCGTTCTCATTTAATCGCACGAGAAGAGCGGTCGGGATCGGAAGTCAACTCCGCTTTGTCGTTCTTTTCCTCCCTCGCGATTGAGAGGAGAAGCTGAGAAGCAGCAACAGCAGCGTCGCGTCTAACGCACGCAGATCTAAGGAACTGTGCTAGTCAAAATTCGAGCCATACCGAACGATCGATGTGGTTGATAATCGTTGGTAATAGTGTTTAATCTTTCGAAATAACAAGATCGTCTATTATCTAATGCTTTCCGGACCGCTCTTTTTAACGTCGCGAACGATCTTATCGTTGCGCATAACTTTCAGCTCGATACGTTCGAATAGCCATTCGTTCTATTTATCTATCTGTTTTTGTGTCTCGATTCTTTTCCTTTTCATACGCGTCAAAACTTAACTAACAGAATAATATTAATTTAACATCAGTCATTATAATAATAATAATAATAATAATAATAATAATATTAATATTAATAATATCGATATTAATAATAATAATAATAATCGTTATTATTACTTATTTACGCTCTATTACTCCGTACGTTCACGCAATAATTGTATCGTTGCATAATCCCATACGGGTATGCTCCACGCATAGTTGTAACAACAATAAATCAATATTCACGTCATAACACCAAGTGATCATCCCTTTGTTATTTATTTTGTGCATCAAGATTCGTTTCATTCTTTCCTGCGAGTCACGATACCTCGAAAAAAGACGGTGCTTCTAAAGACTTCATACGATCGACAACACGGTAAAATCGATCTTCAAGATTTATTTAACCAACGATTCATTTATACAGGCAAGTACGAATATACAGAATTTTCTCGTTAAACGCATGAAAACTCACGGAAGCTTCTTGGTACGAAGTGTTACAAGACGATCGTTTCTTCGTCTTAACGAACTGAAGTAGAACGACAATAAAGTAGCGTGAAACGCAGTCGGTTGTTGATTTACGATTCTTTCGGATATTAATTATATCGCGATTTTATAGTTACGGAAATCTCGTAACTCGCCTCGATGTGCGTTTCTACTTCAACCTGGTTCTTGTCAATCGAAAAACAGCGAAACCGAGGCACGGCTCCGTTTGAACGATCGAACTTCTAGGCGTTGAAAGCGATCTTAGATGACGAGTCTCTTGATAACTTCACAGCATTGACATTCCCATGGAATCAAACGTTACGGATCCTCTATAATATTGCGTCAAGCAAAAGGAAAAGTGTCGCGACCGTATATTTTTTTTCGTCTTAGATTTTATCGTCATAAATATTTTAGCACATTCGTTAAATCAGAATCGTAGCAGTTTTTGATTTAAAATTAGAAATATGACAAATGCGCGAATGTGTTTTTTATGATAATTGACTAACGATTACCATTGAATTTAGAATGCTAAACTGTTTCGAATTGTCGAACGACAATGCACCGATATCCATTGGTATTCGATTTCATGCCTTTGCATAGATTCATCGATTGGTTCCTGCCAAGAAATTTATAAAAGAGCTACAAGGAGGCAGGTTAACTGTGCAGAGGCGTAGAAGGTAGCCGAAAAGAATATCTTTAAACCCTTGACATATAATGACGTCTGGGAGACGTCATTCGTTTCATGTACCGTTGTAGACTTTGGCATCTCCGAGACGTTAAGAACTGTCTCCGATGGATTTCGTGTAGTATATTATTAGATTATTCAATTACTTCATTCGTGCGTCGATTTTGTTTTGTTCGGAATGTTCCAGATGGTTCCCCTCCTCCTTCACAAAGATACCGATAACGAAATGCAATTTTCAAAAGAAACTGTTCTGTTTCTAAGCTAGCGCATAACTCGGTTCAGTCGAGCTAAATTAAATAATATTCTATGGACACGTCGAATTCCTTTTTATTTGTAATCCAAGGAGTTAAGTCGACAGTCGTCTATCGGCTAATTATCTTTCGGTTGTAAATTGAATTCATATTCAATAAGTATACGATAGTACGTCTTTATTTAGTTGCTACTAAACGAAGAAGTATAACCCTTAAACTAATGGATCGATTTAATCTTTCGAGTACACAGGTACTTGAAAGTAAGCGAAGTAATAAAATAAATCGTGTTTAACACAATCGCTGCGTGGAGAAATACGTGTAAGAAATATTCGCGTATAGATCGACGGGTAACAATAAGGTCGCTTTTATAAAATATGAAGATTCCTTATTGAATTTTCACATCGTCTCTCTTGCATACATCAGTATTGCAGTAATTATTTAAAATTGAATCATACTCGCATAATCGTTGTCCATACGCGTACATATCAATAACTTTAAAATTTTCAAATTTTCGTCAATCGAATTAATCGTGAAAGTAGCACATACGATGACGCTTGTTCGAATGACCCGAAAAGAGGTAGAACGCTTGCAGACATCGGGAGAAGCGTAGATAAAAACGGAAATGAGTTCCATCTCGAATTCTTCGTTGCTAAAATAATGGTGATCTCGCCAAGGATATTTTACCTTTGATATGTGCTGCACTGGTTCCTGAAAAACAAACACGCATTAAAATTACGTATAAGCTTATCGAATCACGATTTGAAATTCATTGAAACTTCATAATCATCAGAGATAGAATACTTCTTTAGCGAAAAGAAACTTATTGAACATGCAGTCGTTTTGATAATCACGCTTTCTTTATTACCATAACCTATCAATGTCGATCATCATTAATATTTCACTACTGAGCGCCTTGAAGCTTTCGCCATCGCCAAAATAATAAAAGATGTAAAAACTCGGGCGATCGAGTTCAAAAAATGGATTAATTACGCACTTTACTTAGAGGATTATTGGTAAAAAGCGTTCGAAAATGATTTCGTTCCGGAATCTTGGTGTGAACGACGCAGCCCCATCGAGACAGCGACAGCGATAGCGATAGCAACAGAAACAGTGAAACCGTTCTTTTTCGTGTGACCGTAGTCGTAAGGAACCGGTTGCCGAAGCTCGGCGGTGAGAAAGGAACGAACGGTCAGTCATCGACGAACCTTCGTAGAGACGATCGCGTTCCTTCCTGGCCTGACTCAGGCTCATCATGGCAATCGACTTCGACAAATCGTTACCGTGCGTCTTCCTCCTCGTGTTGACGCTCGTCTCGTTCGCGGATTTCGTTCGCACTGTACCTTCCTATTTCGAAATTAGCGCGCCCACCCACGAAAGGAACTTAACCACCTTCGGAGAAGTGGAGAAAAACTCAGAACCCTCTGGCGAACGATTTTTTCGAGGATCGAAGAAAAGGTTCGTTTCTTCACTACGAATTCCATTTGAAATTGTCGAGTCCTACGATTCGGAGTGTCGATAATGATCGATTTAGGCGCGTTATTGTAAGAAGAACTACAGCTTACATTGCTGCATAATTTTGTTTTAGCTCTTTTTTCTAAAGATGAATCGCTTATGAAACGCTCTTGAAAAATAGAAGCGCAATCGATACTATCGAATCGATTATTTATAACATCATTTATGGTTTTAGTTATAAATTATAAATAAATTCCACGCATTGTTCGGCGATTTGATCGTAAATTTGTAAGTTATGATCTAATCATCGGGTAAGGTCAGTCTTTTTGTTTAAACGTGGCTTCGTGTCATATCTATCTTAAAAATCATTTGACGCATTAATATCGATTCACTCAGACACGAATCGGTTGCAATCGAGGTCCCCTATCCGTTCCACTTTATCGTTCCGTTCGTTGACAAGGAAGTGGATCGCGCGGACCATCGACTCGAGGAAAGGTTTTGCTTTTTTTGACCTATGTTGACGTTTCGATGCCGGCCGACGTACGAGTCGGTGAACGCACGCGATCGACGTAGTGGTTAGTGTTGAAAGAATTTAAACCGTAGGAAGTCTTGCGATCTTACACTCCTATTTACGATGTGTTATTTAACGTCAGTACTAGTGAAGTAAAACACTCGTTATGAATTGCGTGAGTCTTTTCGTACAATCGAATTCGCTTGTCTTTAATGAGATCCCTAGATAAATGAATAGAGAAAGTAGAAATGGAGCAATGCGACTGGAATAACATAAATGTCGCAAAGCTGTTCATATTTGTCATTTTCACGAAGAGCTAAACGATATATCTTAATTTTGCACAGCTACGAAGTCGATTCTTTGAAAGAAAACCGTTCGTTGTCGTCCGAGGAAGATGAACGAAACATCGGAACGAACGAAATTGACGGAAGCATTGTCAACAGTAATATATCCGTAAAGAGATCTTTGGATGATGACGAGAGAGGCTTTTCTCTGTTAGAGATGGCGGAGTCTGTATTCACCGTGGTAGTCACAGGTGTTAGCAATCTTATGAACAGCATCGTTGGCACCGAGACGAAACAATCGAAACCACGAGGCGAGAGAATCAGTTACAAAAACCATCAACTGATACGAATATTTCCTAACACAGAGGAACACGTGGCCGAACTTCGCGATCTTCGAGATACCGAACCGGACGATATCAAGTTTTGGAGCGAACCCGCCAATAATAGGTATGCACTTTCTTTCGTTCGTGATTGTAATTCGTGCTAACAGCTTATGCAAATTTTGACTTGCAGAACGACTGACGTCGTTGTTTCGCCTGACATCGTTGCTGACGTGAAAGACTTTCTGAGAGATCGTAAAATCACCTTCAAAGTGCTCATATCGGATATTCAGGTATATCATGTTTGCATTGTACCATTATTATAATGAAACAATATTCACGTATCATGATTTAAAACTAGTATAAAACTGTTGTTTTTTGGTTTATATCGATGAAAGAAAATAAGATGGAAGTTTATGTCGCTCACTTTTGCACCGATGCATTGATTTGCATTGATATAGTAGAATTGAATAGATATGAACAACTTTGTAAGAAAATATAGTCAAAATTACAATCCACCTTGTAGCAATAAACTTTAATGAGATTTTGGTCAAGAAGATATCACGATTAAAATTTTTTTTTTTTAATTAAATATCGAGGAATGCAAAGAAATAATAGAAATCCGAGAATGATACTGCTCTAGAAATCTTATATTATGAAGTAAGCAACTCTTAACTGTTATTAATACTAATAATTCAGTTCTGAACTGTTTGGAAACTTCAAACGCGTTTTTCTCTGCTTCTATTTTTATATTATTTTTGAACGATTTCTTATAAAGCACAACGTTTTATCGATTTTATTTCTTTTTACGTGATAGAAACCTTTTTTTCAATAGAATTCAAATTATGGCACTCGTTGTCGACTCTCTACAATCCAGATGATACGATCTTCCGTAGTTTTGTTGGATTTGCTCGTATTTAGCTCATAAATGAGTAGTAAATTTCATGGTTACTTTTACCTTAATGAAGGTCTGAGTGCGAAGGAATAGTGATGATTGACTTACGACACACTCTACTTGTGTTATTATTTATTTACTGGTCGCTTTCACGAGCACAAGTTTCTCTTCAAAAGTCAAGACGAGTAAAGTCTCTATTAGCTTAATTAATCATAAATTCATTTTATATCTCGCGATCGACTAGAGTTCGAAGTATTAGAAGTCGTGTTCTATATCCAAGTCTTTAACCCTTTGACTATCAGCAAACTGATCTATCGGCCTTTTGTACATATGCAAGAACCGCCGTGGACCGATACATAGGCTCCGTGTATTTACGTTCAAATTAGTGCTCCTCTGAGTGTCAAATACATACGCATATACAAGGTATATGCATATAATTTTCAAAGGCAATATCAGTAGCCAATGTGAGAGATATTATTATAGAAAATATTTTTCTATATAATAATAATTCATAATTTATATAATATTATTATAAAACTTTACATTATATTTTATTAGATATTTTATTATACTAAGGTCGTATTCCACATTCTGTAAAAGAGTTTTAAAAGAATAAATACTAAAGCTTCGCTCCGAAAAAAATCGAAATTTTCTTCTTTATAAAGCAATCTATAGAAGATACATTCTTAATCTGCCTGACAGTCTTCGCATATACCGCATAGCTAGACTGTGAGAGGGTTAATTTAAACCAGATCTGGTTTTTTTATTGATCTTTTCTACTTATATACCAGTTATCTATTTATCTATATGTCTCCGTAATCTTTTTCTTCGTTATGGTAGAAGACGATTTCGTATCAAAACCCAAAGATGTCGAAAGAGCAACGAGTAGATCTCGTCACCACTCAAGGTCACACGATGACCTGGAAGCGGTATCATCGGTACGGAGGTAATAAGAACAATTCTAGTCTCGATCCACAAATCGATCGATACATTCTGATTGATATGTGCTTTTATTTGTACTTATGCTTTTATGGATCTATTTAAATAGTTATACCGATATTATTTGAAAACTTTCATACGTTTAAATTTTACAGTACCTCGATGCATTATATGAAATATTAAATTACGTATATCGTTCCGACTTCTTTCACATTTTTCTACGTATTTCTGAAACGACAAGAACGGTAGTAGGAATAGAAAGAAAAATTGTTTTCGATTTTCTGGCAACGCTACATACTTGTTTTCTTATTCCTAGAAATTCTAAGATACATGGAGTATCTCGCCTTCAGATATCCACAGTTAGTCGAGTTGATTACGATAGGTCATAGTTACGAAGGATTACCGATAAAAATGGCCAAGGTGTCGACAGGTGCTAAGCGAACTGGCGAAACTAAACCGGCGATCTGGATCGATGCCGGTAAGTAGACCTCGTTTCCATAAAGATTTATATTTTCTTGGAAATTGATAACGCAAAAGCAAAATGACGAAGACAATAACGTAGGCAGTAATTGACAAAAATAGGACGGTCGTGTCACGCGCATACGCGTGGGAACGCAAACTGAACAGTCTCGAGTATCGAAGTTATTCAGGTTATAAGAATTTTAAACGTCTACTTTTTCTTGGTCTAAATTTAAATTACGTTTGTATTAATTTTTGTCCCAAAGATCGATGAACTTGTAATCTTAGATACAAAGGTATTCGTAAATATCGCGTAAGCGATGTTATAAAAGAGATACCAGTATAACGTAATTCTACTAGATCTCACCTCTACTTTCTATCACGATGAGGGTAAAACGAGAAACTCTCGTTAACCTTTCGCTTTTTTCAATTTACACGACCATCGAAACGAGCAGTCGAGAATTCCATTCTGCATATTGAATCGAATAAACACGCAATTCGATCACGTATATGATTCCCATAAAATTTAAATAACCGATAAATATTCATCCTTTAAGAAATTTTTTTTAGAACGTCCAAATAGATCATATATTTATTTGATTACATATAAATAAACATTTCATATCATGCCGTATAAGAATTTTTGAAAAGAATGTCAACACAGTATTGAAACGTTTCTTATTGTCAAACTCACGATAAATCTGCGTACGATCTGTTAGTTGCGTTGCGGTACGACAGGAAAAACATCGCGAACTTCGTCTCAGTGCGCGTTAAAATTCGAACGCCATTAGGAATCTTATTCTTTTCGTTTCGCCGAGCGTCCCGTTACATCGTACTTTCGGTAAGTAATCGTTATATTCGTAGGTATGCACGCACGAGAATGGATCAGTATCGCCGTGGCGACCTACATACTGAGCCAGTTGGTCGAAAGGAACTCGTCGTATACGAAGTTGTTGGAAACTTCGGACTGGATGATCTTGCCGGTTGTGAATCCGGACGGATACGAATACACGCATACGAACGATCGACTCTGGAGGAAGACTCGTAGCAATCATAGAGAGAATCGCGACGATGCGAGGTAAAAATCTCGCCTATATTCGTAGCTGATGTCCGTAATAATGGAAACCCATGCTATGAATTGCGCAAGGAGAGAGAATAAAATAAAATAATACTAAAAAAAAAACGAATATTGAATTTAAACTTAATTCGGAAAAATATACTGGCTCGAATGACTTTAAATTTCGCATACCTTTAATAGATACTCGCCGTCGAATATCTTCCACTTGATGTCACACTACACCAAATGGTTTTGGTCGAATTGCGAGGGCGTGGATCCAAATCGAAATTTCGGCTATCAGTGGGGCGAACGAAACCGTGGTGGAACGAGCTTAGATCCGTGTCACGAAACTTACGCCGGGCCTCATGCGTTTTCCGAGCCCGAGACTCGTGCCATCGCCGAATACATCATGGCCAATAGGCAGAACATCAGGTGAGACTTATTCGAGATTCTTTTTAAATTAATTTTCCAATTGACGCAAACTTACGCTTCCTTCGTTAATTTATGAATATTTCTTGGGTTATTTCGACATTCCTTTCAGTCTTCGTACATTTTATTATTCCAGGATGTATTTAACTTTGCACTCTTACGCGCAAATGTGGCTATCGCCGTGGGCTTACGTACGTACACGACCGTCCGACTATTCGGAGCTTACGAATGTTGCGAGAAGAGCGGTTAATGCGATTGCCAAGGTACACGGAACTCAATATCAAGCCGGTCCTGCGGCTGATTTGCTGTATCCGACTTCAGGTGTAGTTTGCACGGTGTTGTGCCATTTTCACATAATTTCTATTTTTTTTTTTCTTCATAAGATTAATAGTTTACAGACTGCCGTTGAACATTTCTAAATCAAGTTGATAATTTCATCGTTTCAATAACGATTCGTATTAGAATATATAGTAATTATAAGGAATAATAACCAAGCGGATAAAACTAAGTTTGAAATTAGCTATGAAAACACATTTTTATCGATGATATTTTAAGTAGGAAAATAAGAAGCAAAAAGCACTTTTCTAACAAATTTCTTATTTTTTCCGTTAGGAGCTTCGGATGACTGGGCAAAAGTAATAGCTGGAATAAAGTACGCCTATACGGTGGAACTACGCGATCGTGGGACGTATGGCTTCCTTTTGCCTGCTACACAAATTGTGCCGACATCTAGAGAAATTTGGGCTGGAATACGATCGATCGCCCGTCTAGTCACCTGCAATACGTGAAATTGATCAGAGAAACAATGAGATCTCTCAACGACGATGACGTTTGTTCGAAAAGCAACGAATCCGTCCCGCATTCGACATTAGACTTTCGTAATAATATGATGTCTTCTTTTCTCAATTAATGGCATCGTGGATACGGAAACACTTTAGCCTAAACGATAAAAAACAGAAAATTCAATCCATATCGCGATCGACGACAACGTTTCTAACATAGAGATAAACCTAAGTTGCCTCAGGAGACCGTATTTATTACTTTTAAGCTCGTTCATCATTAGACGCTGTTATGCACTGATTCTACCGTGTTGTTTATTATATTTAACGAAAGATTTACGTATCTGAAAATCATGTACATACGTATATTCATGAAATTATTTATTTCGCGAAATGTTTCCAGACATGCGCGATAGTTTTATACATTTATGATTATTTTATTTACAGATAATTATTTTCATAACAATTTCAATGACAACTTTTCTTGCAATTATTTGCTTCTTTGGATAAGTTTTAGCATACAGCAGTATGTTCTACATTCTGCACGTGCTGCATACAGCATGTATAACGACAGTCTATGTTACCAACAAATAGCATGGCGAACGTCAAGAAAATTTTTACTCAGGTGCTGTTATTATTATGATATTATGATATTGTTTTCTTCGATAAATATTATTGTAAGTGTTTCAGATGTATTTTACTCGTCGCGAATTTTAATTGTTCGCATAGAATACATGTTGTACGTGTTTTGTGCATGTACACGAACGTCTCTTCTCTTGTACAAATATAAATATATGACTTATTTATATCGATATATGTTTGTTATCAAATTTTACTGCAGGATTTTATTGAGTGATGCACTTTGTTTTTAGACATCTTCAGTTTATTTCGACCAATTTAAATTAATCGCGTATAAGCTTGCGAGTTAAGCATCGATAACAGTGAAAGAATCAAATATAAGAGTTCCGCATTTCATCTATTCAGTTACTTGCAGAAATTAAGTCTAATTCAAAATTGCTGTTCTTAATTATAATAGCTAAATGTGTTACATAACCGCCTGTATCATCTACACGCTAATCTAACTGGCTTTATTACTCGATAATTGACTATAAAAGACGATAAATTTTGAAATTACGAAAGTAGCAATATGTCGTTCAATTTTTTCTTCTATAGGTACATTTTAACGATAATTTTCCCAGGAAAATCGTTTTAAATTTTCCAGCAAAATTACAAATATTTACTTTTATACGAATTCTCAGTGCCTGCAATTTCTCAAATACTCATCTTTATTATAGCTTCTTTTTTCAATTGTAAATAATACCAATTTAACTCTCTTAAAATAGAAATAGGTTAAAATAATATTATTTGCAACTAAATGTGAACTATTGATACAAATTTAGAATGATTTTTCGAAGTAGGTTGATTATCCAGACGAATTTGAAGTAAAGAGTCGATTCCATATCAATCATCGCTGAGTACAATTCTGGATCCGCATATTCGCTTCATTTTTACAGTAGACCTATTATAGATAAACAATGAATTCTAATAATAAAATGTTGCGTAGTACTCTTTCACGATACAATAATACCTAAACTTATCAAGGTACATGTTGTAACATACGTGTTGTATAGATACATCGTATACGCTCATATAAATGACATCATTGAACGCGTGCCATTCGTTCAACACAAAATTTCTCTTTTTCTGTTTGAATAATCACTACTTCGTTCAAATCTATTTAATTGATTTTCTCGTTGGGCTTGAATATTCGGATAATATTATCCTTTTAAAACTACAATCACTGTTACAATTTAACGATATTATAGTACCGATAAAATTGCCGTTGGATAAAGATATAGTATTAGGTGTGAAAATTAAAAAGTCCATTTTTTCTTCCAAGAAAAAGTTCGTATGGCACCCATTTTCCTTCATCGTTGATCTTTCCAATGGCTGCCGAACCCACAGAAATTATCGATCGATCGACATTCAACAATTTCGGGAGCTCATATTGCGATTGACACGGATCTTCGTCTCTTTTTAATTCACTTTCTTTTTTTAATGAAAAAACGTTGTTTTTTTTATGTTGTTTTTATGAAAAACTGTTGGGAAAAAACGAATATATGTGTGTATATATATATATTATACCCTGCTATATTACACACGAAAATAAATATTGATTTACTTTCGTATAAAAGATTTCGTATGAAAAAAAGTATCAATATTTTCAAGGACAGATGAAATGCAAACAACTACATACAAATTTTGTTGAAGAACGAAGATCGAAAAAAATCGAAACGAAAAATGACTCGTGACAAGATAAAATTTTGAATGTAAATTTATTAGATATTCTGCGCTCAAAATTTGAGCATGTTATCTTTTAAAATTTGCAATAGTTTTCTCACGACACCCGTACTGAACGATAGTTACTTAAAATAGTCAAATATTATTTTGTTTAGTACTTGGTAGTCGCCTAGAATCAAGCTCGAAATGAACGATAAAAAAGAATCTTTTAAAATTCTACAAACTATTATTCTGGTATAATGCAGACACATTACACCAAATCCATAAAGAAGATAAAAGAAACCATCGCTAAAAACGAACGATAAACGTCAATGCGACGTGTTCGTAACTGTAAAAAGGAAACGTGATCGCAATGAAGGATATACGAAGAGGTTAGACCGCCTAGATGGCTGGTTCCATGTCGACAAGAATTTACGAGAACTTCCATCTGAGATCTTTCTTCCATCCAGTCCAGTGCAGTTTACGAATCCAAGCCTAATTCATAGATCGAAGCCTGAAGTTGCTCAGAATGACGAGTTTGCTCCTGCGGAAATAGAATTCTTCCGCTCATTTGTGGGCGTGTTTAGCATTCTCGACTATCTTGGACGCGACGAGACGCTTCGAGCCGCGAAATAGGGACGAGGAAAAAATGAAAGCTGTAAAATCTGTGCGAGGAAAACCCGTAGCTAATCTTTTTTTGATACGATCTTAGTATGATTAAGAGTCTTGGCATTTTCGATTACAGATAATGAACGATTAAAGAGACTTTGTTTCTTTCAATAAATAAATAAATCTTTGAACTGCCGATGGACTCCTCGCGACAACGATGCATTAACAACGAACGAAATCGTGATCTGTTTGATTACACGTGACTTTGGTTTGGCTTTCGACAGCACCTGCAAGCGTATACAAGAGAAAGAAACGAGGAGACGGTTCTTGCTTCTGTTTTACCATCTGATATGAGACCAAAAAAAAAGCAGAAAAAGGGAAACGGGAAATGCGAATTAAATTCTTTAGCGTGGTCATGATAATGAACAACTTAGTCAAGCTTTTTAATCATAAGATCGACTTTATTGTATTTAATCTAACTTGACAAAAATAATCACGTGAAAAAATCAAAATCATGATGAATTCAGACTGGTTTAACGGACGATCTATTATATATAATAAAAGCGCAACAAATTCGTGTCATTTTCGATATCAAATTCTTGTGATGATATGTGGGCTTTTGTCCCCTGTTAATCACATCGTGGACGCAAAATATACGATTAATAGATAAGAAACGATTAAGATCTAAGTATAAAAATACGTCGAAAAAATTATAAATCCTATCGCGATTTTTTGTTGCGATTGAAAGAACCGGATATTTTGAAAATACAGATAATCTATCTCAGAGAATCGTATCTATTATTTTTATAATCGCGTATAGTTAAGTGCAGTTCTATTACCTAGAATCGTGTTACTGTAAAGATAGACTTTCCAATCATTTATACAGTAATATATTTATTAGAATATTTCTTACTGAATTAATTCATAGTGTCTTCCATCTACGTTGACAAATTTTAGTTTCGACGAGTTTACTTTTTTATTTGTATCTATTAGACACGTATTGATTCCAGTCAGAACTTCTTACATGTCGTACAGCGTCTTACTCTCGTTGTTTATTCATGAATCCATTCGTTCGTTCGTCCGTTTGCTCACTCATTCGTTCTTCCTTCACCTACATCCTTGATTCTGAAGGTACTGAACGTTTGTTCATTATAACGCGATTGATTTAGTAGTCTTTGACTGTCGGATTTTGGTGGGAATTTACCCTTACCTAGTTATTTTGTTAACTTTATCGATAATTTCCTCTATGAGCGAAGTATTCAATGTTCTCTCTATGTCATCGTTCCTTACATACCAAGGTTTGTCGATTATCGTCCTAAGTATTTTGGATTGCGCAGTTTTGATTCTTTTAATATTGCTTTTTGCAAATGTACTCCTACTATCGCAAATGAATTAATATCGCAAAATTTTAAATATCCACAACGTAACAACGAATTAATTAATCATCTGTGATCCAATATTTATTTGTAAAGGCAATGTTAAAATAACATCGACATAATTGATTTGTGTTACATTTAGTTATTCTTGTGAAATAATAAATTAATCTCATGTACTAAACGCAATAGGAATACATCGAATAAATATACTTTTATTCGTAATTTAATGATAATAATAGCATATTATAGTAAATGTCCTTAATTCTTACAACTGAAATTTATAAAAAAAGAATAAATTACCTAAGAAAAATTAGCATTGTACATTATCCGATAATGAATACTGAAATGATCTTTTTTGTATGCTTTTTTATGAATGTATTTATTTTCTTTTTGATTCACGAATCCTTTAAATGATACGTTACTTTATTTAATAGGAATAATCACAATTGAAAATCAGTGAAAATCATAATGGCCTCTGGTTATCACACAGAACGGTGTGACGCAGGTCAAGCATCGTCATGTCGCAGTGATTAAATATGCAATATACGAAATAATCAGTTTATATTTGCTGTTGGATCGATCTTAATATCGGATCGTACATGCCTCCAATCAATCAATTAATTCATTCGAGTGACGACTATGCATGACAGATTATCCATATGAAACAATGCGACGAATCGAATTTTGCACAGACTCGCGATATTTATAATTAGATCATGATATAGGTCGAAAGATAATGAAATGCGGCTTTTAGTCTGCATTTATTGATAACAACAATCGGGAGCTGACTATTCATCGATTACAGAACACCACTGTGAAAGATTTTCATAATGAAAGACAATTTTTTTTAATTTAGTTTAAATTACGCGAAAAGATAGCGTTTCCTATTCCTATCCGTGTTTGAGTACTACTAGCTTTTTTCTATTAAGACGAGATAGTGACTGCCAATCGATCATAATGAAAGAGTGTAACGATAATGTAGAAAAGAGATAACTTGCATGTGTCTTGAAATCGCAAGGTGATTTGTTATCGTCGACTTTTCGAATCTAAGTCAACCGCAGTATTTTAATCGAATTTCACATTAATCGTTGTAATCCGTTTTCCTATTTCATTTCTTTGTTGGTTATTATTTATCATGAAATCAATTTACATAAAAAATATGTGAAAAATTTTGATACTCCTCCTTGAAATGCGTGAGAATGGCTTGTATTATTAATAGCGTCTAACAAAACAGAAATATCTTTGTTTAAATAAGATGCTCATAGGATAGTCTATAAACAAACTATAAACAAAATTAAATTTTATGTTTCATAAGGATGAATCAAATGACATGTATTTATTATGTCTGCATTTTTCGAAATTAGCCGTTCACCAAAAAGTTCTCGAAGAATGTTCATTATTACCCTTGAGGTGTATGCTGTGGCTCCATCTTACCGAAACCATATATTAGAGTTATTCTGAACTACCGAATGTAAAAAATTCTCTATCATCGTCCGGTATACTACACCAGTGATGGTTTGTAGTTGTTCATCGTCATCATCCAAAAAAAACGGACCAATGACTCTATTGGCCATATTTTCACACCAAACGGTGCATTTGAGAGAGTGAAATTGACGCCGATGCAAAGTTCTTGGATTCCCCGTACTCCAAATTTTGCAGTTCTGTTTATTTACACACCGATTTAAATTAAAATGTGCTTCATCGGTCATAATTAAGTTGCTTTGAAAATCTGAATTATTTGTGGCTAGCTGCATGAATCTATCGTAGGCGTTGTTCTGCATTCCGTGGTAATAATATTTGGACTAATTGAATCTTATATGGAAACAACTTCAGATCAAGTTTTAAAATCCTTAAAAACGATGTTCTGGAGATATCGAATTGAGTTGCACGTCGACGAGTAGACACAGATGGATCAGTGTCACACAGCCTCCACAGCTCCTTCATTGCGAACAGGTCGATGAACATCCAGTCTTGGTAGGTCAGATACCGTACCCCGCTTCTCAAAACGGGTGATTAAGTTTCTTATCATGTTTGCACTAGGAGTTGTTGCAACATTAGAATGCTAGCTATATTTTCTTTGCGTTGTAATAATAGATTGTCCCAAAACATAATAAAAATCAATAATTTCAACTCGCTCTCAATGGTAGCCATTACAATTTTTTATACATTATTTATTATCTGCAAAGAAAATAATTAAAAATATACCCCATCACAGCTATAAATTATTGAAAGCAGTACCCCAAGTTGGCCCACCCTGTATTTTTATCTTTAGAAGTCAAAGTGTAGAACTCTACCAAACTATTACTGTTTCAAAATTTATTTGTTTATTTGGGACGCTTTATCAATAAAGATAAAATTCTTTATTCCTACATTGTAGTAAACTTGTACCGATATAATAATATAAAAAATCTATTAAATTTAGCGTATTATTCTGTTTCATTTCTCTGGTTCCATTTTGTTGCAGTCATCAATTTGCAGAAAATACAATTAATTTGAGGTGTATTCTTCGTCACTGTCAATCTTTGTTTAAAAAGCATACCAATCTTTTTCAGCAATTTACAATCATTGTACACGTAAACGATTCAAAGAGATTCGCGCGTATGAGTATCGATAAATCTTATTCATCAATCACCGTGAAACAGAGAACATACCATCTCGGAGTAATACATCCTTATCGTAATATTGTGCAGATTACACTTTTTCTTTGGAGTTAATCATTGATATCTTCCTATCTAATGTCCGAAGGACTATAAAACGGGTATCAGAACAAGGTGTCATCATTCTTCACAATGTACATCAAAGTGATAGTCTCTCTTGCGCTTTTGGCCATAGTTGCTGCGCGTAAGTCTTTAAAAACATCTTTATTTATTTATTAAATCAAAGGAGAATACTTTCTATTCAACATCATTTTCTCTTTTTTCGAAGAATTTCGCCTTTCAACTTCGTTATTATTATTAATGGTTTTTATCGTTCAAATTTTTTGTTTCTATTTCGTATTCGCATAGTGTTAAAAAAACAATTTAACACCTTAGTCTGCGTACCCTTCGTTATCAGCGAACAAAATCTTAATCGTTTTAAATTAACCATCGTTTACTATTACCTGGATTTCATTCAAACGCATGTTTCGTAGAAACGTCATTGAATAATTCGATCTCTTTTGTGACAATTCATTACAGAGCAACCTTACTTCGGTTTCAATTTACCGATCTTTGAGCCTCATGTCGTTGGAGGTAAAGATGCTAAGCAAGGAGAACACCCTTACATAGTCTCCTTGCAATGGGGAATCGTCTCTTCTGCGACGCGTCACTTCTGCGGTGGTGCGATCTTGAACAATGAATATATTCTGACTGCTGGCCACTGTGTGAAAGCCGTGCCGTCTTATGGTGCATTCGTAGTTAAAGCTGGAAAGTATAACATTCGCAACGTCGAGTCTGGCGAACAAGCGGTCGTGGTCGAAAAATCGATCGTTCACGAGAAGTATGCCGGGTAAGTTTTAATTTGAATAATTTTCGATCTACTGCAAAACATCCGTACGTAATTAATTCTCAAAAAAAAAAGGTAAACGATTGCACATCTATCGTCTGTAATAAAAATAATTCGCTGTTTAATTTGTTAAAGCAAAACTTGGCAGAGTTTTATAACGATTTTTGTCTTTAACCGTGACGATGAAATTTGAAATCTAAAAATATTATTCCGGTATCTCACCCAGAAGCTAAATAATTACGATTGTTTCATCTGTACAGCGGAGTGGCTCCATACGATATCGCCTTGTTGAAATTGAGATCGCCATTGAAGTTAAATAGTGCGGTAGCGCCGATTTCATTGCCACCAGCAGGTCAAGAACCCAAAGGTAATACTGTTCTCGCTGGCTGGGGATCGATTTCTCGTACGAGCTCTCCCAAGATGCCGGACATTTTACAAAATGCTGTGCTGCCGACCGTCGACTTGCAGACATGCAGGAAAGCTCTGGAATCCATTGTGGGACCATCGCCTTTGCACGAAACGAACGTTTGCACTGGACCCCTTAGCGGCGGATACTCCGCTTGCAGCGTAAGATTAAATCTTATTTATTGCTTTCGACATTATAAAAATTCGATGAAATAATCGTCATTCTAATCAATGTTTCGATCTCGCGACTGTTACAGGGTGATTCTGGTGGTCCACTCAGTTTACGCAACAGCAAGGGTGTTAATGAAATCGTGGGAGTCGTTTCATGGGGTATCGTTCCTTGCGGCACCCCTGGCGCGCCATCGGTCTACGTGAAAGTTTCCTCCTTTATCAATTGGATTCAGGGGAAAGCTAAATTATAAGATTGTAGTAAAATATATATTTGTGATTTTTCATTCATATAATGTAAAATGTTACGACAAGATTGACCATTAAAATTTAATGTATTTATAAGAACATCTTTTACAGTATTATAAATTTTCAAAAATTATATGAACGAAACCAGCGAGTATTTATAAAGACACTAATTTTTATCAATATAATAATTAAATAATAGAATTAAAAATATTTAAGAAATCATTTTGTGCTTTTTGATTCTATTCGAACTGCGTTCAATCTTTTTAATTTATATCTGCATTGTTTGAATCATTATGCAAATACACATTTAGATGCAAGAGCTAAATTTCGAC
>JAITYT010000206.1:292367-310914 GCA_025433975.1 Liostenogaster flavolineata | reverse complement strand
TATATATATATATATATAATATAACCATTACATTTTCTAATAACAGATATTCAATCAATACTAAATGTTATGTAATAATAATAACACGTTTAGGATACGTTACGTCCGAGTTTCTAAGAATGAATAAACTGATTCTCTCCGATTTGGATCACACAGCCTACGCCACGTTTACCCGAAATTAAGGCTATTGGAAGCATAACTCTTCGTATGATTGAATCTATCGACAAGGTAATGTCTGAACTAAATGCTACGCGAGACAATTTTATAGCAAAATGGTTAAAAATGCCAGGATTTATTTTAACTTGCTGCGTTTTACAAGCTGTGGTTCTTACAAGCTATCGTTTTGTTCAAACTACGCTGATATTAAATTGAAAGAACACTGAGTCGAACTAACAGTTGAAAAATGGAGACTCTTCCAAGGGACGATGAGAAAACGACTAAATGTAAATTAAAGGTTCGGTTAAGGGAACTTGGAAGGGACGCCGTAGTATCCAGTGGCTATCCAAGAGCTTTCAAGCAACATTCGAGGGATTATAAAATGAAAGAGACGATAGTTCGATAAATGGGTGGGGGAGGGAGAGCTGACTGGACGTCACGTAGGATATACTTTCTAAAGTGCTGATAAGAGAATTATTTTACATTATTTTCTATATCGTAATATGAAAATAAATATCTTAGATTGTTTTGGATCAACGAACTTTAAAATCCCATCGTTCTGCTATCTAATCGCTGATGCTCTCGAAACGATGATATAACGCGGTCGGTTAACTGTTTTTCTCAACATTTGTCGATATGACGACCAAGGAGATTATCTTTGCGTGCTTGCTAGCGATTAGTTGCGCAGGTACATGTCATTGTATAATATTAAATACTAGATTCGTTAATATAGTATTGTTATTTTTCAGAAAATCTTTATCTCGGATTCAATTTGATTGATTCACAACTGATCGGTGGTTCGAATGCTGATGAGTACGAATATCCTCATCAAATAACTTTGCAATGGGGTGAAACTGCAAGCAAGGTGAAACACATCTGCGGTGGTACTATCTTAAACAGCGAATGGGTTCTCACTGCTGGTCACTGCATTCAAGCTATTCCAACATCCGGCGAACTCGTGGTAAAGGCTGGAAAACGCAGACTCGATAAACTCGAGAATACGGAACAGACCTTGAAAGTACTCAAACGATTTTATCATCCGAATTATCCAGGGTAAGTAATGATCCAATGAGCACTGCAATTTTCTCATGTGCTTTCGTTTAAATGGCATCGGAGCCATTCAAATTTTCGAATTACTGCGAATACTTATAATTTAATGTTAATATTCAATAAATTTAACTTGAAAGTTAGGTCACTGAAACGTAATAAACGTTTTGCTACCAACCATTTGACATAATCTAGTGGCTGTCGATTTGTTATCATGTTTACGTAACAAAATATTATATAATTAGGAAGAATTGTAGATAACTCGTAATGTGTAAACTTACGTGGTAATTTTCCAAACATTTATACGAATATTGTTAAGTTCAGGTTTGAATAGTTTCCATATCGCAGATACGTGATCTTTGATAGAAATAGTATGGCAGATTATATTCCATTTCCGTTTCCAAAAACCATTAAAAAAATTAAAATAATTTAGTGTGACATAAGTCTCAAATCTTTCGTTACAAAGCTCGATCATTGCAAGTTAATTGATTATAAAAATAGTCATTTATTGTCACAATATAATTAATACAATTTATAACAGCGATTTATTGTCGTTGAAAATTTAATACGCGTCCTATGACAACCTATAACGCAAATCATTTACAGGGGCGTCGCACCGTACGACATCGGTCTTGTGAAGTTGGCAGCTCCATTGAAAATGAATCGTGCTGTAATGCCTATCAACCTGCCGCAACAGGACGAAGTCCCGTGCGATCCGATGATCGTGACGGGCTGGGGCGCAGAATACGACAACGGTACCTATAAAATCATGCCTAACATTCTTCAAAAAGCGATCGTTTCGCCTCTCGATTACGAGACCTGCAACGATGCAGTGAAAGACTCGATTGGTTATTCTCCGCTCAGCAAGGAATTAAACCTCTGCACGGGTCCTTTGACCGGAGCCATCGGCGTGTGCATCGTAAGTAATGCAAAAGAGAATGTGCAGCCGCATCTTTCCACCTATTTCTTTTGATATCAGCGAATGTAACTGACAGTGATATCGAAGCGTCTACACGCGACTCGACTTACCTAAGCGCGAAATATAATAATAATTCTGAAGACCTTATCATCGATCGAGTGTTTTTCTTCGAATTGGCCACGATAAAAATCAAGGGCGTGATTAGGTATAAAAAGTACGATAATGATCACCGATAATTTTACCGAACTTTTACTGTACTCTCTTGTCTACGAAAATTAAGGATCGTGAGAATAAAGATAAATAAAACTAAGAAAGAAGAAAAAAAAATAATAATAGTGGAAAACGTGACCCTGACAGGGCTAATCCTGTCGTTTCGGAAAAACTATCTTTGGTTTTCCCCGGCCAACTACGCCTGGCCGTAAAGAATTGCCAGTGTATCAATGTCGTTGACTCCCTGGTAGTTCTTACCAAATAGTTTATACAATTTTAAAACGGTCATCCGTATTAAATACGTAATTTGTACGCATTCTAAGCAATGTGACGTTCGACACATTAGAAGTAACCACGACATTCTATCCGTTCAATTATGCGAATGTGAGTTTTTAATTCATGCGAATTTGCTTTCAAAAGTATTTGTATACGGTCTTATGTAGGATACTTTTTGCAACTGGTATAGTGTATTTTGTATACATTATATTTTCCTAATATTTTTTCTATCTTTTAGGGTGATTCCGGTGGACCTTTGATTCTGAGATTGAGAGACAAGAAATTATATCTCATGGGTTTGGTTTCTTGGACTATTTTACCTTGCGGCAATATCGACGGGCCGTCGGTTTATACCAAAGTATTTCCTCATATCGGTTGGATCAACAAAACGGTACTAAACAACTGAATGCCATGATTTCGTAAGAAAAGGCGTGGTTTGCATATAAAAACAAAAAATCTAATTGTAGTTCTCGTCGTTCGTCTACATTCAAGGCAAAAGCGACAAGAGACATTGAATTGAGCCACGAATTTTATCCATCTTTATGTAAATCGTATCTACAGGCAATTATATGAATGTGAATAAACGTCATGTGATTAACTAATTTATGTTATCATTCTGTGACGAGACGAAGAACGAAGCAAGATAAATAAATAAATGAGATTTACGGTTGTTACGCAATTACCGTGCAAGTAGCATCCGGTATTCTCATAAAGACAGCCCTGCAACCCGTTCGAATACAGAAATAAAAATCTGGTTCCAATGGATTGATTATCCATTTGGAGCGGTCACGAGCCGTTTCGCTTCAAAAAGTAAAGAACTCGTTCCGATCCGTCAAGGTAAGCATACCACCTCGCGAGTGAAATTCTTACGCGTACAAGTTCCACGTCGAAGGGTTGTGCTTCCGCATTAACTTCCGCTCTCACCTTGACTCGAACTGAGCGCCAGTCGCGATCGCCAGTCAATGACGAATGTCAACGTCGATCGAATCGTGGGAGAAGGACCTCGAGGGATACGACACAGTGTCGCTTAGGCATGTTCAAGACTCTTCTCTTCCTTCTGAGTCTAAGTGCGGCGAGGTGCACAAAAATGAATGGTAAGCAACTCATATAATCTCAAATTTAAACGTATTCCATCGATCGATCTCATGAATATCGAATGTTCTCTGAACATCGAAAGCTGAATCTCAAAGAAGTCACAAAGTTGTTCCTTCGATGGCATGATATGAATATGCATTATACATACGACTATTGTAATATTAAACAGATATTAATATGATTGTTTGCAAAAAAAAATGGTTGTTTCGGATTTTTGATAGCTTGTAATATTTCGGATGGCAGGTAAAAATAATCAAAACGCGCGATCATTCGAACATGATGATCAGAGGGTTTGATTATCAAAGGGACTGATTTTGTAAAATCGTTGACGAGCGTAAAAAGCTAACGTGATATCTTTGTGTGTTTGAGGGATAGAAGAGGTACCACGATCGTCGATGTTGGCACAAAGACCAACGAGAATAGTAGGTGGGGAAAATGCAGAAAAAGGAAAGCACCCTTGGCAGTTATCCGTTCATTGGAGTGATCCGTCGCGGAAATTACCGCCGAGGCATGTGTGCGGCGGCAGTTTATTGGCAGCTGGCTGGGTATTGACAGCTGGACATTGCAAAACCTTAGCGCCACGAAAAGGCGAATTTCTCATTTTCGCTGGAAAATACAAATTGGGCGTGCGCGAAGATACGGAACAGAGTAGCAGAGCGAAGAAAATCTTCGTTTATCCTATTTATAACGGGTGAGTCAATCGTAGTGATACTGACAAAGATAACGAACCCGAGATTGCGAATCATCAGTAGTGACAGTTCGAAAATGAACACTTTATGTAAAATATTGTTCAAATCGTAAACTCTTATAAAATAATATTGCATATTCTTCTGACACAAGCTTGAGGGAATGTTGCATTTTTTTCGTGTAACTCAAAAATCGTGCAACTGAAGTACTGTGTATCTGGAGGGACACCTGTACTTATAATTAGATGCACGTAGTATCATGCTATTATAACTAATGAAATGAAGTAACATCTACTAATTGAAATAGAATTTTTGCAGGAGTGTCGCCCCTTACGACATCGCATTGATGAAATTGGAGAAGCCATTCGATTTAAATCCGTTCGTATCGACGGTATCGCTACCCTATCCCGAATCTATGCCCGTAGGAGACGTCATGCTGACCGGATGGGGTAGCATCGGTAGAACGCGTTTATCCAAAGCCCCGGCAGTGCTTCAATCCGCGATTGTACCGATTCTCGATTACGATTTATGTAAACGCGCATTAGACAAGGCTTTGCGTCACGAGGGACGAAATCCTTTGCATCCGACGAACGTTTGTACTGGACCACTGGACGGAAGCTTATCAGCTTGCAAGGTAATTAATTCGAACAGTTTGGAAACCGAGAGAAGCCAAATCGTAGGAGAGAATGTCAATAAATGGAATCATAAACTTTCAAGTTTGAAATTGCAATTAAAAATTGACTCCTATTCACTGCTTGCTCGTTTCAATTAATCATTATGATTCTTATCAGACTAATCGTTTTACAGGGGGATTCTGGCGGACCTTTGGTTACTTTGAATGCATTCGGACAAGCTGAGATAGTGGGTATCGTTTCGTGGGGTCTATTTCCTTGTGGGGGCAAGAACGCGCCATCCGTTTACACTCGAGTATCAGCCTTTGTTACGTGGATCTCTTGGATTATGTTGAACCATTGACATACGATCCTGTCAGTCTCTCTATCACAAGAACTTACAGAAACAGCATGATCGAGAAAATCGATGCTACCAAAAAATACGGAGCAATAGGAGAATACTGTGCATTTCGAAAAGTATACGCTTCTATTCATCGTTAATAAATCATACGTTTAATAAATATTTATCATTTACAATGCAGAAGATTATGACGCATACACACATAAACATATAAGTAAACAATAATATTGTTTGTACATCGGTAGGTGATCGAAGTGAATTCACTCGTAATTAGTACATACGTATAACTGCAACATGCAAATTCACATATTCGCCCGTTATAGGTAAGATATATGAAAAACATACGTCGAATAGAGTAAATTTGTTATACCATGCTTTCAAAACTGTTTCATGCATTTTATAAATACGATGTTATAAAAAGCCTTGACACTAAATCAATTACAACTGATGATCTTTCAAAGTAGTTCTATAAATTATGGACAACAGTTTAAAAAAAGTTGCAAAAAGTTTTAATTGTTCGTTAAGTGAAATTTTCAGGAAAGCACTACCTGATACTTAATCTCACAACAGGAAATGGAACTATTCCAAAATTCTCGATCGATTCTTATTCATCCCCCTTAATTACTACGAATTAAGTACTTAAAATACTTCGGCATATGTATCATTATGTATCAAATTACTCGAAAGACGAAACTAATTGCGAGTCTAACCACGGCAGGTCGTCCCATGGTCGATTCGCCTGATAAACGAGTCTGTCAATTTACAACGATTTACACTCCTCTGCGACAACTTCGATGGCAGCGAGGGCCTCCTTGGCTGTTGGTATGATATAATGGGCTGGCAGAATAAAGCCGTGCTTCCCAGTGTCCCTCAGTTCGATCGTAAACGCGTACTTGATCTTCAGCATTGCCTTTGCCCAATCGTCGGATCCACCAGCCGCGGGATAAAGCATCATCGCGCTGTTACCAACCTTGTAGAAGGATCCTCCGATCTTCTTCATAGCGGCCGCCATTCCGCGGCCGACTCTGTCGAGATCAGCGTAATCCGGTGGTACTACTTCATCGTAGCCCCAAGGGTACAGGATGAATTGGCCATAACTATGGAACGACAGGTACGCCTAGAATGGCAAAAGATGCGTTTAGAGACGATCGAATGCGTTCTACCTGATCTGCCTGACTACGATTCGATTCAATGACGATCGCTTATCAGCAGCGATTCGTCAATTCATCGACAGGGCGATTCATTTAAGCAGTCAAGTTCTATACGGCTATCAAATTCATAAATGATTTCAATGTTAATGAGACGACAATACAAGCCAGGAAGAAAGCATCGGTTTATTTTCGAATCAAATCTTACGATTTTGTAAATTTGTAATTGTAAAGTTATGAGAAAGTAATAAAAAATGTACGATACATCGAAAGCGAATTCGAATTTTCTGGATTTAGATGACTATAACTTTGAAAGGAATTTACGAAATGCAAGCATTCTTACGTCATTGTATAAAGCGAAGAATATTTATATAATATGTAAACATAAATTGCTATAATCGAAAAAGACTAACTATAAGTTAAAGGATGGTACTTCGGTCAAAAGAAAATAATGTAATAATTACTTTTCCAAATAATTTTCTGAGCCACTAATAGCTTCGTGAAGAGAAAGGGAAGCACCATGTAATTCTTCATATCGGTATACACCAGTGACAGAACAGTTGTATTCGTTTTTCAACTACGACGAATACTATATGGCTTAACTTGCGACCACAAGCACATCGTCATACGATTACGAATTATCCAAAAAAGAATGATGTTCAATGTCGTTACAACATTCCTTCACTAACCTTGAAATTAGCTGCGCTAGCCTCGAAAAAGTTTTTGATGGCATTGGTCTCTGGCTCGGAAAAGGGTCCCATACCAGCATAGACGTTGCTACAGGGATTCTTGCTGGTACCCTTGCCGCCCCATCGATAACCAAAGTTACGATTGAGATCAGTGCCGGTGCAAGTGCCAGCGTAAAGGCGTCGATTCTTGCGCCACAAACGGTCCTTCGAGAAAGTGTACTCGTATCTGTAAATGAGAATTCGCGTTTGTTAGACACGATTCTTCTCGCTCAAAATAGATACGATATCTTATAGCGATGCTTAAATATACCCATCGGGATTGATGATCGGAAGAATGTAGTAATCGACTTCCAAATTCTCGCTGTTTTCGACAAGGTGGTTGATCACGTAGGTCACTGATGAGGACGATATCCATTCACGCGCGTGGATACCACCATCTATCCACAATGCTGGCGCACCTGGTTTACCATTACTGATACGTAAAACCTACAAATATTAACATCTCGTAACGAGTCGTAATAATTTGGGCTCATTTTTCGAAGATTTTTCGAAGGTGTCGACTACAACGTACGCAATTTCTTTCCTAATAATTTCAACGATAACAAATAATCGTGATTTTCTTTTCTCAATACGAATTAATTACTCCAAAAAAATATCGTCCTTTCTATTCGTTTTTCTCCTCATCTTCTCTTTTCTTCCTCATCGAGGAAATCAATCCAAGAAGACGGTAGATTTACGGCGATTGGTTCGTTTCGTTTTGATTTTACCTTCAGTGGACGGCCTTCCACGGAGTTACCGATGTTCATCACGGAGCAGAGATCGGGAAACGTTTCCGCGAGAAAATCCAGATACCCGTGAATGTCCTCGAGACGATGATAACTACTCCATTCCATGCGGTGACCTGATTGGCAGATCTTAGATATTATTCGGAGGTTGCGTCGCGTGTGTTCGCGGACGATACGTAAAGTAGCGACCGCTTCGTCGATTGCAGAGACACGATGACGATCGAAAGACTGGAGAGATCGTCCTCGTCTCTCGTTTCAGCGCAAAGAAAGATCGGCGATCGCGCCTTGCTAAAGTCTTTCCTGTAATCGACGAAGCGGAATATGCGCGTTAAGAAGCTCACCCCTAAAATGCCAACGGCCACCTCCACCATGTACACTAGCTACGGGACTACGAAGAGGATGAAGACGTGTGTACCTACTTCGTACCTTGCACTCTCCCTGCCACCAAGCGTAACGAGCTAGAAAATTGCTTAGAACCTCAGTGTGTAGGATGACATATGTCCATCTGCGTACAATCGTTCGCTATACTTTTCAACGCCAAGAACCAAGCCATTGGCTCCGTTCGTTTCTTCGAGTCTTTCGAGTATTCGATCGATCACTCCCAGCATGCAGCTAAGACATTTGCGCTGCGTTCAACGAGCGATATTCCTCGAATATTCGATAAGCCCCGGATCGAAAGGAGGTAAATCGTAAAATTGTTGACTTTTCGTGGATGCGTAATGGAAAGCAAAGATCGATAAAGATAAAATGCAAGCAGCGTAAAAATGTACGATTACCTATGAACGGTAACAAAATGTAGCATTCATTATCATAACAACCGTATCATATGAGTTCATCGAAAGCAGTGACGCTTTTACGAATAAAAGCGTATCATCCACTGATAAACCGTTGTTTAAGTTCGGTAAGTTGGTTGGTTAAGTAATGGTGAAAACCACTGTCGATACGATGAAACTATAATATTGACGCATTACGAATAAACGACGTAACATTGATGGACAGGCACCCTCGTGCTTGTACATTTTTGAATATTCAGGATCTTTTAAATCTCGTTAAAATGGAAGGCAAAGTAATTCCGCGAATATACTGACACGTTATCCAATTCTTTTCACAATTATAATACATTTTGAGCTTCACGGTACGAAACAATCGGCCAATACCTTCTTTTTGTAAGAAGTTATTTGACATTTTCGTCGCGAATCTTGCAAAAATTGTTTCAATCGAAGATCGATAACCGCCCATAGAGCTTCTCGATCTTGCTAACCGTCTCGCGTACTCGTTTCAGTACACGGCAAAACGCGAACGTCGCTATCGTGGGAAAAGTGGGTGAAAATGTTTAACGACCTTCGAACGAAATGTTTAACGGTTTCGGACGGCAAATCGTCCGTGCTCCTCGTTCATCGACGAAAACGAGGATTCGCACGTCTAACGGGATCGAGATCTTCAAAACGACGCAGAATAAATGCATACGTACACAGGTGCACCTATATCGTGACTGCGACGAAAACACCCGATCGATGGTAACGCATGTTGGCATATTGGTGGATGCACGTACACGCGTTCTCTGACTTAACTGTTAATGTCAATCGGTATTGTCGATAAAGCGGAACTGGGTTAGCAGGTTGTGGCCGTTCTCCGTGGGACCGATAGCTTTCCGGTCGAAAATCCGCGCGTTTACAGCATTCAACCATCCCGTTGAATCGCACGATACACTTTATTTAACCGGACTTTGTACTTCCTCGTAACGTTCTTCTTGCAAACATGTCGTAGTCGACATAATATAACGATGTCGCGGCGCATTGACATCCTGCATCGATGCATGGGACCGCAGACGTGATCCGAATGAGAAACGTTACATCGCGGTCTCGACTTCGCGCCCAACGAGTTACTCGCGCTTTTTCGACGAAATTTGCGTGGACGATTTAATGGTGATGTAAATTTACGCGTCGAGAACGAAGCGTACGGCGATGCGCGTCGCGAATGACCCGTTATGATCGGATCGTCGATTATCGAAACATCGATCAACTTGTAAGACAGGTTTTCTCGCGAGTGTTATGTATCGAGGTCCTTCTTCGCCATGAAGAGAATTTTTATCGTACTGTTCCTCTTTCGTTTCTTTTGTCAGAAAAACAAATTCAATAGTCTTGGTTCTTCCGTTCGCGGTTTATATCTATTGATTTCTCTAGATAATGCCGCACGTGCCTGCTTTTAGGTCGGAAACTCGAATATGTACGAGATAAACTTGCGTGTCTCGAAATTATGAATTTTGTCTGACGATAGATTCGAGTGGACGTTCGATTACCAAAGCGAACTTAAAGGTTTATTTTCTAAAAAACATCGAATAGTTTAACAAGAATTGTTCTTCTTTTGGCCGAACGGATCCAGTAACGCATCATGGAATCGATCGTCGCGACTAACGTGTAAAATCACTTTCTACCTTACGATCGGTGACAAGTATCGATTTGCTTTCGACGTTGCTCTTTGCCACGTGACAAGCAGGAACAATAGTGAAAAGATCTCATACTCCATCGGCACGCGTGTCCCCTAAGTGGAACGAGTGAAATCGTTAGACATTCGTACGTTTTCGTAAGTTAAACGATATCGCTCTTACGGTACGACATATCGATCATTTGATCGATCTCTTCGCTCTTAATCTTCATTATCTTGATCTCTTGACCTCTCGTTCGTTTAATCTAGTTACTAATCCATTTTTAACGACGAGATCACTTTATCGCCGATTAAAGATTGTTATATTGAGAAAGCATGATCTGTAAGCGATATAATGCAAGCCGCCTTAAGTAAGCTCGCGATTAGTTTGTCATTAAGCACGCTATCGGCGAACATTCTGAACCCTGTCCTCGATTAGTTTTAAAGTCTACTTTGCCACTAACACGGATGATCGTGAATGCTTTTGTAACTTTCGAGCGTGCGCTCTGAGCGTACGATTCAATTCGATAGATTTTACGTTTGTTCGAATGAAAAGCGTCGAGATATTCCAAAAAATGAGACGAAATAAAACGAAAGGAAAAAGCGCAAGACAAATGTCGAACCTTTGCGTCCTTCAAGTTCCTCCATCGTTTCTTCGGATAGCGTAGGATTTTCCTCGTCGATGGCTCTTTGTAAATCATCGATGATGACATCGTACTTAACATTCATATCCCTTAGAATTCTCTCCACACGCGTGATCGCTTCTTTGTGCACTAGAACGTCCACCGAAGTCTCGTTGCCCAACCACGCGGAGAACACTGCGAATAGACAAACATCAAACACAATAAATCATTAGATCGATCCAATCCAGGAAGAATAATTTTATCGACTTATTTTTTCGAACAAGGATCGAAAATTGATCGCGAAATTCATTACACGCATTATTTAAAACAATTTAAGTTCCTCGCAATACGACGTAATGGAAAACAAAGATCGCGTGCCAAGTTGACGAGAGCGGCATTGATCCTCGAATTATATCCCTAACTAAAACTAAAAAGATCGTTCTTCTTTTCAACCATATCTATCAAATTCGCTAAAAGAAACATTAAGGTACGAAAAAAAATTATTTTCTCATCTCTGCCGTTTTCTAAGATATCTCCTGCAATTTTTCTAAAAAACAATCAAAGGAAAAGACGAACAAAATCAACGTCGAAGTTGATATAGCCAAGAATTATCAATACTAACACCCAGCCTGTTCCAGGTCGCTGATCGCGTCGAGATTCTCGATTTTTTCCTCGGAAGCTTGCACCTTCCACAGCTGAGCGCCATTGTAGATGACTTTGCCGTCCTGCGAATCCAATTCTTTCAGCCCCTTCCTTCCATGTGCTCCTTCGATCGGCGTTGCTTTCTCGAGCGGCTCGTTTCGTACTCCAGAGTCGTTCGCGAGTCGCAATCGAACCAAGCTACGATCTACGATCGACGAAGCGTCGACGTGCACGCCGAACAGGGAAACGAGCACGAGAAGCGCCAATAGCGTCCTGAGGTAGCACCGGCACTCGCGTCGCTTCTTTCCTCTTTCGTCCATCGTTGATGCGATTCTGTTGCCTGATTCTCAATTCCGCTCCTCTTTTATAACATTGCCCGCCTGGCTGCCGAGCGGCCGCCTATCGCGATATCCCCTCACGGTCAACATTCGGAAGTAACGGGACCCTCCAAGATCTTCTCGCTCGGGTCTTCCTTCGAGAATCGGCCAATTCTCTCGCCACCACGGGGTGAACGTCGCTGACCGTGCGGACGAAGGAAAAAAAAGGAAAAGATCTTTGACCTTCGGAGGCGCCTATGCGACACGGGATGCTGCTAAGGTCGGAAATCATGATGTTTAATCGTCAAAGCCGATTATTCCTTGGAATTTTCGAGGTCAACGTTGTCGAAAGACTGCGAGGACGCTCGTGAACGTGCGCTCTGATTTCGATCTCGTTAGCTATCAACGACAATTATTTCCATTTCGAGTTAAAAAGACTCAACGCCTTTTCGACTGTTAAATATTTATGCGAATTCGATAAGAACTCCCGCTTTTTGAACAATGTTAAATCGACGTAAACAATGTAAATCGTTTCTTGCAGGTCGAATCTCTTTCGAAAGCAGTTGATTTCAAACACCCGCCGAGGTTTCCATTATTTTTTTTTTTTTTTAGGTAAAAAGGACGCTTTTCCTTCCGTGAAGTAAATATTCCAATGCACAATAGACGCTTAAAAGACGCCCCACGGAATACAAATACGCCTTCCTCGCATGGTAGAATCGTAAGTTCGCTTCTACGGGAAGAAAATCGACCAATTCCATAACCGAGTCGATTGCTTCGCTCGTTACTTTCGGTAATTATGTCGTGCTACGAGAACCGGTAGGTAACAAAGAAAACATTTTATCGGACGCTTATCCCTAAAATGATTAATGCAGTTGACAGACACGTCGCGGGCTTCACCTCGCAACGGACTTGGAGTATCTCGAGCGATTCATGATCGATCGATCTTGCGCAAGCTATAAGAATTTCCGTTAAAATCTCAAATTCTTCCTTGTATTTGTCAACGTCGAATATTTTCTTTATCTTAAATAGTCGCTCTTCGACGATAATATCTAACAATCTATACGTGAAAGCGACTTTCAGACCGATGACACATACGCGTTTAACGCGATAATTTCAGTTATAATTCATTGGAGTAATTTCTATAGCGTCTAGAAAAATACGCCAACATGCCACCTTGTGTAACGTTCAAAGCTTTTGTCAGTAACTATTTTTCGTGCACTCGACAATGCCCGACAATTGTCGAATTTGATGTTACGAAAGAATAGACTGGCAAAGCGCCGAGTCACCTCTTAACTCGGCCCTATGATACATCGCATGGTAAGTCGAAAGCGCCGACGCGGCGAATCACGACGTCGCCACGGCGCATCTGGTGAACGCGCGACTGACGGAAAAGCAGACGCCTCCGTACGTCGTTTGAGCCATCCTGATTATTGTCGGACTGCTTTCGGAGCGCCTTTAGATACGGGGATCGCGTCTACGTCGATGATCGAGCTGCACGTATGCATAGACGCGTCGTCGTTTAACGAAACCCGTATTGCACCAGGAGGCGACTCTAGAGAGAAACATGAAGTCAGTGTCCACTTTTCTCGCCTTGGCGGCAATCTGCACGAGTATCCAGGTAATATCAAATACAGCAGTGATTCCATTGATTTCTCTTGGTGGTCCGTTTGGACGAGATTCAGAATTTTTGGCTTTCTTCGTTTAACAATTCCGTAGTTCGATTTGCTCATCGTCGTTAAAGTTATCGATGCGGTCGATGCTGTCTCTAAGTGAACGGTGGATTCGAACTAGATTCGATTATTTTTACGAGTTGACGTGGCCTAAATTTATTTGATTTACGAGTTTTAAATCCTAATAATGAGGTTCGCGCTTCCTTGATCATCGCGATACGGCCATCGTTCGAGCAACTGCGATTCTCGATGAACGTCTAACAGCGTGATCGATCGTTTGAATCGTGTCTGAAGATTTTGTAACGTTTCGACACGATGACGACGACGACGACGACGGCTGACGTTTCGTCAATCGTCCACGTAGTTTCAGTAAATTGATTTATCTGAGCCCGTATCAACGAATAAGTGACGGCGAGGCAGTGGTCACGGAAGAATTCGCAAAACGCGTTTGGTAGATAAAAACAATGCTGACGGAAATAAGATTAAAGATAGCGAAGGAAACGCGAAACGATGCATCGAAATATAAATGGCGCATTAGAGCAACGTTTTTAGCATTCTTATTCGTAGAAGATTTTAAGGTTTCCCTCTTCGTTACGTATCACGCTTGCGTGTTAAGTGTGTACATCGTGCACGCTCTGTGTATGCATGCCGTGTGTTTATGTGGACAGATGTAGGTACGCATGTAGGTACGCTTGCGCAATTCAGAGACCGGAATCAATCATTCAATATGATTATGAAATTTCAAAGTTAATTTGCTAACTTTTGTAAATTGCATACAATCATCTTTGAACAAATCGTATGAAAATGTTTGCATAATGTGATGCATAATTTATTTAATTGACGTTAAATTTCTTTGCGTTTTCTTTTTTTTTTTTCTAAATTGCCTTTACAAAATTTTGATACCAATATAAAGGTATAATATATGATAAAATTTTGTGTAGAGGTTGCACTGTATAGTGCATCCAATTGAGTCAAATATAATCCGAAGCACAAACGTGTTATTTCAACACGTAGAATATCGTACGCATGGAGATACAACGGATTATTGTTTTAATAATAAATGGACGCGCTTCTTTAGAAAGTGACAATTTATATTAATTCGAACGAATAAATTCTAGATTTGTACACTCTTTAGAAACTGTCATGTAAAAATACAATTATAAGTAAAAAATAGAACAAATCATCTGAATATAAGTATGTCCTGATGGTATTTTCAACAATATATTGGAAGTAGTTGGCACTAATTTTAATTGTAACTTCGTTCGCAAGATGGCGCCACAAGGCCTGATTTGTTTGCAAGCAAACCATTCTTTTATATATTCCACATAGCACGACTGCGCTATTAAAGCGCTAAATACGTAGTATTTGTCGCCGTAGAACTCATCATTTATTTTTTATAATCCACAAATTATAGTAATGACTAACGAATTTGTAAGAGAAAGGGAAGACTTTCATTAATACGATATAATGTTAATTATTTATATATATATAACATCTTTATTCTCGATATTATTTTGATTAATAATATTATTAAACTTATAATAATATTATGTATTTTAAAACAAATAACTCGAAATTTTTTTCCTGGCGTAGTAGAGAATGAAGAAAACTACAAAAACATATTCAATACAAAATACTTTTAACATTCGTTATTCAGACGCATGCGTACCGCAAAATTGAAATTGCAACGAACTAAGATCACGTCGTAATCTTCTTCTCCTTTTATCGTCCATCTCGTGCAACGAGCTTTATGTATCAATGCAACAAGAAACTTCGATTCAACGCAAAGTATTCTGAATGCCTTGAATGAACGTTTATCAAATGAATGGTCTGGCCTGCCTACTGTCTACCAGGCAATTGACACAAATCTGTAAATCAATCGCCATACTTTTCGTCTATAATGAGAATATATTATTCTGGAAGAATTTGTTTATGTATTTTGATTTTTCCATTAACCGTTTTCATTGACTGTGTATCTATAATAAATATATATTCATTAATCGTCTACAATCTAAAAAACGTAAATGTCTTTATAATTGTAAGAGCCATAATATTCCACTTAATAACAGTTTCGTCGATAGTCGTGATTCATAAATACAGTGGGGGACGAAAGTATTCTTATACTTGAAATATAGAAATAAGAACAACAATATTTTCTATATTATTATCTACATTTAAATATATGTAGTTGCATATTATACACAACACTTATAAGAACAAATGAGCAAAAAACGAAGGAATTAATATCATTTAGTAATTTGAAATTGATACGAGCAAACATCGATGAGATTCGAACCACGAATCTCAATGGTCCACACACTTTGCCAAACGTTAAAAATATTAATATTGTTTAAACTTATTCCATTACTTCCTCGATATAACATGATTGTTTTGACAATTCAAAAAATTTCAATAGGCTACATCGTACACGGTCACCGATCAAGTATACTTCGATATTATGATAGACGATCATCCAGCGGGAAGAATCGTGATTGGCTTGTTCGGCGAAATTGTGCCTAAGACAGTAAAGAACTTTGTTGCGCTCGCAACTACCGGAATACAGGGGAAAACTTATGCCGGTACAACATTTCATCGCGTGATCAAGAAGTTTATGATTCAAGGTATCCTTATGTTAACCGATTGTTAATTAAAATTATGCCATAATATGTAAGTAAAATTTTTCATTTTAATAATCTTTTTATTTTATCGGAATTTTGAAGCACATTAATTGTCTCAAAATTACATTGAGTTACGAATTACGCGATACTAATATTTTACAAAAATTACAAAAATTATCAATTTTCTGATTACGATGGAACGTAGTCACAGAATTAATTTTATTATTAGGTGGCGACGTGGAAAACGGCGATGGCACAGGGTCAATCAGTATTTATGGAAAATATTTCGAAGATGAGAATTTCGATGTGAATCACAGTGGACCATTGTTCGTTAGTATGGCTAACGCCGGAAAAGATACGAACGGATGTCAATTTTTCATAACGACTATTGCCACACCGTGGTTAGACGGCCATCATACAGTATTTGGCAAGGTAATAATCTTTTTTAATGATAATAACAACGTTTTATTAACATAACAGTTAATATCATTTAATGTCGTAAAATTGACTTATAGAAACCTTTAAAAAAATATAGACTTTTCGATTAATTACAATGCGTTAGGACTTGCTTATTTAATAGCTCGTTTCGATTACCTATACAGGTACTGGAAGGTGAAGATATAGTCTTCAAAATCGAGCAGACAAAGACAGATGTCGATGACAAACCATTCAGGCCAGTGGTGATCGTAGAAAGCGGAACCATTCCAGTTACATCGTCGTTCTCCATATCCGACGATCCATACGAGTAAAATAGACGACTTCCACTAAGATAACCTCGTATCTTATTAGTTGTTGGCCATACTATATCGTTGCGATTTTCCGCCTTGTAATGCTTCCTAGACAAGAGAAACATAAATTGCGTTCACTCAATAATCATATTATTAGCCACCAAATTTTAAAATTTTATTGAACAATTACTATACATTTAACATTGTTAAACGTCATCACGTAGTATCACGCACGATCAACCCACGGTTGAACAGCTTCATCGAACGAGGGTAAATTCTTTAATTTCATATTGTAGATCAATGTTTCATGCGATACGTCTTTAATATTGCTCGTTGCTATAGTATTTCTTATCTTATGTAATTGTGCCATGAAATATGCACGTGAAATTTAAATTCCGTGCAATCGTATATAGTACAAATATCCACGTTTTATCATTGACAATTTAGATGTACAGGCAAATCAGTATAATGTTGAAGTTAATTTTGTTACGATATTTTTTAAACTAGTCTAATTTTTACTAGTACATTTCATATAACTTGAAATTTTACACGATTTTAAGTCAGTTTATAACGCAATATCTAATTGCGATAAATATTTGTTAAAAGCAATTGTATTTGTACTTTTTATTACAGTTAAGAGGAAATGCAGTTTTCAAAAAATATATATCATCTTAAAAATACTCCTTATATCTTTACGACTGACTATACCTCGTATTATATTAAACGACAATTTTATAAATACTCTATATTATTTTTTATTTCAGAGTGTGATATATTTTTATATTTTTTATAATTCTTCGGTTATTACGGGGAAACGCGGGCTTGTTGAAAAAATAGAAAATCATGTCGTTCTGTGCTGTTGTGTGATCGACAGTAGTACAGTTTTATACTTCGTTACCCCCTTTTCATCATCTGCGTATGTTACTCCACCTAAGGCATTATGATACTGATTTTGGAAAAATTATAATTAAGTCAAAGTACAGAAAAGTAGATTTATGAAAACTATGTAGTAGATATGACATGTTATTATTACATATCGTAGTTATCATTAGATACTCTGTAGCGTGAACAGAAAATATATTATTAGATACAACATTTCCTTTTAATTTTACATCGTATTAATTCGGTAAAGCAGGAATAGTCTTGCACTATTCTTTAATATTATCGAATATCATTCAATCGCCGTAATCCTTTTCGTATTAATTTCCAGTGCATGGGGATGGATCAAAGCAACCTGCATACCATTGAGTTTTAGTTTTTCGATTCTTGGTTTCTTCCACTGGATGATGAAGCAAATGGATATCTGAAGAATTATCGTGAAATTTATACAATTTTAGATTATTCGTAACATTTGGAAATTTAGAAATTCAAAATATCTTACGTCTGAATATAAGCATTACTGCTTATTATCATCGTATTGTAAATTAAGACAACCGGTATAGCGATAGCATTTGTTCCAGTTGGCAAATTCTGACCTCGTTATCGTCCATCGATCTCACGCGCACTGAGCGCCACCTTATTCGAAACACATCACGTACCAAT
>JAITYT010000206.1:278681-292252 GCA_025433975.1 Liostenogaster flavolineata | reverse complement strand
AAAAAAAAAACAAATGAAAATCCTCCCCCTCAAGTATTTAAATATAATACAATAAAGTAATATGAAAATTACTATCTATAATTCGTCTATAATGTTCGTCTTAAATTCCACAAAAACTGCTGACAATGTCTTCGTCAATAAATAAACTATTTGGCACTCTGTACAAATAAGTTCAAGTTTTATCACATTTTTCTCTATTTGTTCTATGGATAAGTGATATTTTACGTCAATATGCTTCTATCCTTTGCGTTTGCTTAAATTATTCGTTATACTTATGCAACCGTTATTATCTTTATAAATTATAATTGCTACTCCTACAACTTTAAAAGATGCTATAGATTCTAGGTCAGTTGAAGAAGCAGCTACCGTTGCTTTTTCCTTTGTAGACCAACAAAGTATCGTCGTATTATCTCTCCAATCAGCATAAATTTTCACACTTTCTATTTAATATTAATCGAACTTTTGAAGCATCTTAACAATCGTTTCAAATTTTGTCACAGTTCTATATTATTTTGTATTTGTATACCTACTGAGAATCACTCAAAATATTCGACAGAAAACATTCTCTCTCTCTCTCTCTCCTCTCTCTCTTGATTAGTCGCGCTTTTTATAACACTGTCGCCACTCGTACGAATTCTCGTCGGAATTTAAGAGGGAAAATACAAGACGGAGGGAAACCTGCTGTACGTTCGAACTACGCTCCTGTGAAGCGCGCAAGAAGAGACTCGAGGCGCATGCGCTTACGAGACGCATGGGCGCCACCGATGAGCGACACGTCGCGTCCCAACGACCCGGAGATCAGACATAGCAGCTAGTAGTTAGTGACGAGCCGTCGTCCGTGGTGGATGTCGGAGTATCGTCGCTTCTCTTTTCGTTCGTTCCGTCTTTATCGCGCCAACTGTGCGTGCGTATCTCCATCCTTCTCTCCGTCTCTCTTTCATGATTCACATCTTTTTAGCGTGAAAGCGCCTCGTGGGCGTCTCGTCGACGCCGGACGCGTGTTTTTTCTTGCGAATCAATGAATCGAGAGATCGCGTCGTGAGCGTCGCCGTCATCGCGAGCTCCATGTCAAGAAGCGCAACAACAACGAAAGATCCGATTCGTGTGAACGCGTGTGAACTGCTGCGTGGAAATTACCGGAAGGGAGGAGGCGCGCCAGAGATATCGCCGCCGGCAAGAGTAAAGGAGTCCACGTTGCTCCGGGGTTAGGAATTCGCATGCGGAGGGGCGCATGTTGCTCTCTTCGTGGTCGCATCGGTCGAAGGACATCTGCTGGCGGATAGTCCTCGAAGGGGAATGCTTTAGAGCGACGACGATCGTCCAGTCACGAGTCACTCGTTCAAGGTAAAAAATCTTTTACTTCGCGATTCGTCAAAAGGCCGTAGTTCACCTGCCCTGTCGCGACGACAGTTCGTGAAATCGACGCATGGCTGAACGTGTCTTCGCTTCCTCTCAGCTGATTCCGATCAAGCCATTTATCGGACAAAAACAAAAGACGCGGAGCGGTGAGAGTCGTCGAGAGTGCAGAGCCTTGAGTATCCTCGAATGTTGGTATCGATAAACGACCTATGATAATCTCTTTGTTATTGGTACTTAGAGGACGGCGCGTATCTCTTGGATGAGAATTATAAGAGTTAAGAAGCGTAATTAACCGAATCGGAGTAGAAACGATGCGCGTTCCGCGATTGGCGCGTAAATATGAGGGAAACGTGGGATAAAGGATCGTTGGTGCGTTGCTGTTCGATATCGAACGCTTTCTTCCGTTTCTTCCGATTTCGTAAACTGCGTCTCGAATAATGCGCTTATTGTCGATCTATTTTCGCGCGTCTCACGTGGATCGTATCGTCGATGAGCTACGCGTTTGTCCGTAGGAACATTCTTGTTTCAATTTCTTATTCTTCTGTAACTTAGTGATCGAGATTCGAGTATGAAGTTTATTTTGTTCTACGTTTTCTTCTTGTGGTTCGCACCTAGCCGTACTTAGATATTTTCGGTTTAAATTAAATATTAATTTCAATATTATTTTACATAAATATATATATAGATACTATAATTTACGGTTTAAGAGTGGATTGCTGTTCATTTTTCCTCGACCGAAAAAGGCCTACGAACTTATGGTGCATCTTTCGAGATACAGTGTCGAAACTGAAAGATAATTTGAATACAGGTTACAGTTAGAGTGGACAGAATTGAACAGTAGAAAGGAGTTGAATTCGATCGTAATGAAGTCGTACCGCGTCAATCAGGTTACAATTGGCAATTACTCGAGTCAGAGATACAGAGAATCATTTGCGTCTTTGTATTGTATCTAAATTGTTTTTGCTAATTATATCGATATTTGTATTGTCTTTATTTTGTATTTTCTCTAATGGGGATATATTTGATACCAGCAGTAAAGTAAATTACTGTGGGTCGCGTAATAACAATTTTATTTTTTAATTTTAATTTAATTTAAATTTAAAATATTAGCTGATCGCTGGCTTCCAAGCGATTGTCGTACAATTGTTTTGCGCAAGCACAAGTTACTACTACAGATTCACATTGCGTGGTCTTATAAATTTATATCGTTTAACTTTAAGTTCCTACGTGACTCATACATTGATCTAAGAAAATTCTTCCCCTCTTGGCTGATGTGCGAATTGGTCGTAAAGCTGTTGACATTTCCCATGTCTAACGATTTAATGCGAGTAGAAAAGGTCGACAAAAGACGGGATTACCGTTGACACAATTCGTATGCTTATTTGTCACGTAAAATAATAGCCACTGACGATGCGTAAAAAAGGATCTAGCATATTTGATTGTGATTCATGAGAGACGATTCTCATCCTAACATGCACCCATTTGTACAACGGCATACGTGAATCATTGCGAGCGTTCTTACCTTTGCTTTTTTCTCACATATTTATGAATATACAAACCTTGTCCGGAACAATCACGCGCTTAAATCGATTATTTAACGAATGTACTATACAATAAATAATCTCTTTATTATTAATAATTAAAGTTCGAACGACACAAAAATCTTTCCGCTTCATATATTTGAGGACGTTCGTTTGTTTAAACGCTTGTATCGTCTTACACGCATGGTGGCATATAATTTCTCTTTTCTGAAAAAACTAAGATGTTTATAGTATTATCATTCTTTTTTAGGCTTCTACATCATTTTTTCCTGAACCACATTATTAGTCTTGTATCGAATAAATAACAAGGAAACCAGCATTCAAAGATTTTTCTTAAATTCATACTTTGAACAAACTCATTGTTCATTACAACGACGAACATCTTAACAAGTATTTTTATTAATACATATTTTTGTTTATTTATCTATTTTTAAATTTGTTTGTGCTTCACAGAATATTTAGACCTAGATTGCCAATGTCGTATCGCACAATCAGAAAATAAAGTATTTCGATACGTACCTTCGAAAACATAAAAGGGCAAACGCTGTCGGATGCCACCAAGCAAGAAAAATGATGTATTTTATGATGGAACTACGTTAGCACCGTAAAAGATAGATGTGTTTTGCTAGAAGATTGGCCACCAACGCCCATTTTAATCGTCGTCCTAACAATCAACCTTATCGCTTATTAGTTACGAGGAAGCCAATATCGTTTCACATCCAACTAGAATTTAACCACCTCGAAAGCGTTTCGAGCTGCGTGCGTTTTCTTAATTAATCCAACGTTGTCGCGTGCTGCACGCATCTACACGCATAGTCCTGCTCACTTCTTCGTAAATGGACATCCGTGAAACGCGACACGGTATAACGGATAGCAATCAAATCAAGATGTCCTTTTAAACAAATGGACCCTGTGAGTAGGCACAATCCAGAACACGGTAAACGCGCAAGATGGTAAATGAAATTGCGAATCACGTTAAAAGAGCGTAATCCAACTTAATCATTTAAAATGTATCGCGAACAACGTGTACGCATTACGAAAATGTTTTCATCAAAATTATCTTTATTGTTACAAGTTAAGCGATACCAAATTAGTGATGTTTCAAATTATTATATTATTTCGTTGTAAATTTTCGAAAATTGTATTTTATGACGAATTTCGAATATTTCCTAATTAATATTTGGTTTACTGCATCTTTATAAGTTTTAGGATTTCTTTACACTTTGATCAGAAACGTTTTATTTGCGTTTACGTTTAACGTTCAGAACGTTAAATACGATCGATGAATGTATAAGCACGTAAATCGGTTAAAAAAATCATCCGATTAATTACCTGATTAATAGTTTTTTTTCATTGATTACGTCGAGGATAGATCAACTTGTGAGCATTTGCTTTTTTATTTGACGTACTTTTATCGCTTTCTATTAAATTTAAATAATTTTGTTCTTTGTATAATAACGTAGGTAAAATAATGTAGTGAAAATACAAGGAAACTGAAAAATACATCGATGATCTTATAATTTTGCAGTTTATGATTTTCTATAAAGTATCTTTGTTACTAGGGTTCTAATCACTTCGAAATAATAATCAAGCTTTTCTTTTATTTCATGTAGAAAGTTGAGTTGGTTAGTAATTGTAGGTGAATCGCCTTGTATGTTCACTATGAATGAAACAGATGTCTTTTTATGCCATATGTTCATAATTTCACTTCCCCAATGAAAGATTCGCCATGTGTATCGTCAAACATTTTTTTATTTCTATAGTATCTGACAATAATTACAGATTTGTGCAACTTTCATCGTCGAGATCACCAGTTACTCTTATCGCGGTTAGCTCAGCTGTCGAAACAATAATTTCCGTAGATACCCATTTGTCAATATAGGCCCTTTTTTGCGAGATAAGATATTATCTACGTGATGACACCTCAAACAATTTTGTGTGACAGAATTTTTGGGCAATGTTCTCTTCGATTGATCGAAAGATACGTACGTAAATTAACAAGAAAATTTTCAAGTGGCTAATAAAATTGTTAAGAATGCTGTATATGTTAAAGTACAAACAGATCGTGTTGACGGCTTTTCATCCCAAGTGGTTACTCTAAGTTAGAGAGTAATATTTATATTATGGGTTAAGCGAGTCACGCGGGTAGTCGTTTCGTCTTCAGTCGTTCGAGCGTCTTTTGATTTTTCTCTCCAGGTCATAGCGGCTTTAGGTTAGTTGAGAGCGAAAATTCGGCAAGTGAACATCGTCATTTTTATTTAACCGTTGCTGTATATCATAAAGCGTTACTCTGTTGCAAAAATATTAAAGCTTAACCAGTTAAGCGTGGAATTTAGTTCTAAAAGCCCTCCACAGTGTGCGGAATTAAAATCAAACAAGCATTTATTTTTATTATTTCTATTTTGCATCATTTATTATATTATTATTTATTATTATATTATATTTTTATTATTTATTATTTATTAAAAGCAAGAATTATATTCGTCGAACACACCGTAATTGAGATTTGGTTTAACGTGTATACACGTCAAACACACTTAACTGGTTAATATTAACTCGACAAAAATAAATTTTTGTCGAGTTATCTTTGAAGATATTCTTTGAAGAATGGATAACATCTAATAATACGTTTCGTATGTTGTACATTTTTTGATGTACACAACATAAATTTCAAAATACAATGCTCGTAAAAAAATTTGTACAGCTAGAGATATTTTTTATACTTTTAAATCATAAGCAATTATAACACAATAGTCGCACAATCTAGCAGCAAACATCGTGTTACGTAGTGTTTTAAAAGATACTAATCTGATATTCAAGGACTTTACATAAGGAATTCGTGCAATAAAAATAATAAGGTAAACGTATATCTCTTTCCACTGATACGATTGTTCGAACAACTCCAAATCATGACGTAGTTGTTGTCTATCGATAGGAGTACATACATTGATAGTTTCTCAAGTTTTTTTTATGTTATTTATTTTTATATCAATGGCATACATTCCTAATGTTTCATAGTAAATATTAAGATACGATTTAGGTGCATATAAAGTAGATAAGTAATAATACATGAATGTTTAATATTTGTCCATTTTATCCGTAAAAGTAATAATTATATAACTTGTCAAAATTTTGATCACTATTAGCACGTTATGTGGACATTTTAAAGTAAAATAATATCGTAACGAAATGAATTCGCAATGTATCTAGGCCATCGATATTTTTTGTGACATGGTTCTGGTGCGTTGCCATTGAATGTTATACGATCAGGTAGTTACATCCTGTGAAACGTTACTCGCAGGATACTGAACACGAGTTGGAGATCGAGTTTCGCATGAAAAGTATCAGGTAATAAGAACTAATACTTGTTACACGTTCATTTCTATTCTTAAACATAATAATTAGATATCATAGGAATTTCATTGAGCACCGCACAGTGTAAAGATGTGGTCTGAATTCTTTGTTTAACGTTTCGAATTTTCTGCGATATTTGTGTCTACCACATCATCACGCTTCAATTAGAGATCGTTCTTAGGAGTATTCAAAAATTGATTATTCAATGTCGCTGTCACTTTGAACGATACATTTGATGGAGAATTGCACCAATTGATCGGAATAATATCGAGAAACATAAAAACATTTTGAAAAATCTACTTTTTGTATGCCTTTTGTCGAAAGAAGTAGAAACACTGAAGTACACTAAATAAATATTTATTTCATTATTGCCATTATACGCGATTCTATTATTTTCACCATCGCATCATTCAGATTCACCATGCAAATATTCCTGGTTGAAGAATTCTTCGCGCAGCTGGTGGGAAGTTATGCGTATAAAACAGTCGCAATCCGTAGTGTGTTTAAAGATTCATCTTAAAATAGTAGTGAAGTCATACCCGCGGCAGATCACCATATATAACTCGAAGATATAAAATAATTGTAGGAATTTCTGAGCATATGTTATAAAAAATCTACAAATGACATTTTCCCGGTGACTCGTGCCCATTACTGAACGAATAATGTGCTACGCATGTTAAACTTTACTCTCTAAAAAGTTGGCACCATTCAAGATTCCTTTAGGTCATTTACCTACTATTCGAAATAAAGCCAACATCGAACAAAACTTTTTTCGGCGACAACAAGAATAATCATTTGTCGAAGAAGATATCTGTTCCTCGAAATGAATGGATTCATAAATTTCATATTTTCATTAATGATGTTATCGGTAGTTTGAGACAGTTTACTGACACAACTTGTTTCGAACTAATTAGCTCGACCAGTGAATAAGCAGCCTTGTAATCTCAAGATTGGAATGATCGTATACTATAATTAGCGAGCAACTAAGAGAAATTTTTTTATAGACACCATGAATATAAAACTACGAATTCAGAATTTATATTGAACTTATTATATTCGTTAATATTTCATCGAAATGGAATATTTATCAGAAAATAATACGAATTCAATTTTTATGTATAAAAAGAACAATACAAGAAAATCAACTAAGTCGATTTTTGAATTTCTCCGAATGTTTTTTTATTACAAAACATAGCACATACAAACAATTCAACGTCCACCTACTCACGTGGACAGAAAGCTTAGAAATAGAAATAATTGTTAAGGTGCATAATATAAATATAATAATTCGTCTGAATTTGAATAAGGTTCGTAGTCTTTACGTTGCTGCCTGTCTGTCGTGTACGATTGGATAGGTAAGATAACCCGTCATAAACCAAACGCCTTATGTCATCGACGATATGTTGCTAAGTTGTTTTGCACTGATATCGTTTGTAAGTGCATTATGCGTCACGCGACGACCGTTCTCGCATTTTTTGATACCTCTTCGCGTCAAGATAATACGACCGTATCGTCGTTTTGTGTCATACGTTAAAAGTAGGAGTGCCGCGCCTCTATGCGAACGAACGTTGACTTCTACTACCCACTCCACTGCCACGTGTATATACATCATAATTGGTCTCGTCATTATGTTAGGAGCGGCACTTTTTTCGGATCCGTCGTGAAACGATCTTCGTTTGAAATGGATTTTTAAGATCGCCGTCGACTTTTTCAATTTTATACAAATTTTATTCGACAGCAAAGCTTTTTTTATTTCTCGTATATATTTTTATTTTATAATAGAATATTGATTGAACTTTATTGCTTGAAAACGTCGAGTGACATATTTATTTATGCGAATATTATAATATAACGTATAATTGTTTTACTAATACGTATCGTAGCATACGTATCACGTTTTTTAAAGACCAATGCATTAATCAAGGCATCCGATAGCATGCGTACAGGTGGTCACATACGTCATCCATTATGGTTCGAGGAAACGACGACAGCTCAAAATGACGCACGGACGCGTGTTAATAAAGTCACCAGTTTCACGTAAACTCAGTACGACTAAATTGTTTTTGAGGAAATGTAAGAGGCTGACCTCGTTTTTCTCGAAATAATTGATCGAGACGACGGGTTCCGCATTGTTTCTAACTGTTGGACGAACAGCTGGAACTCTCGTGATATCTGTAGACGGAAACAGGAAGCGATGGCAAGGATGGCGCGCGTTTCTGCCAACCATAGCAACGTGTTTGTGCACCATTATCCTTTGGCACACGTAACCGTGCGTACGAACATGCAGGAAACGAGAGCGACGGCTCGATTTAATGGCCGAAGACTGATCGAAAATCAAAAGCGAAATTATCCGTTAATGCACGTAAGCACGTCGAATAAGCGACAAGAACTCGATCGACTTATTCTCGGTTCTACGATAAACGGATTTACCTATAGAAAGTGACTTCGAAGCCAATTCTAAGCCACGAATCAGACGTAATATACGGTTTCCCGATCGACATGATACAAATCGAGTTACGGATAAAAAAGTAAATGCATTCTAGAAATATTAGAGTAATTTCAAACACTAATTTGCCTTGACGTTTTCTCAAACTTTATACAAGTTTTATACAAAGATACGTCAACGTCGATTTTATGATTCTGAAATTAATTCTCTTCCAAGGAAGAGTACCCACGACATTCGGAACAATACGAAAATAAATTCTTAGTCAAGTCGAATTATTCCAATCTATTCACACGTAGTTCATAACTACGTACATCCGTTTGTGATTCAAAGTTAAATCATTTCTTTAGCGATAACGATGCGTGTACATAGATGATAAGCGATCTCCCATGGGAACGTTAAAAATCATAACGAGTCGGTGCTCGTGCGTTCCTCAAAGGGTCGAAGCGCTCGTAAAATAAAAAGGGCGAGCGGAGAAACGTCGTTGGCGTACTGCGTCTCCACGGAAAACGAGGTTAAAGGTATTCGACTGCGGCAGTGCCGTATCGATTCACGAGAGCGGTCGGATCGTGTACGTAACGCCGCGCTGGGTGACATCTCGAGATTGCGAGGCAAGCCGTGTTCAAGTCCAATTACCTTCGCTGATATGAACTTCTCTGTTTCAGGGTGAAGGGCCATCCGGCCGGATCGAGACATGACGAAGTACTGGTTGAACGTGGCTCTCGTCAGGGTCGTTCTACCTGTCATCCTAGCCGGATGTGAGTTCTCGATTATTTTAGAATTCTACGTCTGATAAAAGTAGCGAAATTACTTTCATCGATTCGATTCTTCCTTTCTAAGGAAAGGAGTACGTATCGAGCTTGCGATTTACGATCACGCGCTGTTTTCAACGGCTTAGTAAATCGTTATAGGAATAACATAGATATAAAGGATGATGTACATATAAAAGATGGAAAAAATATATATAAATATCTAGATAAAGAAAGTAAAAACATAAAAATGAATGAGAAAATAACAAAGATTTTAATTATTCCGTCTCGAATTCATCCAACTCGAAAGTTTGAAATCACGCCTACGTATTTTACTTGGTCGTTAATAATTTGAGAACGATAAACTGAATTCACAATTTGTAAAGAAAATTGAACAAGAGCGGCCAAATATTAGGAGGTAAAATTACGATGTACTACGTCCATGTAAGATAGGTCTCTCACTACTTGTGATATCTTTGTGAACTTTATTACCGAGATAAAGAATGAAGTTGCGATCGATGACATCATTATGTTAAAATAGTCACGATTTACAAAGCAACCTTAGATCGTGTGAGCGAGCAAGTGTTGGAAATTCGTTGAAAGTGGTCGAATCGCATGAGACACGAAAAGCGGTTTGGCTGGGTTTCACGACGATACACCTAGAAATAGCCGGTAAAAAATCAAATTTCGACGACTCGTTCGTACTTTCTACGTCGAGATTTAGTATGTGCAGCACCCACGCATAGAACAAAACGGTCGACATGACAAATTATTCCAGATTCTTCGGACTGCCTTATCTTCGTAAAAAATGTTACTAGGAAATACGAATTACGTAATGTCAATGTTTATTCAGGATTTTATATATAATCCTGAATACTTGAATGAAATAAAAACGGCAACGTGGAAACGACCATTTCGCTCCGTTGTGCGAAACTTGCTCCCCGATAAACCTGGAGCGAAGAAGAATACTTACTTTTAATTTATAACTCATAATGAAGTTAAAATACGTTCCCTTCTCGCGTGATAAATGTGGAGTTAAATAACAACATTGCAGCATATCTACACACGTTTAAACTAGTGGAATAACTACCGTATACGTATACCGATTGCTTTGCTGTTCAGCGAGGAGTCATCGATATTAATTATCAGTGCGTTATCAACGTGCCAGACGCGCTCGATTGTTTCGCGTAAGCATTATGTTGTGTCGTTGTAAGAACATTTTTTCAATATAACAACGGAAAGAAACGAAAGAGGGCGATTCTTTAAACAGCCGTATAATTATACGGTTCACCGATCGAATCACTCATAAGTGTGCTTCGATCGCGATTGATCGAAGATTGAAACTACGTCGGTTTTCTAACCGCGTTCCATTCGAAACTTTTATAACAGACCGTAAGTGTCGTCTGAGCATGTCGCCGAGCACACGACGAAAGAATTCCTAGTTGACAACGTCGGCGGGACCATTTTGCGACGATGTCTACGAGCGTCGGCCTATAATTAGATAGGCGGCGCTTTCTTCGTTTCTGTATCTTGTGGCTCTTCGACACTTGGCGCCTAACTTTATCGAAGCATTCCTTCGTTCGTTACGGTTAAGTATCGTGAAAACCACGAGGCACCCGGAGTTATCAAGAAGCGTATGCCCGTTCTTCCGGAGTTTTTTTCTTTCCTTTGTTTTTCTTTCTATCGCGATACATACGCGTGCACGAAAGTACTATGAAATTACGTAACGTGCGTAAACACACGCGACGTTCCATCGTAACAAGTTCCTTTCTGACGAGACCCTTTTTAGGATGGTCAATGCTAATTACATTTCGTGGAATTGGACGTACGATCGTTTAATAGGACGACACGACAGTTCGTACATATATTTCGACTAGACAAGTATTACCTTTTTTAACATTCTCTGAATGAATTGGTATTTCTCCCCTCGACTATTATTATTCTTCCAACGAGCATCATGCTCCGAAATTGAACAAATTTCGTCGAATTTACTGGCCACGTAAAAAAGTATGCGTACCTTTCCTCGCTGCGCGTGACCTCTTTATTTTCAGTGTTACTTTCATGATGCTTCCGTTCACTTAGCGCCGTATTGTTCTTTTTGCGTAAAAGAATGTAGATTATAAAAGTTCTAAAAGTTTCGTACAATTTATCGTTGTAATTTTCTTCTACTTGTTATTGCGAAGTAGTTGAAAGTACGACTTCTTACATCGTAATTAATTGTTCGGAAAGAATTCTTATCTCACAGCACACTGTTAACACGTTATCACACACTTTTAATTTAACGGTCGAACTCAGAAACACATTTTTTTTCAATTGTTTATGACTGCCATATGACATAGGACGGCTATAGCCATCATTTGCCTACATATCGCCAAAAATCGGACGGCTAACTTATAACCGTCATTTGCGGCTACTTTAAGACGCTTTGCTTTATCGGGCGGCGTCGAAATAAAATGAAAAATTTCCATTTATTTTATTTTTCATTATTAAATTTATTAAATTATTTCATTAAATTAATTCATTATTTGCTATAATACAATTCATTCATTAAATTAAATTTATTTTAATTTTCAGTTATATGGAAATTTTTTCTAATTACTAAGCGAACTAAACTGGTGGTGCGCGCCGCCTGATGGGGCATCTAAGTGCGAAATACCGGTGATACGTGCTGACGTGAACGTTAAAAGGTTGTAATCGGCTTACAAATCTTGAATGATTACGTATGTATGTATGTATGTATCAACCTTATCTAAATACGTAATAAACCAAGTGTACAGATGTACGATAATATCGTCAGCGTGATTGGATTGGATTTATAACTGTGTATCTGTAGTCAAAGATAATTTACGTAGGATTTGTTTAAGAAGCAACAATCGTTAATAAGCGCTTATAAAGTTCTCGTCGTTCTTATGGGATAGTTTGCCGTCGTACTTCTTTGCTATTTCATCGTTCGCTTCTAGCTAAACTATCGTCGTGATTCTTTTCGGTTTCGTCGTTTGTTTCTCACTGACTCCTTTGTTGCGCGTTTTTCGACTTCGAGAGGGCCACATGCCATCGCTCGGGTCTTTTTAGTCGCGCACACTCACTCCCAAATTCGGGCGTTCTGACAAACATATCAAATATTCGGTTGATTAATATTCGTTTTCTTTTGGCTAATATACAAATAATACAATTTCGCACCACCTTCTCGGCAACGCCTCTCATCCTTTCTATCCAATAGTCTCTTTTCACTAACGTTACAATCTTATCTATCGCAAAATGTCTTTGCTCATGTGCTCGACGAACGATCTGCGTCTGTAACGCACTACGTAGGCACTACGATCAACAGATCACTATCCATTTCTTTATACGGAATATCGCTACTCCCTTTTTCTTAACTCTATCTATAATGTAGGATTCCCACTTTTCTATCCCGGACGAGTCTTCAAGTTATAGGAAATCCACTTATGAATGGCTAATGAAGAGCAACTCTTTCCTTGAACTAAAGATTTAATACACTAAGAAATACAACTAACCTCCTCCATCGAGTGTCGCTGCGGAACTACTCTCTTCTACGCTCTTTTCCACATTCTTTCCAGGCATACACACGCACACGCACGCATCCCTCGTCACTTCGCAAGCACTTCGGCAATCGCTGCCTAAACATCTGGCATCAATGCCCATTCGATTCGCTCTCACTTTTCAGTGCTTGCACACACTCGTTCATTTTCTTGATCCTACAATATCTTCGCGTACATTTTTATTTTCGCGCTGTCCTTTTCTTAACTTAACAATGCCCGTCTCTGTTTTTTCTAACAAGTATGACCGTGTGCAGAGATTTCAACTCAACGCGTCCGCGTGCGTTATCTGTGTACTCGATCGATGCTCTATCGTATATTGAAACTCCTCGAGGAATGACACCCATCTTGCCTACGCATAGATGTCTCTTTTTCACATAGTTAGCGCGAACCCTCTATCTGTCACTATTTTGACCTTATTGCCCAACATAGATCCTAAATTTCCGCAGTGACTTTATAATCGCGAGCACGTCTAATTCATAGGTAGGATAATTTTCTTCGGCAGGAGTAGTTTTCCTGTTCACGCAATATATCGGGTGAAACAGTTCGTCAGCGTTATTGCTTTGCA
>JAITYT010000206.1:252979-264272 GCA_025433975.1 Liostenogaster flavolineata | reverse complement strand
CTCTCTCTCTCTCTCTCTCTCTCTTTCTTTGTTTTACTCTTTCTCGAGGAATTACCGATGTTCTCGAGGACGCGAACACCGACCGGCCGATCAACCGATGCCTGCGCGAATGGAAATCTTACTTCGAAATGACGTGTAAGTGTGGTCCTTGCAGCTGATGGATACGCTGATTAAGACAGACCTTGAGATAGCGACGCACGTTGCCATGTACGGAGGGACGAAAAAGGATGCGCTGAGACTACGTCGTAGGAGCGTACCGCTGACGCGCAAGAAATCGTCCATGTCTTATCTGAGCGCGCGCTCCGAGACCGACACTGCCGTTGCTACCGATGTGAGATCCTGACGCTCCATTTAAACAAACAAACAAACAAACAAAAAGAAAAGGCTGCATGACTATTTGCTCACCTCCGTTTGTCGCCTTGTATTTCTCTTTTTTTTGTACTACGCCAGTAGCCTCTACTACTCTGTTCTATGCCTCTGGAAGTTGCGTTCACGTATCTCATCCTTTTGTCCTTATTTTCACGTAACGAACCAGGCTTTGTATACATACTAGTTACAATTTTTAGATACATTTCAGATATATTTAGCGAGAGAATTTCTCTTTTAAAAGAAAAATACCAGAAAAGGTTTTCGATCGTCCGAGTGTTGGTTCTTCGTAAATCGAAGAATCATATTCGAGCTACACCCGCAATATTAATATCAAATTACTGTCATATTTGATAAATAATCGAGATAGTTGTGATTAAGCTAAGAGAGATAATCTTTATTTATCAATTATTTTATTCAAAGCAAAATATGCTTTGAGAGATAATAAAATCAAACCATTAAATTTTTGAAAAATATGAATTATAAATTAACGATCGTTATATTACAGAACATTTTATCTTGAAAAATACCGAAAGATACAATGTGTTTGTTTATTTAAAATCTTATTTCTTTAGTAACGCTAGAAAATATTAATCATTATTATTATTTTGTATTCGTGTCGTTAATATTTACGATCATGAAAACATTGATACTTTGTAAATATTTTTTGTTTTAAAAATTTTTTAATTTCTTTCATTTTCTGAGATTTGTCCGTCATATGAAATTTTCTACAATATCTGTTTAACTTCATGATTAATACGATTTCGATAAATCAGTATTATTAGATTTTTCATACATAGATTTTCTGTTGAAAATTTTTACTTACTTCTTTTTAAATATATTACTCTATTACTTTATTCTTCTTCATTTTTTCTGTTTCACGAAAGGAAATCATAATACATTTCTGAGAATCGTTCAAATTAACGATTTGGATATAAAATAGAAGAATAAATTATCGCTTTTATTAAATGTTCTAAACATTCATACTATTATAGTACCTATTTCATAATCATTCAAAACCTCTTTGTATTTGGTGATTGGTATGTGTATTCTCGCAATTGTATTTTATTATATAACGAAGGTGACCAAATTTTAAGCTTTTCAAACTGAGATTCGTTTCATAATCGTTTTGCACTTCGTAAGAGAAATGCATACAAAATAAAATTGTTATTCGTTTCAATATTGTTGCAGATAAAACATGTCTGATATAAAAATACAATTATGTTGATATTGGCCACCCTCTTATACGTTAATTATATTAGGGTGTCCCATAAGTTACATTTTGTTGGTGACATAATTTTTTTTCAAAATATTTCTACACAGTTTAATATGAATAACTAAAAGCATAATTTGCGACATGTTATGCCTCATTGTTTTAAAAAAGGTAATAGTACAAAGGATACCGAAAACGAGATTTGTACCATTTACGGAAGTGGTGCTAAGACCATCCGCAAATAAATGATTTAGAGCTGGCAATTTTGAATTGAAAGATGAAGATCGCCCACCAATGACGAATACGGACCTTATCAAGGCTATACTCGCTGAAAATACGCAATATAGTATGCACGAGATAGTCAATGCCACCAACATTCTCAGGACAACAGTACATAATCTCTTGATCAGGATGAGATATTTCGATCGACGTGAAGTTTGGGTTCTACACCTATCGACGGAGACTGGCCTTATGAACCGCGTCTCTACGTGTGATTTACTTCTTCAGTGGCATAAAAGAGATACTTTCTTAAAGAAGCTTATCATTGGAGACGAAATTTGGATTTTATATTAAAGTGTGCATCGAAAACGCACTCATTCTAAGGACAATAGACCTTTGACTGTCGCAAAGCCTGGACTTCACCCAAAGAAAGTTCTTTTGTCTATTTGGTATCCACCGGAAAGGTATAGCCTACTACGAGCGCCTTCCTCAAGGTGAAACCATCAATTTTGCCAAATACTGCAATCAGCTTGATCAATTAAAAACCGTCATGGCAGAAAAACGGCCAAAATTGTCGAACAGGCGAGGTGTCGTTTCTCATTACGACGATGCAATACCGCATGTTGCATTGAATGTACGACAAAAGCTGCTACAGTTCGATTGGGGCATTCTATTGCATCCGCCGCACTGCCCAGATCTTGCTCCATCCGATTCTTACTTGTTGCTGTCATTAAAAAAATCTCTCCATGATAAACGATCCCGGTATCCGTAAACGAAATAAAAATGCATCTCGACGAATATCTTGCACCTAAACCCCAACAATTTTAGAAAAAGGGAGTAACGAAGCTTCCTGAGAGATGAAAGAAGGTGATAGAGTAGAACGGTTCATATGTAACGCAATAAATGAACCTTAAACAACAAATATCATGTATTCATTTCGTATCTAAAAAAAAGGAAGAAATTTATGGGATACTCTAATACTATTTTAACGATATATACGTATATACAATTTCTAAAACTAAATTGTAACAAATGAAACAAATTCGCTGTTATCGATAGAACTCATATAATATTTTATTATCGCAATAGAACAATTTACTGCAGCGCTTATTTCTTGCGCGTATTGTAATAAACAACTAATAATCTAGGGCTACAGAAACAGCGATGATTCTTAGCAAATTTCATCATATTGTATTTGCTAAAATATTTCTTTCTTCTCGCACTTTCAGCTTTGTAGAAGTGACAGCGGAAACAACTGTACGCTCTTTTTTTAAATCGTAACACCATTTAATGTTTCGTATTTATCTCAATGTCGTAGACGCAGATGACAGTGAGGCCTTCGTCATCGATGTATATAAATTTCCGCTCAAAATTTCGCTTATTATGTTTTTTTTATTTTCAGCCTTAGCTCTGTAATTACATGCTTCTTGTATTTTAACAGTAACTGTTGTTAACGAGTGACCAGCAATGTTCTTGCAAAACTTGAAAATAATTACTATCGATTTATATATTCGAAATAAATTAACTTTTCTACCTATCGATGAATATAGTTTTATTTTGCTAAATGTTGAAAACGTTTAGTTTTATTTAAGTTTAAAGAACTTGCTGATTATTTTTATTCTAAGAAAATCAATTGCATTAATGTTTTCAACGTCAAGCTATTTGCAGAATTTATCTGTACATTTAATACCACGTGTTATAAGATACAATTGTGCTTCATTTATCAGGGTGTCCAACGAACGAGTCTTACGTCATCTGAAGAGGAGGCAAAAGAATTAACGACAGTGGATTTGTCGAAACCGGCCACGTTACCCGACGATGAAAAGAAAAAGAAGCTAGAAGGCGAAGAGGATGAGAAAGAAGTACACAAGAAAGTATCCATTTTAACGTATTTCGAGTTTCTTTGGGTTATGCTGAATAGTACTTTCATTTCGATGACAAAGTATTTGAACCAATTTTCGCGAGATTACAGATACATTCGCAAAGTTTTGGCGAGAGAAAAGAAAATCTTAAGGGTACATATAATCTACAATATTTCATTGCAAATTAATGAGTTCTGTAATCGATTCTACTATCTTTCATTTCTAGGCGAAACCAGACTTTAGAATGGGTATGCGAATGGGTATCAACCAAATGTGGCAGCCAATACCCATAATGCAAGAAAGGTAACGTTCGAATTTCAATTATAATTAATAAATCGCCCTGACATATGCAAAATATATACATTAGGAGACTTTGTCATGCATTATGCTACTGTGTAGTATATCTTAGTTACATTTTAATTTTTATCAAAGATTAATCGCGCCTTTTTGCTAGCTTTTCAAAACTTTATTCGTAGACAGCTACGTAGTTTCAGTGACCATCGCATTTATTTCTTTTTTTTGTACTTATTGGTAATCAACCCTGGATCCTGGCAAGGTAATGTGTTCGAAATAATACTATTCTGAAGGAAAATCCAAGATTAGCTTGTTCTGTACCAATGTAAAAATTGCGCATTTAAAGGTAATAATGAGAATACTATAGATCGGTAGATTAGTTCTCTCCTACAATAATACTGATGGGAAAAAAGTATCATCTCTTTGTAATCATGTTGTAATGATTTGTTAATATCTTTCATTCAATCCTAAAATAAACGTTGAATTCGTGGTTCCTAATCCATATAAGAATGCATGAAGAAAATGTTAGGCGAATGCTCCCAGGTTCAAAGCTTAATCAATGAGTTAGACATTACTTATCGTTTCTCTTTCGCGGTCTTACGATCATATCGTAGAAGCTAGTAGTAAATGTGCTCGCTCTGACAGATCAACAACTAATGGAGGTTTGGAAGAATCTATCGATCCTGGCGAAGGACCTAGTCAACCAAAAAATCTGGATGGCAGGTAAGAGCTTTGATTTTGTTAGCGTTTGTTAGCTTCGTTAGTGCAATAAGTAGATTCGGATAAAAGCAAACAAGCTTGGACACGTATACAATACTTCTTTTTATCTACTCTTACGAATAGCCTTATTTATGTCACGCAATTAACATATTGTAACTATTTAATTGAAGCATCTTTTAACTAATTTACCAATTTTATGGTGCTGGATATTTATGGGTATCTTATTAATCACTTTTGAAAAAACAATCTCATGGTATCGTCCTATAAAATTTAATACTGGTATTACAATCTTATAAATTTGTAATTTCATTGCATTGGATTCATCTCTCGCTTTTAAATACAGTATATGCTTTATTAACTTTTCATTATCACCAAATAATTTATTTAATAAGAAAGCCGTGTAACGATAAACGAATTCTCTAATCTAATTCTATTAGTATATTCTATATTATTTAATACTTGTACCATGCAAGGATGAATATTTTTGTTCACATACGAGTAACTCTCTGAACGTAAATAAGAAAAATTGATTATAATTAACTAGTGAGTATAATATCTCTTGCTAATCCATGGAAGAAATATATTTTTGTGAAATTTTGAAAATACCTTCTATCTTATTTTAAATATCGTAAAATATCTTATTTTACATGTTATTATAACAAACGTACTGAAAGTCATTTTACATTGGATGTCGTTCAATTGATACTCTCACATCTACTTAATATATGTTCGAAGTAAACGTAGAAAGAGAGTGGTGTTGTTTGTGCCAGGAAGGAAAGCTCGCTGACAGTGCCTCACATCCGAATCCTGGCGCCGAGTTTGGAGCGAGGATTGGACAAGTCCTCCTCCAGGTATCAAGAGTGTATCATTAAATTAAGCATACATATTTCTATCAATGACTACTTTCATCTGTTATTAAATGCATTTTTTGCACGCCTTTTCTTGCATGCAGAGCAAAAGATTATGAATTCCTCGTGTTTTCCGTTGGTGTTTAGTTCTTAATGACACGTCTCTTGATCTTCCTTAGTACTTTTACGTTGAAATACAAAAAGATGGTGATAATAATACGTTCAACATCGTGACTTTTTATGACAAATAAATCAAACAGCATGAGTAGCCTCTGAAGTTCTTAGAAACGTAAACGGAAAGGTATACTGGCTTTAAATGCGATATTATTTCCGAATTATTTTAGTTTAATGTAGAAATCTATCTGACGATTTCTAAGCCAGGCTTTGAGTGTGCTTTCTATATAGTATGAGCTTTTTGCAGAAGAAGGATCGATATTGTATCATTTGTATTGGTATTATTGTCCTTATTATTTTCATAAAAAGTGTGAAAACTTATATTTACAAAAACTATATTATTTAACAAAATTATAAATAAAAGTTCATTTAATACTAATAATTATAAATTGATCTTCTTCTGTGAGTGAGTGTTTTAAGATCGTTTTAAAACAAGTGTCATGGCTAATAAACAAAATTCCTATTCGCAGCACACTTTTTTCGCAAAAATCGCAAGTTGACGTTGAAGAAGAAATTGCAGAATTGTCCGAAGTAGATCAACCACCGCTCATTCAATTGGCAGCATCAATGTGGTTTGGCATATTGGCACACTCGAGCTTATTGTGTTACTTTATGGTCTTCCTTCATCAAATCAAAAATGCTTCCGTCCTTTCAACGCCGTTACCCTTAATGGTATTTTGTTGGGGTTCTTTAACAATCCCTAGGCCGTCAAAAACATTTTGGGTAACACTCATCGCATATACAGAGGTAAACAAAAAATCTTATGATTATACAACCACTAAAAGTGTTTTAAATTTCACGTGTCTATCTGTTTCTAAAAATACGTTTAGATAATCGTTATAGTGAAATGCATATTTCAATTGGAACTTATTCCATGGAATCAAAGGGCTGCTTCAAATCATCCATTATTTGCACCAAGAATTATTGGTGTTGAACGACAGTCTAATTATGCTCTTTGGGATCTTTTACTACTTCTGATGGTATTTTTCCATAGGTATGTCATCTTTGCGCCGCGAAATAAAATAAGGAAAGAAGCAAAATAAAATAACTCGTAAGAATATTATATGTTTACTATAACGCAATCTAAAACTGCAATAATTGTTTACAGATTTATGTTAAAATCTTTGGGACAGTGGACTACGTCATCTATAAAACCAACACAAATTACTCCTTCTGAAGTATCGAATGTATCATCGAAACCTCCTGCTCCACCTTCAAAAAATAATGAAGAAGAAGAAGAAGAAACTGCATCCACACATACGCAAAAAGAGTACGTTCGTACTTATATTCTTCATATAAATAACAATATATTTATACATAAAATTCTATTTTGATAGTTATGATGTAAAAACGCCCAAAAGAAGATCCTTGAGCATAGCAGATGGTATACATAACGAACCGCATACAACGGATGAAAATGAAATGCTCGTAGTTACTCAAAGAGATGAAGTTCAGCTTTATAGTGAAAAACATCCCTCGAACGTTATGTAAGTATTAAAATCATAAGAATTATTCGATAAAAGTAACAAATTATGCGTGTAAAACGATACATTGTTATTTTCATTTAGAACCGATAAGTATTTGAAGCCAATAAAAAATTTCTTCGCCAAAATTCTCAGCCCCAATGGCAAAGAAAAAACAAACGTATACGCTTACATGTTTCTTTGTGATTTCTTCAATTTCATTCTTCTTATATTTGGATTTTCCGCATTTGGAGTAAGTAGTACAAGACCATAAAATGAAGCCGCGCTTTATTTTATCTATGTAATTACGTTTCCTCCAGACGCAACAAGGGGATGGTGGTGTGACAGCTTATCTACAAGAAAATCGAGTGCCTATGCCCTTTCTATTAATGCTGCTTCTTCAATTTGCATTGATAGTAATCGACAGAGCTCTGTTTCTTAGAAAGTCAATCGGTGGAAAATTAATTTTCCAGTATTGCCTCATCCTAGGAGTCCACATGTGGATGTTTTTCATTTTACCGAGCGTCACGGAAAGGTAAATTAACTCATTGATTGATAAAGCTTTGCTTAAATATATTATTATTTATATTTTAATATCCTAATAGGCTGTTTCATGTTACAGGCAATTCAACGATAAACTTCCACCACAGATTTGGTACATGATGAAATGCTTCTATTTACTGTTCGCAGCCTATCAATTACGGCAAGGTTACCCAACGCGTATTCTCGGCAACTTTTTATGCAAAAATTACAGTATAGTCAACTATGTTCTGTTCAAAGGGTGCGTGAATCATTCGATTCATCTACTGTATAAGAAAGTAGACAAGTAATTACAGCTTATATTTATTTAAATTACTTTTTACATAGATTTATGTTAATCCCATTCCTTTTCGAGCTACGAGCGGTTATGGATTGGATCTGGACAGACACATCCATGGCTATAATGGATTGGTTTAAAATGGAAGACATCTTTGCTAGTACTTATCAAATCAAAGTAAGTTTCGATTGATTGTGCGTACGTATCTTATTTTATCACGTTATTCTTCGTAATAATATTCAAACATTCCATATTACAGTGTATGCGTGGAGTGGAGTCCGATTTTCCGCAGCCACGAGGTGAAAAGAAAAATCAAATGAGCAAATATCTCGTGGGTGGCGGTGCTCTCTTGATTATAATCGGTCTCATCTGGTTCCCCTTGTTACTTTTCGCCTTGGGTGGAACGGTGGGCGTATCGAATCTGCCGTACGATGTGTCCATGAAAATACGAATTGGACCGTATGAACCAATTTATTCGATGTCCGCTCAAACCAGTTCGATTATCGGATACAGTGACGAACAATATAAGACTTTAATGAACTTGTATATACGAGATAGATCGGCGGTTACTTTTCTAGAAAATTATGTTAACACTGACGTAGCTGCAGTGAGACTCAGTGGCTTTTCGAGAAGACTGTGGAGTATCTCACCGCCTGATAGAGAAAGGTTTGCCATGCAAATTCTTTTTTAAGTAATTAATACGGCATAATAATCGATTATAAATATTTATGAAAAGATAGAAATTATTTATTTTTATATCATATGCTATATTGATGTCGTAGACTGAAATGGGAATTGGATTCAGACAATAATACAGTCATTGTTCACGTGGAATGGTCGGTATCGAGAAGAACAGATGTAAAGGATGCGTCGATAACGATGAAACAACGCAATGTTAAACTACCACCATATGTAAATGGTGAATTTAATCCTATAAGAAGAACACTGGCAGAAATGTTATCAGTCGATACACCAAACCCAATCAATGCTACGATAAGTATACCGAATGCATTTCCAAAGTTCCTTAAAGTTACTAGTACAACCACGAATGTCGTATCACAGCTAATGACGTTACCACAAGTACAATGTAAGGATCCTCTTCGTTAATATAAAGTTTGTAAGTTTAGCAATGCCTTAAAACAGTGAATTCATTTTTAGCTTTAAAATACGAAGAAGAAAACGATGAGAATGATGACTATTTATTTAGAAATATAAGTCTTCATTTATCTACTAATCGAAATTGTTGCGCGCATGAACAATGGTGGATCGTGCAAGAAGATTGTAACGATCGTTTATACTACGATTTGTTACAAAATGTACCGTTAAATAATTGCAGATATATTATGATGTTCCTTTTCAATGATAAAACCTTCCCTGAAGGATTAAGCTTTATTAGTGGATTTGGGTAAGATACAATTTTAAAACGGATCTCTTAGATATTTTCTCTAATTAGTGTAAAATAGTCGATAACGTTACCATTAAATAGCTTTTGCTTCATTAATGCCAATGAAAAAAATAAGCCTTTGTAAGTACTGATGTTATCAATGGACTTATAAATATGTACTTAATTTATCACGAAACAGCATCTTGGGCCTGTATACCACAGCAGTAATAGTAATAAGTCAAATGATGAGGAAGATAGTCAGCGACATGGCACCGAAAATAATGTTTGATGATTTACCTTACGTCGACAGAATCCTCCGCTTGTGCTTAGATATCTACTTAGTTCGTGAAAGCGGTGATTTATGTCTAGAGGAAGATCTATTTGCAAAATTAATATTCTTGTATAGATCGCCAGAAACATTGATCAGGTTTGTTTCCTTTTATCGTTATGATTTACATGTAATTTCATTTTACATTAATTACATGTAAAGCGAATACATTCGCTTAAAAATGCATTTAAATGTTGCACACTTTTGTAGATGGACAAGACCTCCGGAAGAAGAAGAACGGACTGATAACGAGGATCAGTCCGAAGATGACGAAACAGAAGGAATAGAATTGCGTGAGAGATCTCATCGCGATTAAAGAACTAAAGTAACGTTCAGTGACATTGACGACACTCAAGAATGGAAAAAAGTGTGATAATAGTTGTGGTTCAACGTAATTATAATAGAATTTTAAGAATTCTATTTCTTTAAAATAAGAATCATAGTTCGAAAAAGTAAAGCTATTTCTATGACTTGCAAAGATAATGGTGTTTGATAAACAATGACGTGACCGTTGTATTTTCCTATGTAACAGTCTACCAGCTCTCAAGTTTAGCTTTGTTTACTTAAAGATTTAACAGCTATTTATGTTAGAGAAATAAGTCTTCTCGTATAATTCCAAAATTAAATTTTATTAGAAAGTAAGCTAGCATATATGATTCCCTGATTATGATAATGCTTCAAATTTTTAAATTAACAGAAGAAACGATAACAAAATATTTCTTATAATAATCGAATAATTAATTTTACTAAATAAAAGTCTACTTTAATCTATTAGTGCAAATTTTTCACAAATAAATATTTTGTGAAGTCAAAATAATATTCTAATATATTTTATATTAATTAATATATTGTAATTTTTTATATTTAACGTCTTCTTTTATTAATATTCAATGATGCACGCATTACTTTCACATTATTAAAAGAAAGAAAATGTCCTTTATTAGATTATTAAATTAATTTTCTTCTATAATAATATTCTAAAGAATATAAAATAATAATTGCTTGATACTGCAAAACTTATGAAACATCCCATTTTAAGTTTCATTCTTTAAAAATCAATAGTGCCATACCTCGTGGGTGGTATGCAATGGAATTACAATGAAACTCTTAGGATTATATTCAAGAAACATTAAAACAGAAAAAATATTATTGTTAACATTTCTCCAATTATGTAAAATATAAAATTTATATATAACAAAGTTTATACTTGAAATTATTTAAAATAACAATGTTAAAATGACGTTAAGTGGCTTCACAGCTTTTTATATTAGAAAATACAAATAATATTTGAATATTTCAATGTAAATTTTCTTTTAAAATTATTACTATAAGAGCGGTATGCGTGACATGATATACATGCGCATTTCTAGATTATGCATTTACATCTTGATAAATAATACTGTAAATTTACTTGTAAATGATACTATTCATAAACTATACGAAACTGCCGACAGCATAATAGACTTTTGTTCTCTTTTATATGTTTTTTAATCAATGAAATGCAAATATGTATCCTATAAAGTATCTTATTTATCGTTAATTCTCGTACACATTTTAATTAGTGAATGAATAGTTATTCGGTGAAATATATCGTTAAGTATAATC
>JAITYT010000206.1:234213-252669 GCA_025433975.1 Liostenogaster flavolineata | reverse complement strand
ATATATATATATATATGCACATGTATGTATGTACATAAAATATATTATACAAAACAGTTGTTAGGAAATATACAAAATAGTTTATTAAATGCTTTCTTAAAGGTATAGCGGACAACAAACTTTTGTGCTATTTTGCTTTAATGTCAGTTTCCTTAGAAGTAGAAAATGATATGGTATAAAAATAAATTATTTGCATGACAATGCACTTAATCTTACAATTATCATTGAGATATAATATAATAGTAGGCACTTTTTTATAAAGAATATATTCATACTCTGTTAATAATATAACTTCTCTTAAACTTATACATATTATCATAACAATGAAATAAAAAATTTCACATCCGAAATTTGAATTAAGTGTTTCATAGATAATTAATGAATATTTAAACAAGTTAACTAATTTTTGTATACTGTGCAGGACAATTACAGTATATAAAAGATATTTTTTATCTATCATTTTTATATAGAAATTTTGCTTTCTGTTGAGTAATTAATACCTTAGTTTTAATAAAGATTTTGGTTCCAATGTTTAGTCTTACTTTTGTTAAAACTCTATAAATTTTCGTTTTAATGTTATGTTTTCCTCTTTAATTGATTCTAAATCTTTTAATTTCTCTTGTAAAAGTTCATTCCGTGTTTGTAAAATTATTATATCATCTCGTAGTTTTTCATTCTCTTTAACTAATGCTACTATACGAGTGGAATCTTTATTAGGAAACATTTCTGCAACTAAGTCCTCCGTTTGTACAAGTAAATTCTTCAGAAGATTTGCTTGAGAATTTATGTGTAGTTCCTGCATTGCTTTTAGAATCTTTATGCTTTCTTGTTTTGTATAACTACTTACAATATCTTTTATAGCATTAAGTAATGCAACAGGATCTTGGTCCTTAGATTCCAATTTTTTTGTTGAACTTTCATGTATACGTCTTCTCTCTTTTCCAATATCAACATGAGAGCTACTTTCTCTCGAAGAATCTGAGGGATGACTATTTTCTTTCGAGGATGTATCTAGAGAATGATTTTCTTTGTAGCTACTAGATCTACGATTTCGTGCTTTAGTAGCAATTTGACATGGTGAAATTTTAGTTTGTGCATCTTGTTTTATTTTAATATCTATGTTACTCTTTTCTTCCTTATCATCTACTGATTTTAATTTATTGTTTACAGATTTGTCTTTTTTGTCATATATTTTTGTTTTTATTACCTGCTTCAATGTATCATGTTTCAATAATTTTTTTGAATCTTTCACTAAGGATTCTTTTATGCGTGTCTCTTTTGTATCTGATATTTTTGAAGTTTTTGTTATTACATCAGTAACCTTTTGTTGAGGAAGAACACTTCCCATTTTATTGTTTTCTAGAAAAGGATGCAGTGGCGAAGAAGTCATAGCTCTAGTAGTAATATGACAGATTGCTGCATCAGTACTGGAGTTTCGTACTTTACCAGTAGGAATTAGTTCTAAATCTTCTAGGAATGAGTCATTCATGATGATGTATATAGGCAATCCAGTTTTTTGTATTTAGAGAGAAAAGTATAACGTAGCCACTTGGAAGTTTCTGTATATCCTTGAGTAAAAAAAAAATAATTAATACAATTCACATAATTTTTAAATGAATATGTACATAAAAATAAATAAATGTAAACTGAAAAATTGAATTTAAATATATAATAATGGAACAAAATTTTATCATCAAAGTGATCGTTTAACAAAGTGTTTTAATTATTTGTAAAGCTAGCAAGATATATATATTATGTGTACAAGGTTACTTAACATTAGCTATCAAATCAGTAACGTTTGTTCGCATATATTCATCATATATTATATAGATCGTTTCTCCGCTATTTATACGATTACATAAATATATATTAATATTTATTCTGAATTTCGTTTATCTTATTTAAAACAAAACAAGTGATACGTAACTTAAAAATGTAATACCATCGAAAAGCAATATCGAATGAAGAATTAGCTATCTACAAATTAATTTCTTTCAAAATCTACCGCTAAATAATAACTATTTTATATTTACATGTGATCTCCAATCAAAGATTTAAAAAATTTATTAACTTTCTACTAACCTTAAATTCAAATGCAATAACACACCAAACTGACAGAAACCACTACACTTAACAAAACACCAGTTACACTTGATAGCAGTTTTATTAGCGTCATCTACATTAGGCGCAGTTTAATTTAACATCCAATTACATTCAAATATAAGTTGAACAGCGATGTGCTCCAAGTGTTGCATGAACGATCTAACAAGGTTGACGATGAATAAATCGCAGGTACGTATTTTGAACGAATAATGTACTATTTTAAGTTACAATCGAAAAAACTGAATAACAATCGTTTTCTCTAAGATCTTGTCATCTGTAAGAATAAGTTATTCGAATTATCACAGCAGTCTGCTATGTTTGGTAGTTGAGAGGCGCTGTTCATTCGATAATGTCGCGACTAACCACGCGTAATTCTACCTACGCGATCTCGCGAGTTACCAGCTGCGCGAGAATGCAGCCAATCGCTGAAGCTCTCGAATATATAATCCGAACTAATGTGATCTAATACGTGATGCCGGACTACGATTGCTAGGACTAAGATCGGTATGGACAAAGGAAGTAAATGTTGGAGAAAATACTCACTTTACTCAGGACAAGTCGTTCAGTTCAGAAGTTTCAAAAAAGGTATCACCGATAGAAGAGGCAACGCAGCGCCTCCGCCGGAGCGGAGAAGAATCGCGGAGTTGTGAGCGCTACGTAGCGGCAATAGTGACCAACGAAGGTTTTAAGTGTACAAAGTTTACTAGTACGATTTTAAAAAAACCAACTCACGCAAGACTAGACAACTATTGACTCACATTCAAATTTGACGAAAGTCCGTGTAAGTTGGATTAACGTTTAACGTGTAAGGAAATAAAAAAAGTGAATTGAGTTCGTATCAAAAAGATTCTTTTCCTAAACGATCAAAAATAATACTCCTATACATTTGTTAAATTCTTTCGAAAGATGCGTGTGTGATAAATTTGTTAAATTGAATATGATACACTTTGCTATACTTTCGTCATCTTTATTATAATTGTTTAATACAGAAATAAATATCTTTCCGCGGTAAAATATTACCGGCTTGACATGTTTATCGAATATTGCGTATAATTGTAGCTATTTTTGGATACACGGTGAACGATAGACTCGTTGAAAATGAAAACAAAGAAAATTATTATCTTTTTCCTTCTAAATTTTTATCAGTTAAAAGATACGATCTAAAATAAGGCGTTGTAAGATTAATATATCTCAAGAGTACTTTCTATCTTTGTACCGACGTCAGAAAGAAACACAGAAGTCGGGTGTCATCGGTTTAAGATTAGTTGCGATTAGATTGACGTATTTGGTAGAATTGATCGCGAAGTGGTAACGCCAAATACGTTTCTGTTACAGTCCAAGGAACGTGAAACAGCGAAACGATGGGACCTTTTCTCATCGGTTTTTCTGCACTTTTAACGTTTTCATCGATAAACGTGCATGGATTTACAAACGTATATCCACGATTGAAGGAGTTTCCTCTTTCCGATAAAGGAAATGCGGGCGAACCTCTCTTTTTGACTCCAATAATAGAGAGTGGAAAAATAGAAGAAGCTAGAGCAAAAGCAACTGTCCAACACAAAGAAATGAACGATGTCAACAGTTATGCAGGGTATTTGACAGTGAACAAGGAATATAATTCGAATATGTTCTTCTGGTTTTTCCCGGCACGGGTAAGTTACAAGCTTTTATGTATTTTCTCATTTCTAAATTATATTTTGTATATTTGATTTGACTATTTTGGAACATTTTATTTTGTTTTAATCGTATATTTAAATATGTTACATTTTCAATTGTGTTGTTTCTATACGCAATGTTAACAAGGTTTTATGGATTGTACTATACTGGCGGTATATATTTAATAAGTTCAAGTGCTTGAATTAATATATTATCGTTTCCGATAAATAAAATTATTTAAAGGTATCGAATGAAAGTTTTAAGATTTTGTTTCTTGTATCGTATAGCACAGCCCCAAGACTGCACCTGTTGTACTATGGTTACAAGGTGGTCCAGGTGCAACATCGTTGTTTGGTCTTTTTATGGAAAATGGTCCATTTACTGTCACAGCAAATAAGACACTTAAAATGAGAAAGTATTCGTGGAGTCTTTCTCATAACCTAATTTATATCGATAACCCAGTTGGCACTGGTTATAGCTTTACAGATAATGATAAAGGATATGCCACTAATGAAACTCATGTTGGGAGAGATTTACATACTGCTTTAGTTCAATTTTTTAAATTATTCCCAGAACTTCGGTCGAATGATTTCTATGTTACTGGTGAATCGTATGCGGGTAAATATGTACCTGCTATTTCTCACGCTATAAAAGATTACAACATTAAAGCAGAGACAAAAATAAATTTAAAAGGTTTAGCGATAGGAAATGGACTTACAGATCCAGAAAACCAACTCTTGTATGGTAATTATCTGTATCAACTTGGTTTAGTAGATTTAAATGGTAGAGATTTATTCCATAAGTATGAAGATCAAGGTAGGGATTTGATAAAACAGAAAAAATTTGTAGAAGCTTTCGATGTATTTGAAAAATTATTAGATGATTCGTCATCTTCGATTTTTAAAAATTTAACTGGTTTCGATTTTTATTTCAACTACTTGCATACTAAGGATTCTAACGAATCTCAATGGATGTCAGAATGGGTTCAAAGAGAAGATGTTAGGCGTGCTATACACGTAGGAAATTGTACATTTCATGTTGAAAGTACTGTTGTAGAAAATCATTTGAAATCTGATGTTATGCAGTCATTGGCAATTCTTATATCAGACCTTACTCAGCATTATAAAGTTTTGATTTATAATGGCCAACTGGATATTATAGTCGCATATCCACTCACAGAGAACTATCTGCAATCTTTAAAATGGCCTGGAGCAGAAAAATATAAAACTGCTCTACGAAAGCAGTGGTGGGTTGGAAATGAACTAGCAGGTTACACAAAAACAGTTGATAATTTGACAGAAGTTTTGGTAAGAAATGCAGGACACATGGTTCCTTCCGATCAACCACGTTGGACGCTTGATCTCATTACTCGTTTTACACATAACAAGCCGTTTAAGTAAAGTGCTACATAATAGCATGATAAATATGTGATATTCTTATTATGACAAATAATGCGATACTCTGTTATGTTAAAGCTATACTATACAATTTATCATAACACATATATAAATCTCATGTATGCCAAAAAAATATTATTACAGTAAATATAGAAATTAGACTTCAATTTATAATAACAAAGTTAAGATACATTTATTGTAATATTTTTTGTATATAATTAATACAAATATTTGTCTTATGTAAGTAGCCCAAAATTATATATAAAAGTTTTAACATAATTTTTTTTTATTAAAATTGTGAAAAATTATATTACAAATACCTGAATATCTTTTATAATAAGTAACAGTCAGTCGCAAATCGAATCTTTCACGTTCTTTTTGTCTCTCTCTCTCCCCCCCCCCTCTCTCTCTTATATACATATATATATATATATATAATAAATAAATAAATAAATGTATGTACTGAATATGTACATATATATACATGCACATGTACAGATGCATGTAGTCATTAACATGAAAGTGTAATTTTATACATTACTACTTAAAATGAAAGTATATTGAATATACTCGTTACATCGAATATATAATTCCAAATATAAATAAAAAATGTAATCTATACATTAATAAATGCTGCATTTTGTGATTATAACCATCTACATTTCTTTTAGATTATTTAAGAAATTTTTATATCATTGCTTAATTATTTATAATGCAAATGTTTGTCTGCTTATCATTTATTTACAAAAAATAATACACAGTATATAAATATTATCGGTAAAGACTATCATAGGTGATTTTACATCTTTACATCACTTAACATTTATAAAAATTAATAATTTTACAGAACCATTTTAGCAAATGTCTACTTTTCCTAAAGCTGTAAAATCATACTGTATTAATTTTTATCAATAATATTCGTATACCATGTACACTTCAAAATAATTTTTATATGTTTATAGTATTTTAACGTTAACTTTAAAATGTTAATTTACTATGATTTTGATACATTACCGATGATAAAAAATTACTTCTGTTTAATCTAAATATGGCAATAAAAATTGATCTACAATTGAAGTATTTTTATGCCATTCAAAATGAGGCACATTTGGAACACTAATTATCTTTAGTTTTCCTTCTTTATCCAATGTTTTTAATCCGATTAAGTCTTCGTAATAAATAGGCCTATCATATAGCTCAATAATAGTTTTATTCTTATCGTAGTATCCAAATTGACTACTTTGCCATGGAGAGATTATTTCATCGTCTGGCCCTCCAATGAGTATCATGCGTTTTAATTTTGTCAGACCAGCTTTGAAGCTACTTACGTTGAATTTCTCATTGTTTATAAATGGAAGGAATTTATTATATTTGTAGTAGAGTTTCTGAAAAAAACTTAACAGAGTTATTTCTTGTAGAAATATATTTCAATGACATTTTACTAACCTGATGATAAGGATCATTCCAGTAGTTACCTACGCTAGTGTATTGCCCAACAGTTGAATAGAATAATTCAAAAGCAGTTTTGCATATTAAGTTAGGGAAAAATAAATGTAAAAATTTAGCTACAACAAGTAAATTAATGTTAAAGTCAAAATAACAATTATGGTTCCCATTACAAAAGACAAACTTTATTTACTTCCATACTGGCCTGCTTGCGGTGAACTTAGGGAAATAAAATTTCTGACATTATGTTGAGGAAATTTTTGTAGTATAGCTCTGGCTAATAAACCACCTTGGCTATAACCTATCAAATGAATTCCTTCAGGAAATGCAGCTCCTATAGATATAATATCCATTCCTATTTTATCCACTTGCTTCCACATTGGTTCTAAACTACTCCAGCCAGCAAACCTAACAGTATTAAAAACTTGAGTTCCTGGATGCATCTATACAAATATAATCAATATTATTTCATAATATACGAGTCTTTACATAATTGTATCAATATTATTTGTAATTTTACACAAATTAGTCAACCAAATTAAACTATTATGACAATTATTTGATTGTCTAAACTTCTACATAAATTAACAAACAGCAAACTCATGCTTCTTATATGTGCGAATCTTTGTAGTAACTTACTTCTTGTATTCTATTACTGATAAGTTCCATACTGTCACTACCAGTAAGAACACCATGAATCACAACTACAGCACGATATTGTTTAGTTTCACTACTAGTAGTAAATAATAATAAAAGAAAGCCAACAAAGACTCCATAGTTTCTTAAAGATATCATTTTTTAAATATTGAATGGCACAATCACGGCAAGTTAAATTTCATTGTTCGATTTTATACTAGCGCCAAGCATGTTTTTTTTTGTACTCGATTGTAGAATATGTTCAATTGTGTTCCGAAGTGTTAAGTCGGTAAAGATGAAACGTTACTTATCAGCTCAGATATGGATGGAATTTTCCAACAGAAAGCAATGGATGCCACAATCTATTCTATTCTCAGTTATCTGTTACGATTAATGACTTTCTTTAGAAATGCATTTTTTATATGTATAAAATGCGATATTCAGTAACGTAAATGAAATACTTAGAATTGGAACTTAAGATTTAATATTATTAAATTGAAAAATGTCAGAAAAGATATAATAATAAGTAGTACTGAAGAAAGTTTAATCGTTTAAGTGATATATAGTAGATTAGCGCATCTTGCATAGTACGAATTAACGTAACATATTATCCTAACAATATTATTATGTATTACATTCGAACAGTTTGCAATTATTAGGGATAATATAGAGATTACGTATTCGAATCTTGGATCATTGACTTTTTTTTGATAAAACCAATTGATATATAAAAAATTTCTCTGACAAAATTCTAATATTTTTATGTGAAATTACAATAAATTTCAGTTTGTTCTGGTCGATAAGGTCACCATTTGAACGATGATTCGTGTTCAAGAGTTGACGGTAGAGAGGGCGCTGACGACTACATGGATCCAATTGTAAACAGCAGTAGTCCGTTGCCAAATGCAATAGATCGTACCCTAATCCTTACAGGGGTTTGTGTGATAGGTGGCGGGGTACATGACATTTTCTGTATTCGCCTTAGTCATAGATCACTTCACTCTGACATCGCCCCCAACACGATATACCAAACGCATACCTCACACACCTAGGGCTGCGAATGCCAAACGCATTGTTTCGTCTGCCGTCATCCATGATTACCACGGTGTTTCCCCCCCATTAGAGAAACTTCTCGTTCATAAAATCGAATTTACGTTTATCACTTTTTTAGAGATATTAAATTTAATATCGATTACAAGCAGTTAATAAGTTATAATATTACTTGCAACGAACGTATAATTGTATCTATTCTGCGCAAACGTTATGTTTTAGAATTTTTTTAAAAATATAACAAGTATTTCCTTTAATTCACGCATGTCTTTGATTAGTTTCGGTACATATAATTTAGTTGTAGTAACTAAACTGTAGAGCGGTCAGTTGATTTTTAAATCTATCGAAAATAACTTATTTAATTAATTTTATACGATATCGATGCAAAATCTAATAAAGATATTTTATTATGAACCCTTATTGGAATGCGATAGGGAGGAATATTACAGCATCGTCGTTACATTTAATTGTAATTTTACTTAAATTTAATATAATAATAGAGTTTTGTACTTTGTATAGATCGTCCTGAATCTTTTCGAGATGTATTACGATGGACGTACGTGTTTCGTATATACGTTAAAATCTGTTGAGACACGTATATAACGATAAGTACGAACAATAAGTACGACGACAGACTTTTTTCTAATAATTTCGGTCTGGTCTAAGTGACTTTTCGATATTGCCAATTGATCATTGATCGTAGACGAGAGAACATCCATGAAATATTACGCGCCATTACGTCGTGTATTTTGTTTAGTGAAATGAATCTTTATTTTCGGTCGAAGTGCAAGTGATTGCTAGTGAAGTGTGCTTGGACTGCAATCTATTGTACAAACCTTCTGACTGCTTGTCGATTTTCTCACATCTTTTGGATATTTAGCGAAAACGCGCGAGTTAAACGTTTCTTACAATACATATAATACCGAATTAAAAATATTTGAAAATAATGTTTAATATTGTGCCTACTTGCATTTTTGACTTAATAGCCTTAAGTATGTTTTCTAGTTTTAAGAAACTTGACGTTATCCGTTTTTTATATCACTTATATTAATCGACTACATTAAAAATTACAGTATTCGAAGCAGCAAAATTTTAATGGAATTTATCGCGTAATAGAAATTAGCGTTACACTGCGTGGTTTTCTACATAGTTAGTGTCGTACAGTCTGTTTTGTAAACATGTTCAGACACGAGATAAAGAAGCCTAGATCTTATATGGAATTTTGAAGGTTTTCTTATCGATCAACGCGAACGAATATAGTCGTTCTCCATTCGTTGTCATCGTTTACTTTTATTAACAGTAGGATTCGTGAAATAATTTCTACGTTTAGGCATACCAAATGTCAACCACTGTACATATAAGGTTTTCAGTTGTAAACTACGATATCTCTCCCCTCCCCGCTCTCTCTTCTAATAATTATTTAACATCAAGGTCTTTATGTAGTATAAGTAATTTATAAGTAGGTGTAGTATCGAAGGAGATAATAAAGTGAAATTAATTTTTTAAATAACACAGCTCTGTGATATTCAAAATATGACAGCGTTTGTCTAGTCGAATATAATGACTTAACATCAAGTAATGGCTAAAACATTATAAATTAGATTCAAAGTTAGATGAACGAAAATTGTTAGCGGGTGTGCTTGTGTGTAACAATTCAGTTTAAAAGACAGAGTTCTCTAAGCTCCAGTTAAAAATACTGAAGAACTATAAAAAAAGATTATCCTAACACGTAGAGAAACAAGAAGCCAGCGATTTCCGTACGAACGCTGTGTCTAATTCGTAACATTCTGTCTGTGGAATATCATGCGAAAGGTCATTGTATTCGACTCAACGCAAATTCTATTGTTAAATACTATGAAGAAAATACGGAGTTCTATTTAAAATAATTAACTTGTCTTTGACATCTTTCTCATTGCTACATCCACGAAAAAATTACTTATACCACGCAATATCCTTGAAAGAAAATGATTTTTGTAACATTCACTTGATAACTCCAATCTCTCACGAGAGATATTTCGTTGTTTCCGGTTAAGCGACACACCCTGTATAATTAGCGCTGAAACCTTACTTTACAATATAAGAATAATATACAAGAATTTAGTTAGCCAGAAAAGAGTCTGGAAAAAGATGAGCTCGGGTTCCTCAGTCGTTGCAAGCTTGCTCTAATCGAGTATCCTGAAGCTTTGAAATCGCCAGCGTTGTTATCTTCATGGGAAGAAAAGGATGGCAGAAGAAGGAAGGGAAGCAAGAGGAAAGACGACCAATCCAATTCCACGCTCAAACTCGACTGTCGCGATGGCGGAGGGTGGCAAAAAACGGAGCACGAGCAGAGAACTAGACTATCGTAGGTTTCTGCACTTTTTTTGCGTTTAATCAAGGATATTCGCGGTCGGCTGGCTTGCTATTTTAGTCTACCGAGTACTAACCGAGGCGCGCAACCACCACCGGTAAACGGTACACCAAGAAGTGGACGAAGGAATCTTCGTTCTTCGACCTTACGGAACCTTTTGTATCCACTTCTTTTCTTATCTAGCTTTAATCGTTTTTACCGGAGACGCGTCTTAACCTTAGGAAACAAGAAGTCGGCAACCAGCGCGTTGGGAAAGCTCCTTCGTGCTTCGACTACGCAGCCATTTTCTTAAATGCAACGAAACTGTACGATAGATATTTTTACATGTGTCCTCGTACGATATTGCAAAACACCGTGATATTTTCCTTTGCGAAACGAATGAAATAATTTATTTGTCGCAAATAACGGAAGACATTCGTTCGATGAATCGAAGAAGTGCAAGAAATAAAACAGGAGTTTTAGCCTGGGACTGCAGTCTTTTGGTACTTTAATCTATATTTCACTGAAATGAGTCATAATATTGACACTATCGCTTGTTTCTGAATATATTGTTATAATTTAACGAATATCGATCGAAGCTATATTTTAATTTCGATTTTCTTCAAAAGTATTCTACGACGATACAATTGTTGTACATTTTTAATCGCCAATACTTTGAAATTTCACGAGAAATTTACGAAGCCACGGGCGAATGTATGCGTATTTCTCTGTATACGCGGTTGTTAATTCAGCTGCTAGTTTTATAAATGTAAATACGTATCTTACCGGACGAATGAGCATTCGTCGTAATTTTTGCAAAAATATTCAGGAACCGTAAGGTATTATACCCTTTCTACCTCCGCGATATTTCGTATTCCGTATAAATGGAGTTGGAAAAGAACTGGATAATAGAATGTCTCGCATTCGTTAACGCCGAGTAAAAGCAATAAGCTTTCGACAAGAATATTTCAGATACGTCATCGGCAGCTCGTTAATGAAGAATCTTTAGTTGGATTTAATCGCGGTGCTCTACTTAAAATTTAGAAAGATATGCGGTTTCGCTGATCTTTGCCGATCGTATTCGAGCGGAACCATACGTGTATTCCTACCAATCGTTGAATAGACTTAAGAAATTAATTACAAGGAGAATTTTATACAAGAAGAAACGACTAAGGATCGACTCGAGGGTCTGTTTAAGGCCACCCTTCGGCCGGCTAAGTACAGAGACGGCAGAGAAGACGAAGTGGGTGGTACGATGTCGCAGAAACGACCGAGAGATTAGCGTTAATTACAGACTTGTGCCGTTCAAGGGTTGGAACGGGGCGCGAGGTATTTGTCACTCGGCACTGCTCTCGGCGCTCGGCTCCTCGTTCTGAATATTAATAACCTCCATCGTCCTTTGCTATCCCCCACCCTTCGTCCTCCAGCGACATCCAATGAATTGTGCGGTAAACGACGCTACTCATTATGCTGACTGCTTGATTTCATCATCGCCGTCGACATCGAAAAATTAATCGTCGCTCTTATCGAGTCAGACAGGATCTATCTCGTAGGATTCTCATATATTTCCATTATTTTTGTCGAGCTTCAATCACGTTACGTAGAAAATAACTTATGATATTTAAAATGCTTCGTGTTTATGAGCGCTCGATCGGTCATAATCTGACTAGAATTTCGATATCGGTCGACGAGTGTGCACTAGCATATATCATTATTGACATCGAAAGTCATCCTCGAAGTAAGCGTAATTCACGCCTAAAGTTTCTTCGTGTCTCGTTTGATAGCTTTCACAGCTTGCACTCGCGATCGTCATTTTTAATAAGTTCGCAAAATCGACGACGTGCCAATAGCCGAGCTACGAAGCTCAATCACGCTTCTTGGAAATAGACGACTGTCCGTACGACTGGCGCGTGAAATTTCAAATTCACTTCGTTATCACGCACAACTCGTACTCCAGTTCATCGCATAAAAAAAGTTTGCTTCGGAGATCCGACGAATAATACGCCGATCTCCCATCTCGTTTCACTCGATCAAGATGTAAATTACTGGACGAATACGGAAGATACGCGCCGACGATCGTTTTATTTTTTTCGCGATGTTCCCTTATTCGCAGCGAAAGCGTCTTCGCGCGTACGATTTACCAAAAGGGGGGGAAAAAAGAAAGAAGAAAAGAAGCAATGGCAAACCCACTTTCCGTAGCGGTGTAGATATCTCCTCTCTGGCGTAACGCGTCGATCAATCGATATCGTGCTCCTTCGTCCTTTCTGCGGTTGGTCCCTCGATGCGATGGTGGTCCCATTCCCGCGCAAAACGCTCAGATATTCAAAGTCGGGGAATAGTTTATTCATGGTCGGCACGGAGAACTTAGAAAGATATTGGAAGCGACCCAGGAGAGAGCGAGATAGCCTTCGGTGAGGGGGTTGGGAGGTCCAGACGGAGAGGAGAACCAACGAGGAGGAGAAAAAGCGAGAGGAGCGATATTGGTCGGACGGAAGTGTCCCCTCGGGGAAACGGGAAAACGGGAGGAGCGTCGTCTCTGCCCCCGATCCGATAAAGCGAAAGAGGGAGCCCCCTCGTGATGGCATGCCCGCCGTTCTTACGCCTTGGCCTCACGTGACATCGAGTCCACCAATAAAATTCAAATAAACTTCACCGTGCATACTAAATTATCACATCTTCCATTACCGAGCGTCGTGCCTATCCCTGGGACGCGACTTTTGGTCCCGCGGAGAAACATTTTGCCGCTAGTGTCGAAACTTTCGATATCCCTTGGCTTCTCGGCTTCGTAGATACGATCGGTTCGCATCTCCCGCGATGGAAGGCATCGATTATTCCAGCAAGCGACCGATAAAACTTTACGTATTCTCGGCTGGGACTGTCGATTCTGTCGATTTATGGGAAACGCGATGTCGCGACGTCAAATTCTCTCGATAATCTTACGCCATGACGATCCCACGTTGAGGATTGGTTTTGTCATCGTTGCGTCCATCGAGAACTGACATGGAAATCGTTGAAACGCTATCGGCACTCTTCTATGGCATCGGCGAAAATGTTTTAGCCGATAATTCGAACGACACGTCGTAACGACGAAGTATCGTACGGGCGGTTAAAGCAACGGCGATTACTATAGTTCGTACCATTAGTCCTGGCGTTCGCCTCTGAATGCAAACGGGAATGACTCGTAGGAGAGGGTCCAGCGGCACTGATGGAAGGGACCCAGAGGTCAGGTGTCCTTTCCCAGGAACGCCCCAGATTTCAACATTACTCAACAAGGATCAACCTGCCAGGAAAGAGCCCATTGTTCGCTCTTACGCCTCCGGCTTTTCTTCCGCATCGTGAGTACGCTGCGTTTCGGTTCGCCCATCGGAATACATGGCCTTTTTCTTTTATTTTTTTCTTTCCATCCGTCGGCCGCTTCGAATACCCGGAATAATTCCGAAAGGTATACCGCCACTCTACGTGGATTTATCGGACTTCGCTTAACCGATTCTGATTCGAAATCAACGCGACTATTATTTTCACGTCGAGCTGCATTCACTCGATGCTTCGAGGAGGAAACGCATGTTTTTTGCTCGCGCTTAAAGAACGCAACGAGAACAGGTTAGTTTCAGTTCGCTTCTCTTTCGCACTCTAAGATCGATTTTCGTAAACTTTTTGTCGGTATAAACGGTTCAAGGCAAAAGAGAATCGTTTCGACGAACTTCCCGACGTGTAAAACAATTAGTAGCTTGGCCGTACCCCGATCAGCCTCTCTCTCTCTCACCCCCTCTCCCTCCCCTCCTACTGTCCCTTTGCTCCCTATCAGCTTGTCTACGCCCCGACTATTAGTATAATCGCTGGAGGCTACGACCCTTAGCTACCCTTCAGTTGTTCGCTTTAATTCTTACCGAGTTAAGGCCATCCCCCCAACGATCCGCGCCACTTTGCACTTTGCTCGTTCTCCCCTCCGCGACTCTCGACTCGTCGAGTACGATACCGATTTTCGCTTCCTTTTCGCGACAAACGCTTTACTACGAGGCAGATCTTCCTTCGCGTCTTTTAATCGTCTTTAGTTTCGTGGCAATTAAGTCAGCCAAAGTTAATCGTCGTCTCGACGATACCTCGCCAAGCGGACGCTTCCTCGTGAAGGATTCAACGCTACTCGTAAGCGTCGCATGATTTTTACCGAACCAAGCTTCGAATCCTAGAAGACGTTTACCGGTCCAACCTCGGTCTTAGAGTTCATAGGAGGTACATTAATCTTTCAGGACGGGGAGTTTCGTCACGAGTAAGTACGAGGGTTTTCTCATTCGTGTTGTACGTGAAAGGAGGGGGCGAAATAAGAGAGGCAGAATCCGGTAAACACGGAGTTTTCCGAAACGACGGCGATAAATGTAACGCGTTCCGCGGCGCGCGTCTAATTGATTTCCGTTTGGCGTGGAGCTGAAAGCGTGACCACGTCGCGCAGGGGGTCGGTTGCCGATGCGGTGACTACGACTACGGCGCCGGCACCACCCCTTTTGCATTATTCTTGCACCTGATTTCACACTTGTTCGTTCGCAGCGTAGTACGATTTTGCGACGTTGTCGTAACGCAGCGTCTTCATCGGCATAAGCGCCCTCCAATTTGCCGGGGCATTGTAAATCGGGTGCACCCTTCGTCACGATTCACGGATAATAAATCGCCGTAGCCTGTACGATGAATTCGCCTTTTACGGCCTACGTAGTACGATCTACGGCTTTCTTCGTGGTAGAGCGCGAGGGAAAAGACGCGGAGACGAGCGAAACGTGAAATTCGCCGCAGCTGGCCGATCGGAGCCGCGCGACGTTGGGAATGCCGTCGCTTTTGCGGACGTTCTCGTGTCACGAGATCGAAACTGAGCGTACGAGCGATTGCGATATCGAAACGATTTATTTAAAAAAAGTTTCATTAAAGAAACTGGTGTTATTTATCGAAATATCGAATATCGTAGATCGACAAGTGGTACGTTATTTCGACAGTTTTGACGTTTCGTAACCTTCGTAACTTTTAGATCCGTAATCAAGCTATCGACGTAAAGAAACGATTCAAGATTATCCACTTTATAAAACATCTGTTAGCCAGAAATGCCTCTTCAACTTCACTTCTTCTACTTATAATAAGTCAATACCAATTATGTAATCGTCAGTTACGATATATATGTATATAATACATATAATAGCACTGTACCTATGTAATACCAGTTTAGGTCGTTGTTGCACTTGTAACTCATCGTTTTGGTAAATAGTTCGAAACGTACGAATAGTAATAAAATTGTTTCATTCATTGTTATCGGATATTGCGGTCGAAATTACAGTGGCTAGGTTTTGAGTTTGTTTCACGTAAAAATATGTACATATCATATGTTATTTAGGAAGCGTAGCATCGAGAGAAGGATTTAATATCCCAATTGGAATAGCTTTTGTTGGCGCAATATCAGACCGGACGTCCGAAATTGGCCGTGTAACGTGTGCGTAATCCGTGCCACGTGTCGAGTGCGATACGATGACGACGACGACGACGATGGTGGCAGCGGCACTCGCGACATGAGCATCACGACGCCTAATCGTCATCCGTCGTTGTCCCCCGTTTCTCGTGGCAGACGTCCTTCGTACGGCCGCAAAACCCACTTGAGCCGTCCGTTCGTTCGTTACTCATCATTCAATACCAATTTGTCCAGTTACCGAGATTAGAAAGCGACTTGAAAGCGATGCTAATTTCTACGCCGGCTTCCAGTTTCTAATTTACGATTCACCCCTCTCTGACCCCTTCCTTATTGCTTTATACTACGCTTTATACATTACCATAACGAACATCGACCGTGCCACCAGCATTGCCCATGCCGGATTTTGCCAACGACCCAATCGTTCGAACCGTAAAACCGGATTTCTACGATTTTTCACCTCGTTTTCGGATTTAATAGATTTCCAGCTGGTCGACGTTTATATCTTGTTAGAAAATTCTTTGCTTCGTACTTCCATATATTTAAAAAATAATTTTTCTTCCGATGGATGAGACGATTCGATCGGAGCGCATATGGGAGATTTATATCACAAAAGAAGCGTCAGTCACTTTTTTTTTTATAGCAAGATGCGATTTAGAATAAATCTCGAAGTGCAATCTATATTTCCAATGTTTTAAATAAAATCTTCGACGAAACCTTAATCATTTTCTCTCAAACTACAACCGAAAAGAGAATCGTTGTCGCACAGGCCGATTCGCGTACGATTTCAACGCGAGTTCGCGTCAAGTAGCGACGCGACAAAAAGTTTCTCTCTGGACGCAACGCGGAAGACGGTGTTTCGAATTCACGCGTTAAGCCGCGAGTTTATCGAAACGAACAGATTTGCAACGGGCGGGAAAATCCTCTCGTCGGTGTATTCGAAGTGGCGGAGGTGCGCGACGTTCGCGCGTAAAGCAACGAGAGAGGCGCGCGTATGCGCCAAAAAGGACATCGGTGGTCCGACATATGGCCAGTGAAATTGTCAGCGGGGCGACAGTAACAATATTTACAGAAGGCCAGCCCAACCCCCGGTGTTTTGTTAAGACTGCGCACCGCACACTGGCGTAGCCTCGGGGGCCAAGGGTGTCACTTTACCCCGGTAATCCCCCGTAATACTCTTTGGTGATACGCGCCATGCACGAGAGATATTAAGTCCCTTACATCCAATTTCTATGGACTTACACCTTGTTCAGGGCGATTAGCATTTTGATTGTGGCTTTCCGCGAGGCTCCTTACCTCTTTGATTCGCTACCGACCGAATACCGTGCTGGTACGTCCTCGAGGAATCCCCTCGCTTCTTGCGAAGAGCCTTTCTAGACCAAACGAAAGAAATTTTGCTTTCTTTTTCCGTACGTCGAGTCTTTCACGATTTTTCTTTTTTTAACTATAAATTTATATAAACCTAAGTCGATCGCGACTCGATTATAACGAATCGATTTAAATCATCGACGTCCATCCCCGCGCTAACTTTCGATTCGAACACGTCTTCGAATTTCTCGAATGAAAGGAAAAGGGATGACTTTGGCCACGGGCAACAGTTCCCGAACGCAACGAATGGCTTCCGAGGAAATGGAGAAAAAACGTGCTGGAGACCTATCGACGAGAGAAAAGGGTACCGATGCCCGGTGGACTCTCACTCGTAATCGTTACCAGCTTCGGTGGCGTACGCGCGCCTGTGAATTGGGGTCGCCGCCTTGGTGGTCCACGCGTGTGCGTAACTCCAAAACGAAGGGTGAATCGACGGAGAGGCGATATTTGCTTTGGAGCTCGGCAATCACGCCCAGGGTGGCCCGAGTCGGCTACGCTACTGGATTAGCGAGATCATAATCAGCCGATCACCGTTTGGGGTAGCGAGCGTACGCAGTCTGGTCGTTTGCCCGTTCTTCCTGTCGCTGCGAGGTGTCGAATGTCAGCTCCTGCGGGACCCACAGAGGTACGCCTCGCGAATTGATTTCTTTCGCTTGACGCGCAACGTCGACGTGTTCTACCGCCGCTGCTCGCGACACCCCGAGTGGAACACGCGACTCTAACGAGATTGCAGCTCTCTCTCCTTCGATGCACGCCGCGCGGATCCAATTTAATTCGATCGAGCTGCTTTTCAAACACTTCGTCGTATGGACGTTGTGACTGGACGATGATTTTGGAGACGAATTCGCAGAGTGCAACGATCCAATCGGCCTCGTTGTCCTTTAGTTTTTTCCACTCGTAAGAAGTTAAAAGAATCTCTCGAATGGAAGATATTTTGAAGGAACCGTTGGTATCGCGTCAGGGTGTCCCCTAAGTTCTTTCCGCATCGCGCTAGGAATGACTTTGACTGCCTATATTTACATAAACACGCG
>JAITYT010000206.1:216044-227675 GCA_025433975.1 Liostenogaster flavolineata | reverse complement strand
GATTCTCCTCGTGCTCGCCCTCTCTCCCTCTCTCTCTCTCTCTCTCTCTCTCTCTCTCTAGCCGTTGGCAGCGGCACGATTCGGTTACTCCCACGAGGACGATAGATCCTCGGTTGACTTTGCTCGGGGTGGTTTCTCTCGACGCTCCAGCTATCTCCTTTCCTCTCTTCGTTTTTTCTTCCTTCCTGTTTTCTTCGCTCCTCCTTTTTTCATTTTTATTTCATTCTCTTTTCCACACCAGCGAGAGAACGCTCACGACTGAGTGGCACGGAATCCTGATCATCGATTTTCCTTCGTCGTCGCGTCGCGTCTGTGCGCGTTTTCGCACGATCACGAGATCGACGAAGTATGATATATTCGTGGAAATTATTAGGTCATCGAGCGTGCAACGTCCGATTCGCCAAGAACTCGCATTTTTGTCTTATCCGTGGCTTACGATGGACTATTAAAAACAAAAAAGTGCGTCCGAAAGCCTCGAGGCTTTAGGTAATCGGACATTTCATACTTAATGACCTAATATTAAGTTCGGTTCGACGCTCGTCGCTTTCCGACGCTGTAACACGAATAGTAGGAGGAGGTACGAGCTGCGTTTCGCCATGTTCTCGGCTAGAGTTTTTCTCCGACGAGTAGCCGGTCGAGTGGATAGCGTTTTTCTTTGTAATCAGCTGGCGTTCGGATAACAGAGGCGCGTAACGAGAAGCGGATAGCGCGATGCGAACGAACACGGAGTCTCGTTTGCAGCCTTTGGACTAGCTTGGTCGGAAAATTATTTCACCGAATGTCATAATTTCTCATCTCGAGTTGTCCGGAGGGCTACGAGTTTGCAGAGAGTCTGTTTTGGTCTAACGATCGACATTGGTCGAACCAAGCGAATGACTAGGTGCTAGCGCGTTCACCTGTTTCCCTATAAACAGGTTCGCACGATTAATGCCAACGACCACCGACCAGCCCCTCACGACCATTTCCTCATCTTGCGAGAATCGTCCTAGTTTCGAGGTATCCTATCCAGCACGTTCCTCATCGAACAATCAAAACCGTTCTTACTCCTTTTTCCGTTGAAATTCTACTCTTCGACAAGCTTCCTCCAACGATTCAGCTCGAAATCCCATCGATTTGTACTCGCAACGTCTTGGCACGATCAGCAGCGGAAGCGAACTCCTCTCGTCCGACATCGTTCGTTGTAATCGGTACGAAGCGCGTTAGGTCGGACGATCGCGGCTGCTTCCATCAATCCTTTCGACAACACGAGCGCAGGAGGAGGAGAAGCAGGAGGAGACTACCGCAGCAGAGAGGAGCAAGGGCGTTCGTCCGGTTCGGCATGGAGGCGGTCCCCGGTGTCTCGTTCATCCTGGTCGGTTAATAAGCGTGGTAGGGATCGGCATGCTTCGGCGCTTGACCATCGTGTCTGGTTGGGTTTTCGGTGGAATTATGGAAACACGAGGTTATACGAGAGGCGCCGCCGGAAGGCTCGCGCGTCCAGCCCCGAGCGCCTCGTTGCTCGTTTTAATTAAGCGCGCCACTGACCATCCGCATTCTCGATTCGCACCTTCGCGTTACGGACAGGGACTTTCTCACCTGCGAACGCTTTTACAGATCGTTCATACCTTCTTCCTTCCACGAGTTATCGTCTCCTACCTGTCTTCTGCCATCTTCTTCTTCCCTTGCTTCTTCTACTCCTCTTCGACCACCTTCTACGTCTCTTTCTCTTCCCGTAGCTGGCCTCTGCCACGCGAGAAGGAGCCTTTCGACGTACGGCTACGTCTGTTTTACGAGCACGCAAAAGCCACCGACTCGAATTCCACCGGGGAAACGGTCTGCGTTTTGACCGAAGCGAGCAGTCGGAGGTGTGCGGTAGCAGCGCTCACTTCGGTAGAGAACATCGTTTGCAGGCCATTTGGAATTTTTCCTGGGAAAAAAGCGAGTAAGCGACGTACGCCTTCGCGTTCTTTCCTTCGGAAATGTAAACGCGTTGTCGCTCGTCCGATCGCCTGTCTATTAAAAACACTCTTTTCTACGAACGATTCGTTTTTAAGACGTCTTAAGTAAAAGTCGATTAGGCGTATAACTCAAAAATGCGATCGCGGTCTGATTTCTCAGGTGATTCTTTTTTTCTTCTTTCATATAAATTAATCGAAATCATTTAATTATTAGTCGGATTCTCTCAAGCTTTTCTTTTTGGCATAACCTTGTTTATAGTTTATGTAATTTTTTTATACGAATATAAAAATTGGTAACATTGCTACAAAAGCTGTAGGCGATATAAACCTGGCGTTTGGGGACAATACTGTTAACGATCGAAAAGTGCAGCGTTGGTTTGTAAAATTTCGGTCTGGTGATTTTTCCCTATAAAATGAGCCGCGTGGAAGACCCAAAGCGTCTGTGAGAAACGATGCTTCGAAAGCATTGGTGGAAACGAATCCTTTTTGAAATTGGCAAGGTGGAAAAAATGGACAACCATTTGGCCGCAACGACTTTCATTTTTTAAACACTTAGAACAGTTTTTATGAATTGAAAACGAAAACGAAAACGAAAACGGTCTAAAAAATTCCATATCAGGGTTTATCGATTCTAAAGATCAGAATTTCGAAGCAAATGCAGCGTATTTTGATTAAATAAACAGCTTTTGAAAAAAGATATGCGATCTTATATATTCGCTTGAAAATCCGACGTTTCTGAAAGCGTTCGTAAGGATAGATCGAACGCGACTGAAGCGTGGAACTTCAACGTCGATTAGATCAACGGCAGCTCGATGGCAAAGCAAGTATATCGCGTAGGTATATTGCATCCAGGAGAAATGATAAATTGCGATGAAGAAGCCACGAGGGATTGATCGTGACTTTTTGATTCCCGCCACTTTTAATCAGTGAAAAGGTTCTTCTTGTTATCGTTATTACCCTCATTATTATTATTAAGAGACCATCGCCCTTCTTCGCTAATTTCCCTCTAAATTATGCAGAACTTCGTTTCGCGCGAAACAACGGCTCCGATGACGTTTCGATTCGCGTAAAATGCACACGAGAGAAGTACGAACGCGAATCTTCCTCATCCGTGCACGCAACGAAAAGAAGATAAACGAAAGAGGAAGAAAGACCGATCCGTGTGAAAAACGCTTTAACTCCTTTCGTGGAACTGGAAGCGCTTCGAAGCGCCTTAGAAACGAACGAACGAACGTACGAACGAGTGCCGATCCGACGTTCAATCTCCATTTCTCCAAGTTTCTTCTTTTACGCGTGCGATACGAGAGAAACACAGGCCGCACGCGTACGAAACGCTCTCGTGGCATTCGCTCGTAACTCGTGGAAGCGCGTATCGAGAACATCTCTTTGCATCTGTTCGACTTCCGTATCGCGATCCTTCGACAATGGAAAGACGCCTCTCCGTGGAGATGAATTTATCCGCGATCGGTCCTCCGGGTGAATTTTTCATCCTCGTAGCGAGGACGGTCTCGTGCAATCTCGTTTAGGTATCCGACGTCTTTCGGAAAGACGTAAAAGCGAGCACGGCGTAACGACGATCGTATTGCCCGGCTCTCCCGTTTTATCGTGATGAGATTCGGTTGTAACGCGCGTCGATGAATTTCCATCTTCTTCCCTTTCAAACTTTCCCCTTCTTTTCCCATCCTTCCGTTTTGTCGTGGTCGTGGTGGTGGTGGTCGTCCTCGCATAATATCGGTGTCATCGTTGGAAACGCTCGTCCTCCGTCTCTTTTCAGGACCCTCCTAGCTGCAAAGTAATTAGCGCGAACGGCGTCGGTAGACGCAGCCGGTTACATTGGCGGTGTAGGATTCATTTACGAAACATCTGGAGTGACGGGATGCATGCAGTTCCGTTTATTCCGACAATTCCGCTTAAATTAGCCGAACGCGACCGTTTTTACGTCGACGCCGAGCGGTTCACACGTACTCCCCTCTTTCCGTTCCCGCGAGTAATCATCCAGATTCGCAAATTACTCGTCGAGCGTGGCGCGTCCATGCGTCACACGCCAAATCCATTTTGTTTTGCGCGTCGGCGCGATCGAAATTAAAAACGATTATCGTCGAGGAGGAGGTTGCGCGCCAACGAAGGATTCCGTCGAAAGAGTAAGTACGGGAAGTTGGGAAAGACGCGATGACGTTTTCCCGTGAATTTTCCTACCGATAGCGTCGAGGCGAGATATTCGTAAGATTGGATGAAAGGAGAATTTGACCACCTAAAGGTAATTATTCTCTCGTAATCCGTATGGCGTTCGTTCGTTTCTTCTGGTAATTCTTACGGTCGATAACGCAGAGGAAGCGTAGATCGTATTTTTACGGTAATAGAATTCTTCGTTAATCGATTACCATTTGCACAAATTCATCGTTTAGCGTTTTCTAATTTCTCTTACTCTGTCCTTTCGTACATACTTTTTCCCTAACCTAAGATCGACGGCGATTCGATAACGAGTTTTCTCGTAGAATCGCATCTCAATCGCTGCGTCGATTACATCTTTTATTTCTCGTTCCGCTCGTTCGAACCCCGCTTTTAGAACTTCTAGTCTCTTCCTCCTTGCAAGAGAATATTCTTTTTAATTGAGTATCCAGAGTACGCTGGGGAGACATCCAGTAGACGATAAAGAAAACTCGAAAAGTAAGGTTGGAAGTTGTAAGGGTTCGTCAAACTGCGAATTACCGGGCTCATTATCATCCTTCGCGGTCCTAACGCGCCACTTTTCTTTTTTTCCGTCTTCTTTGCCTCTTGTTGCTCGTTGCCCGTTCCATCGTGGGTGGTAAAAAAGAAGAGAGCGGGGTCCTTCGAATATATAATAACTCCAACCTTTTCCCTTCTTCGATGGAAATAATCGTTACGAAGCGACGGCATTATTTATCTCATAGCGGAGCCCTTACGTTCTCTCCCATTTCGTTTTTCTCTCCATCTTTTTCTTTCTTTTCTTCTTCTTCCTCCTCCGCTGGGTGCCTTATGGGAGCCGTCGCTTTTCGCTTACGCGAGGACACGCGTCTTTCGATATGCAAAACAACAGCTTCGAAAAATTCTCAGCTAAAATCGAAATGTCGTACGACGTACGATGCTGAAAAGATGTTGCTCTCCACCTCGGACGAGTCGATCGGACTAATCAGAGAGCCACGGATAATCGAATCAGCGACTACGGGAGCGGATAGGATAGCATGGTCGATGAAGAAACGAGATCCTTCGTCTGGACGCAATCGCCTCCACTTGGAATCCCTGGTGTAGCGCTTTAGGTGCACCCTCTGGCTTCCCTCTCCTCTCTTTTCCCGTGCTAGACACCAACCGCCGCGCCCCTGTTTGCCACTCACTACCCCTGATTAGCCGGACTTCCTGTCCACGAGTCGTCGCGGCAGAAAGAGTCGTTTCTACGTACGACGGTTGATCGTTGCTTACGAGCAACGTTTATTCGCATAATGCGTGCGTGCGCGCGTACCTTCGATCGGCCTCGACGCCGCCGACGCGAGGTTAATGATTGTGCTTGATTGCTCGACAAACATGGGCGAGCCTCGAATCGCGCGCTCCCTTTCGTCTACCAAGCCGCCAATCGAACCTCTCGTTTCCCAATGGCTCGAGATTAAACGCGCCTCGACCGTCGCTTCGAACTCCTCTCGGGCAAATCTCGCGAGATCTCGATCTTTTCCCAAGCAATTCTCCATTGAGTTTCCTCTTGGTCGCGCCAACGGGCTGATTTCGATACCAATTTTGGCCTTTAATCGAGGCCAGAAGTCGAGACTTTTCTTTACGATTCGTCGTCGTCGTCGCCAATTGTCTTGACAATCGTCCGATTTTTAGATAACGGATTTTCAAGATACGATCCTCTTGGAGGGTTACGGGTTGAACTATCAATCGCATTGCGCCTTAATAGTGAAACTCGACGTTCGTTTTGTCCGTAAGAATATTCTTTCGAGGCACCGTTTCACGCGATCGAACGGTTCGTTCTATTCTTGGGTTCAACTTTTATTGATCGCGCATCGACGAGAATCGCGAAAGTAACTCGATTAACCCTATTTTTCTTCTCGAACGATCGTACATAGCTGATCAGTCTCGCGAACCCGGCCCGAAACTCGGAGCAACGAATATCGTTCGACTCCTAGAAAAAACAAACTTAAAAACGAGCTCCGACACGGTCTTTTTAAGACGCCCACGCGTATGACAAGGTTTAACCACCGACGCAATGCCAAACGATGTTTGTTAAAAGAGGCCGTTAGAAGAAGCACGTTCGGATAGAGAGGAGGAGGCGAACGAAGTCAACAACGACGACGACGACGACGACGACGACGATGACGACGATGACGAGGATGAGTCAGAGTCGAGATTGAGAATAGCGCCGGGGTCAACTGGCGAAGGAAGTCCGACTTGACCGGCGTCGTTTGACCCTCTGGATTAGTCGATCGTCCGGCGGCAAAGGACCCATTGATCCGCGATCAATCGGATTCATTGACGCGATGATGTGGCGCTGCCATTTTCGCGGCTCCCATTGAAAGTCGAAGCACAAATTTTCTTAAACTCCTTTTCTTCCTTCATTTTCTCCTTTTCTCCGCCTTTCGAGCGGATCTCACGAATTTTCTTCTCTCGAGAGAGCTTTCGAATCGCATGTTCTTTTTTCCGCTTGTGGTAAGAGACTCCGAAGGAACGACGACGGATCTTCGAGCGCGAGTAGGACGACGAGCTTATGGATATAAATCGCGGTTCGTTGCCAAGTGCATTGAACTTCGCGGAGCGAAGAAGTGGGTGCGCGCAGAGATCGGAACGTCAGTGATTTAATCTGTAAATTTATTGATCGGTCGTCGCTGATAAGAGGACGGCACTGCTTGCGCGAAGGCTTCGTGGTATGCGTAATGGCATCTCTCAGGGTCTTATTGCTCGACGGAAAGTCGATCTAATTGAAAAATTTCATCGGGAATTGTCCGGCTAATTTATGGAGAAAAATCGAGCGCAATGATCGTAAGGAGACATCAAAGAAACCCGTGCCCTCGATTTCGACAGAACTATTAAGACTAAACGGCAGAACGATTTGATACGAGGGTTGTTTTTTCATTGTTGGTACTTGGTCGATGCCTCGTCATTTTTACGACTCGCTATTCCTCTTTTTTATAAATTTGCACTTATCATCGACTCTACGTTAGTCGAGTCGGAGTCGAAATCGAAAGTGATACGAGGAAGAATGGCGAAGATGCGGAAGCACGAAACGAAAATTGAAAATCTAGAAGTTCGTCTTCGAAGTGTCGCAGCTCGAGCCTTAACACACGGAGTAAATCTCGATTCCTGCGACTTGCGTTATGGCCACGTTGGGACCGAAGCTTTTAGCGGCTCAGGTGGCTCACCGACCGATAGTATAACGTTATTTTAGCGAGGGCGTTTTGGCAGGCCACTGGCAGAGATTGTGACTATCACTGTTTCCGGTCCGAAAAGGCAACGAAATAACGAGCCTCCTTCTTCCAGCTTATGGCGAGACGACGGTTCTTGCGAAATCTTGCGAAATCTCGCGAATTAACGTATCAAGATCGCGAACAATGCTATCGTCGGGAGTACGATCCGACGTTAAAATCTGATACTGGAAATTATCATTCGAAGTGACGTCGATCGACGCGAATTAAATGAGCTTAGGTCGGGCGCGGAGGACGCAAACCAAACAAATCATTAAGGGATGTCCACGAACAAGTCGATGGTTCAACCGACGCACCGAGAATCTTTCGAAAAAGTGCAAGCGTGTTAAGATATAAAAAAAACACGATATTATTTAATACACGAAGAAGCATAGAGCACAAGGACGAAGACAAGGATTACTATTCGTCTGAAAGATTAGGTGATCGTCCCGAATCACTGTAATCGTATTCTCTCGCGTACATATATTTATTAATGCTTCGTTGTATCGTGAAATCGTAATAAACTATTTATCACTACACGCGCACACCCACGGACTCGATGGCACGTACGTTTATAAAATGACGAAGAATCGAGTCTTCGTCCTAAATTTGAAAAGACAAGTCGAAGTGGACGGAAGAGCAACGTATCCATCCGTAAGTAATCTGCCGCGAAGGGCAAGGAGATGCCGTTTATTCCGATAACCCTCGTACCTTGTACTCGTCGTTTTCGGCCCGGCAGCTAAAAGTCGCGGTACCGCGACAAAGTCAAAGCATCGCCGACCGAAACGACGTTCTCGCAGTCGTCTGGAGGGTAGGAGTCTTCTCGAGTTTGTTCCAAAGCGATCGCGCACGATGTCGCAATTCCCACGAGTTTGCGTATCCTCGAAAGGAAGCAGATAGCATTTGAATCTGCCGATCCTCTCCGCACTCTTTCGCTCGGTTCAGGATATCGTCTCTCCTTTTCTTGGCCCTTCCGCGAGCCTGCCTTTCCTCCTGGTCTCTCTTTAAATACGACGAATACCAGTTACCGAGAGCATTATGCTTCCGTGTACGTGCAGAAGACGCGCTCGAGGGTGGACGCGAAGGGTAGTCTTTGATATGCTGACGTCGGTATTATCAATTCAGATGAGGCCAGGAAGCGCGGTCGTTTGGTAAAACTGCGTTTGATCTGCTTCGCCTTGCGAGTGTGAGTTAACGCGCACGTGTGTGCCTATCGTCGTCGTCGTCGTCGCCCTCCACGTCGCTGCTCCGACCATGGGTAGGTTAGCTACGATCTATCCACGCGGAGGCCTCCAGAGTCAGCCCTGGGCATTTCGCGTCAACCGTTCCTTCGGAGAGCTTAGAGGTCTGCGAGAAACTGATGTTACTGTAAATTATTGTTGTATCTGGCTGTAGGACGCGTGGAAGGTCGATTTACATTATACTTAACGTCTCGGTTACGTCGAATTTAGGCCATATTCCTATCGTATTTAACACCTTTGTGTGTCGAAGCTCGCTCTAGGGCAATGCTATTTAAACCGCGTAATGTTACAGCACTCGTCGAGCCAAACGCGCAACGTAAATGTGTAATAGTGGATCTCTTCTCGGGATTTGGGAGAAGGGGCCCTGTTCTGGTAAACTAAGAACGTAAGACTGAGGTACGAAAGGATCGAAGGAGGATGAAGGATACTCGATACCGCGTGGTTGGAAGGGGTGGAACGAGTGCCTTCGAAAAGGCATAAAAATAATTTATGCCAATCTCGTATTCCATCGTCATCCTTGCTCGTTATCAAATCCTACAAATGTAAAGCCGTACGTGTACCGGACCCTTCTTCGATGCATTTGGAATTCTTTGGAATTCGTTTGAAACTCTGATCGACCCAACTTCAGCGCGCCATTAGTTTGCCGTAACATCGATCGTTTATCGACGTTGTACCTTCGCAAAGTGAATTTCTCTGTCCTTTTTAATCTCGGGCTTTCGATAACTTTGAGAAGCGCCCGAACTGCCATTACGAGTCGGTAGCCACATCTTCTACAAAATTCAACCGTTCGATTCCGTGGACGTTTATAAAAATTAATCGTTTTGCCCGGTTTCCCTAATCCCTGGGACAACGGGGGTCTTCTTCGCGTTAAATTGGTTCGTATGGGCGGTCAAAGTGGGCGCCTCTTCCTTTCGCAGGCACATGCGGGTCTCGACCGCGTACGTACGGCTGAAGAACGAGAACGAGAAAGAGAAGAACCACCTACCGGGCGGTATCGTCCTTCCTCGTGCCTCTCCCCTTCCTCGTCCACGCGAGATCCTCATCTTCGTTCGCCTCTTCGTTCTCTGACCGAGGCGTATATAACGCAATAATCGTTTAATTCCGGCGGTCGTACGCGCAGCGCTTGGCGCCAAGTCAATCTAAGCCAACCGGATATGCCTCTCTCGTCTGCCTCGTTCTATCGCTAACGTAATTTCAGAGGAGTTTAGGGGAGGTGATGCCAAGGAGGGGCCAGGGGAGGTTGACGCGCGTGACTAGCAGCAACGACAAACAGGACGAGGAAAAATTCGCTTCGTCGCAAATTCGTCCACTCCTCTTCGAACTTTGCCTTCCAAACCACTCGGTTCGTACGCCTGCGTTGTCGATCGAACGAAGCACGAAGCGTAACTTAACAATTTTAATACGATCGATTAGGTACGCAGCATCGCTTCTTTTCCGCTTCCTCTACCGATCGAGCCTTCAATTTTTCGTCACTGTCGCATTGCGGTATAATTATCGAAAGGAAAAGAGGGGTTTCGTCTCTCCGTGGCGACTCGATCGAAGCGATCGCGTCTACGTATCTACGCTCCATGCATAAATATTGCGATAAAAACCTTGGCCGTTTACGAGATCGTAAGATCCTCTAGACTCGAGAGGACGACCATATTAATCGGTCGAATCGCGAAGCTGTCCTTGTCTCGTTGTAGCAAACTCGTATCATTCGAAGGATGAAATTCGTCGTACGACGTCGTCCGTTCGAAACTTGACAGCCGCTAAAACGTACGACAAAAGAAGTTTATCGTATCAAGCTGAACTCGGACTACATTTCTGCCGCACAATTATCCATATCCGTTCCAACGTATTCTTCGTTTCGCGTCGTTACCAACGACGTGATTTATATTTGAGAGAAAGAGAGGCAATAGAAGGAGGAGACGAACGAGCACGTGGACGTTCTTAACGTCTCTGTCATCGTCGTTATTGCCGGCGCCGTCCGCTTCTTAATATCTCAATCTGGCCTCGCACTGCCTTCGTATCAAGAGATAGAAAGAGACCATAGATCATTGGTTGAAGGGGAGTGACGTTATGGGGTATCGAAGTACCCTTTCGAACGGTTATCATCGAAAACGTCGGGCAGGTCGCTGTATCTTCTCTTTTCACCCTCCATTCTTTCTCCTTTTTCCCCTTCTATCTCTCTCTCTCTCCCCCCTCTCTCTCCGTTCACCTACGGTATCTCTTTCGGTCGTCGATGCTTCTCACCCTTCGTCGTCCTCCCGCTGCCGCACTTCATCATCCGGCATGAAACTGCTAATGAATATCGGCCCTAAATATCAGTCCGCCGGGATAACCGCGATGGAGGGCGCAGTTCGCCGGGTGCATATGTCTGTATATTACGGGGGATTACACAGGCCGGTTCACCGTCGAAACCTCGCCGCGGAAGTCCACCGTTTCGCCTAGGATACGCTCCGTCCGTTTTACGCACACACCCTGTCGCGCACGACCCTGGTCACGCTCGTTTGTCCTGCCTTAATTCTCTCCTTCCCTCTTTTTCCCGCCCTCCTTTCCCTTTTCGCTCCTGCTTCCCCCTTTCTGCCGATAGAAATTCTCCGACTCGTCGCGCCATATGCCCGCTCCCATCGTTTCGGAGTCAGACTTTCCGTCCGTCCCTCTCCTCTCTACCCTTACTCGCTCCTTCCTCGGTAACCGCCTCGCCTCTTTACCGCGAGAATACCCTCTTCTATCAAAATCCAATCAGAAATCGTCCAAGTGTCGCGTATCGAGAGACGTCGTTCTTCGCGCGAACGACCAAACGTAGGAAGCTGGAGGATGGACGAAGGACGCCAACGAGCTGCGTTATCCCACGCATAATTCGTCAGGACGGCCGATAAGATTTTTACGCAAACATGTTCTCCGGTCTTTCTCGTTATGCCCTTTTATCGTTCTTCGTGTCCGATCGTAGTTCTTCCTTAACCCTTTCGGTACCGGACGACGAATCACGATAAATCATTGAATAAATCGATCTTTTTCGAATACCCATGTCCTTTCGAAGTAGAAACGTCGATCGTT
>JAITYT010000206.1:190071-203098 GCA_025433975.1 Liostenogaster flavolineata | reverse complement strand
AGAGAGAGAGAGAGAGAGAGAGGTGGGTGGATGGAGAAAGTAAAGAGTGGTAACGCGGCAACGAGTCGGGGTAAGGTTGATAAATAGAGGAGGAGGGTTGCCCTCCTTTCTAATAAAGACGCTCTTGTCGAGGGGTTGATCTTTCCGACGAAACGAGAATACGAAATTCGTGGAGACTTGAGACGTTATTGCAACGTTCCTAGCCGTCGGATTTCAACGAGCGATGCATAGACGCGTTTCCTTTTCAAAGAATTTTTCACCCGCGCTTCTTCTCCTTCGAAACGTAGCGCGATGCGTGTCGAAGGAACACGGACATCTACCGTTCTGCGTTAAGTACAATTAATATTTAATCGGACGATGAACGCTGATTATTAGAATTAGCATATTCAAAAGAGTCATTTTCATCCGATTGTTTTATCTTACTTTGTCTTACGAGTAGGAAAACATTTTGTTCGACTAAAATGTAGGATGTAATTCGAAGGAAAATCAATGCAATCGAAAGGAACGAGCCGTTAAACTTAAAACGTCCTTATTTGTGTTATCAGGAGGATGCAACGTGCGTTTAATGTTTCCGCGACTCTGGGCACCCTTTGGGAACGCAACCGAGATCACGAATCTGCCACCTCTACCGAAAAGTCACTCAGGTACGTACACCTTAGGGAGAGAATAATCCACTTTATCGAATCTCACGCGTTTCAAATCGAATTACGGCACCGCGAGGTAACAAAAAAGGAATCTTTAGTCGACGCGCCTTCTTTCGATCGTATTTTACGTACGACGCCCACGTCCGAATCTTTATCCGCGACCTTCGAACTTCCGTCATCGCAGAACTCGAATCGATTCTAACCTCGTTTTAAAGCGATTCTTTTCGATTTTTCGAGCACCGTATTTGAAATGCGTTCTGCTCTCGCGGAAAGATCTCGCCGAGGGATAGAAGCGAGTCTAGGTGACTCCTTAGTCTCGATGATGGCGCGCGTCTCTCGTAAGGTGTCGAGCAAAGGGGGTCACCGATGACCTTTCATCTCGTCCGGCTTCCTCCTCCGCCCGGATGGCGGCTAAGTTTTTATTTGCCGATCGTTAAGAACGACCGGTCGTCCCGATGATTGGGATAAATGGTAGCACGCGTCATACCATGGACGGACATGGGTCCTTCTAGCGCTCACCGTCCCAATTGGAGCAGATTAGAGACGCGGCTCAGGGATTCGGTGCCGTCGGTCCCTTTGTACTCGTACGACGTCGGCCTCTCTGCTCCTACCTACTACGAATTAGTAACGTCTTGTCATGTTAAACGGCGTTGTGCATGCGCTGCGCTCTCCTTCCTACTGCGTTCGCGCGCACGTGGCCGCCGCCACCATAGTCTTGGGCACGTCTTCGACGAACAAGCGAGTACCTCTCAAAAATAAGAAGCTGCGCTCGTTGACATTCTCATTTTCATCGTACATTTCATGCGCGTTATACGATAGGTGCGCGAACACGTCGGTCACTTGGGTGAATTTTCTCTAGCTGCAAAAATGAATGTCGATGTGTCGTTTAAATCTTACGATAATCGTTGGTATTTTAATCGGTGTCTAGTCGGTATAGCTTTTTCACGCCGAAATAATCGTTCCTTATCTTTCAGCGGACAATTGCAATTATACGAAGGTAAATAACAGTTTGACGATTCTGCTTCGACCGATTATTAATCGTATATCCGTACGTTTATCTCGGTAAACACGCCTTGATTTAACACCGTCGATATGGAACAAACGAAAGAAGAAGAGGATCGCAACGATACTTATCGTAAAGATAAAATAATCGCGCGTCATTTTTCGAACGTCGCTTGCCAATTACGATTTACGATATTTTCCCTAGAAATTGCATTATCTCTAAGTACCACGCGAATAAATCGATGACCGAATCATCGGACGCGTTCGCTTTGGTTAATCATCGATTCGCCTACGATTGCCGATTTTAATCCCAACCGCGCGTCTTATCGTCGGTGATTCATTTCTTTCTTCTTTTTTTCGTTTCTTATCGCGTATCTCCTACGAAAAATTTCATCGAAACGACGCGACGCGTCCAATCGGTCGACGCACCGATGAAAAATCAGTTTTTGAAAATCCGCGGTTTACGACGAACCGCCGTTTCCATGCCAAGCGGTATTTCTTTTCTACGAAGATCACGACGAGGGAACGGAAGGGGTTCGAGGATTTGAAGCGTGTAACGGCTTTAATAGCGGCAGATCGCTACGCAGTAAACGACTGACGGACGACAGAAGATTAAAGTTGCTCGTTAACTCGATCTAATTGTCCCCCCCGGGCTTGGCCTTCCTTTATTAATCCACGTCCACGAACGACCATCTTCGGCGTCGTCGTCGTCGTCGTCGTCGTCGTCGTCGTCGTCGTCCCCCGTATAGAGACGTCTATTCGATGCGCTTGTCGATCGGTCTTACGACTTCTGAAAAGTCCACCTCGTAAAACGTGAATATTCGTTTGAAGGTTTCAAATTTAATCAACGATGCGGGTACATTGCTGGATCTCAATGTTCCAAACGCACACATGTTTTTTTCGTCACGATTAAATACGTTTCACTCCTGCAACTTCTGTACTTCTTTATTCGTAGCGCTTATGTCCCGTAGTTTTACCATTAAAATTCTTTCGAATAAGTAAAATGCATCCTGATTTTGCACGAGGCTTCTTCGTTGAATCGGTGTATTTTGAACGATTATACGTTTGCCTAGTTCTCGGCCCTTACGGTGCGCGACCGGAAAGAAGCGAAGGATTATTTTTCGACAGAAAAGGCGGAAGTGCCGCGGAGAGTCTATAAAATCGCATTAACGTTCCGTCGGAAAATCCTGGAAGCCGGAATTTAATTTGTACGCGTACGAGAGGGCGTTGATACGCCATTGCGGTAAGAAGTGCATCTCGATGAAAAGACAGATACTGACTGGGTAGGTGTACACGAATGTACGCACACGTGACGTAAATACGGTCGGTTATCGGTGTAAAGCACTCTCTCGTACGCAAGCACTACCAAACCCGGAGCAAAGTAAGCCATCTGCCGGACGGACGGACGGACGGCACGATGGCGAGGGGGTTTTTCTTGCTGCAAGGTTTTGCACTTTGCAACGATGCTTTTTACCGCATTCCAGCCGACGCAGACGCGGCGTTTGCGTAAGCAGTTCTTCCTATCTTGCCTCGAGTCACATCTGTCCGGACTTCCTTCATCTTTTTCTAATCCACGATAGTTTTGTACCTTTTATCTTCTGGATTCGCCTGTTTCTCGCTCCTTCGTCGACGTCTTCGCTGCCGGTGTCATCAAGCGTCTCTTATCGTTTTTCAGCCTTCGAAAAAATACTTAGGATTTGTCAATTCTTGGCCATAAGCAGCCTCTTCTCCATATTTTTACGCGTTTACCTCGATCGATGGCAAAGAGGAGAATATCGCGTTCCACGAAGACCTTTAATTTCTCTATATTTCCTTAACGTCTGCGGCGCGACAAATGCATCCACGACTAATCCACCTGGACGATGGCCACCTTCTATCCTTCTTTTTCGCATCCTCGCTTCGCCTCTATTTTCGCTCGTAGACGCGGCAGACCAATATCAATTTACCCCTAGAAAAGAGGCTATTTATCGAAGCGTTCGTTACGCGTCGTTCGCGATCGTCGTCCACCTACGCGAATCCATTTTTCTGCCATTTTTTCTCCCCCTTCCTAGCTTCCACTTGGCCCTTCTCTCTTCGTTCGCTCGTAACCCCGTCGGTATCTCCACTCATCTTCATTGCTTTCTCTTCTTTCTTTCTTTCTTTCTTTCTCTCTATTCTCTTTTTTAACGCACGAGCACGCAGTACGAAAAGAAGGGTACTACGCGAGCTTTTCTCATTACATTAGGGTCTGCGTTGCTCCGTCGAGACCGACGCTGACGTATTTTGATTCGATTGCAAAGGCAGCACCGCGGAGACGCGATAATAATCGACCCTTCCGTGGGACGACGATGGATAGATAGATGGTCGGCGCGGTGTAAGGGCGCGGAAGGGAGGCGGCCACGCTTTAAACACCATTATCCGAGACGGTGGCGTTCTATGCATCGTGCACGTGACCGCGTGTCGCGTGCACGGATTATAAATATAATATAGAGCAGCTGGTGTTTGGCGAAGGTGAGTGGTGGTGGTGGTGGTCGTGTCGTTGCCGATGGTGGTGGCATCGCCGATGCGTTCGTATCGTAGCGAGACGATCGACCGAAATTAACGGTACGAGGGGTAAGCGGAAAACGGATCGCGTTCCTGTCCTTTGGTTCTGATCTCTTGAAACCCCTGCCCCTCGTTCTACGGCCCTTCTCTCTCTCTCTCTCTCTCTCTCGCGCTCAGTCAGCTCGGTGACACGATTTGCGAGTCCTCGCCCGTCGTAAATCACGACATTCTCGAGATGGGCTCCCGATTATTAGAAATGCCTGGAATAATTGCAGCGACGATCGGTAGCGTGCGAAATTGCCAGCGTTCCCAGCGATTCGCTTTAATTACAACGTCTCGAACGTCGCGCGGAATTTATATATCGTGATTATCGGTTAAAAGTGCGCGCGGCGATCGACTAAGTCTCACTGATTTATATTCGGCTTCGTCGTCGCTTTAATCTCGTCCCGTTGCTCGTTTCGGCTGCGTTTCGACGCGAATCGCCTCGTCGATTTATCGCTACGATCGCGCTCGGATTTATCGTATTCTCGTTGTCGAGATTGTTTCGGATTTTCCTCGCCTTGTTTTTTCGCCTTTTTTCCCTTTCCTAACCGTCGCTAATAGTTTTGACGCGTCACGACGAGTCTTCGTTTTTCTATCGTATTTTTCCCCTTGATTTTTCTTTTTTTCCGATGGCACGGAATTTTGCATTTTCTACCTCCTAATTCGAACTTCACATTTGCCGCCTTTCCATCAATTCGATGCCTCGAACCATTCGCCTCCTTCTTCGTTCGTTGCACCATTATCGTTGAGATTTTCAGGGCGTGTCCTTTCCTCCTTCTTATTAGTTCGAAGCCTCGTAAAATAATGAATTTACCTTCGTCGGAGCGTATCGAACGGTGGATCTGATTATACGTCGCGGTCGTTCGTACCTGACAACTTTGCACCGAACGACAGGATCTTGATAACGCCTAGGACACCACTTAACTTATCATTCCAATAAAGCTGATTGCTTGGATGCAATCTATGGGCCCGTGTCTGTTATTGCGCGAAATTGTTCCACAGCCATTTCCGAAGCGACGGTTCCAGTTCGATCGTGCATCGTGTTTATTGCCTCCTCGTACACCTCGTCTTCGTCTTCCTTTTTTCCCCCCTTTCGCCCGACGCGTCCATATGCACGAGCAACGCCCAAACGTTTGTCACACATTTTTTCGCGTATTCGCGTAACATCGCGATCGATAAAAACTCTGCTTGAAATCTTTCGTCTTTCTTCGGCAGCTAAAAATATTTTGCTAGAACCAAAGAAACTTTTGTAAAATCTGTGATGCGTCTCTTTCGATTTCTCTCCCCCTCTTAGCAACGATAATCGTCGAATTCTCTTGCCACGATCTTTCGTATATTCCATTATCGATAAAATACGTTTAACAGTGGGCGTCAATCGAAACCACGCACGAGGTTAAATCTTTTTTATTACTTCCTTGGGTTTTTCCAACGCAAGAAATCACTTTTGGTCCCAACGATCGATCGTCTACGTTATTCGCCTTATGCGATCGTGGAAGCGTAATCTCTCGAGGACAAGAATCTTCGACGTCGTTAAACCGGCCTTAACATCGTATCGCGATACTTAAGTACGCGTCGCGAACCTTGTAAATTCCTTTTACGCGCGACATTCGAGCATCGAAGTAAACAGATTTGTTAAACGAATAAATGTGTCTGCGCACGGATTAATGCCTTTGTTCGCCATGTTTTCGCGATACGCTTTGCGAGAACAATACCGAGCATCGAGCTAGAAAGCGCCAACGGCACTCTTCTTTATTAAAACCATACAAAAGAATTTCATTCGTCATTCTAGACCGTTAAAAATAATTTAAATAGTTATGTATATTTCGAAGGTATCGCACTCACTAGAACACAGTCACGCTACACCTACTGTTCAGTTGGAAAATAAGTGATCGCGGATTCGACCTAACGATCTATCGGCAAAATCCATGATCGTTTAGTTGCCAACCTAATATAACGTTTCGTTCCACAAAACGCGATACTACGACGACTTTAAAATATCTTCCCAATCGAAAAGTTCATTCGCAAGTACTACGATTACGTTCGCTCGAAGCAACTTGGAGGATGGAGCGTGGTACGTATCGCCAGACGACGTTCCGTACGCCATGGCGATCCGTATTCAAAAGAACATATTCCAAATCAGAAAACCGAGGTTGTTCGATCCCCCGTACGTAGATCCACGACGAAGAAAAATATAGAAGAAGAATACGGCATAAAAAACATCAACGACGAGAAATCAAAAGCAGAGAAAAAGAGAGAAGGAGAAGGAGCGAAGACATCCCTGATAGTACGTGTCTCCGACTTCACTCATCGAAGATCCATCCGCTTTAAATTCAAATATCGGAGAATTACCGAGTTTTATTCAAATCGATTACCAAACAGTCATTAGCTTCACCTTTGCGATCCGTTGACTCCGGGCATCCCCTAGATAACTCCGTGAACATTGGTCGTCGCGCAAATTATCGCGCAACGTCTTCTCTAGAGCGATCCAATCGACACGGCTTCCGTGAATCCACCGATAGAAACCGATTGCGACTCTCGAACTAATCCCCTACGTCGTATCCGTTGACAGAGCGGCTGTCCTTCGGCGTGGGACGTCTGGTAGGCTCACCGGCGACGAGGAGCCCGTCGCCGTCGCACTCGCCGTGCCCGGAATCGCCTTCGCTGGAGCATCGCGACGCCGACGTGGACATCGACGTGGAGGACGAGGAGGTGGACGTGGACGTGGAGGAAGTCGGCGAGGAAGACGACCGTGACGGTGGCGGCTCGAGTCCACCGCGATCCTCGTCGACGCCCTCGCCGACGAGCGTCGTGACGGCGGCCGTCTCGCACCCACCGACCAGGAGATCCATCGGCGACACCTTCAGCGTCTCGGCGTTGCTCAGGCCGGACCCGCCGTCGGCTCATCTGCAACGCAACGCGTCCTCCTCGTCGCCGACGCATCGCGATGCCGCGGTCTCCGCCGCGGCGACCATCGCGGGCCATCCACCGCCTCACGGAACCTCCATCCTCTATCCGCCGATACATCTCCAAGGCGGACTCCTTCCGCCTCATCCGCATCATCCGCTGTCGTATTTGCACCCTCAGTTGCTGCCGCATCATCTTCTGCCACCTCATTTGCACCCTCTGCTCCGTGGCGTGCATCCGACGCATCCTGGACTGCATACCACGCACACCGCCCACGGTCTTCACCATCCTCATCCACTCGGCGACGTTTACAGCTGCGTCAAGTGCGACAAGATGTTCAGCACGCCGCACGGGCTGGAGGTAAGGCGACCTTTCCAGTTCAAAGAAAGCCAATGAGAGTGGACGTAGAGTTTTGCAAGTCTCAACCCTTTGCACTCGATTCATTTTCAGGCTCCTTCGCTGTCCACTCGTACTTCGAATTAAAATAAATTACGGTATTTCATTTATTACTGTTATAAAGTCTTTTTAATTAAAACAATTTCGAACGCGCGGAAAAGGATGTCTTTCGCGCGTTTCCCTCCTTTTTTCTTTCAGTTCGAAAGAACACCAACTACCGTAATGTATATATCGTCATTTCGCCCGTCTATGTCGGTAAATTCGAATTCACTGTCGTTATCCTGACCGTCTTCAAAAGCACGTACTATTACAACGTAAGATCCCGAATGCCGCAATTCCTTTCACAGTTATTTAGTTTTATCGTCTACGGACTAATGTGCGAGTTGCAGAGTAAATTAGTATCGTCAGTGTGGCGTACGAGCGCAAAGGGTTAAGACGCGATGATAATTGGAAAATTCGACAGAAATGCGTAGAATTCGGTGGAGATCAGGAGATCGATTTTGTTCGTTCATTCTTGCGTAACGATAACGAATGTGGTACGACGAGTTTGTTGGAATTCTGCTTTATCGAGTAGAAGTGGAAGATCGATATCGTTGGTATTCGATCAATCCCCTAGAATTGTCCCCTGTGAGATGCGTAATTGGTACGGCAAAATCGAAGAAGGTCGGTTAAACATCGGTATGTTTTAGGTGCACGCGAGAAGATCTCACAACGGAAAGAGACCGTTCGCCTGCGAGCTGTGCAACAAAACATTCGGTCACGAGATAAGCCTGACGCAACACAGGGCGGTGCATTCCGCAGAGAAAGTGTTCGAGTGTAAGCAGTGCGGAAAGGCATTCAAACGCTCGAGCACTCTAAGCACGCACTTGTTAATTCACTCGGATACGAGACCATACCCGTGCCAGTTTTGTGGAAAGCGCTTCCACCAGAAGAGCGACATGAAGAAGCACACTTACATACACACAGGTAGATAACTTTTTTATTTCTGCGTTCTCTCGAAAACGAACGATCGCCAGCATCTTATCCGCGTCGACTTAAGATAAAGCGAATCGATGGGCGTAACTTCAATTTTTTCATATCACGAATACCGATTTCAATCATTGAATAAATTTAACAATTTTCCTATTATTTATCGTAATACCGACGACGAAGATACGTCGCGTCGATCAATCGCTACGTTTCTCCAAAAAAGAATATTTCGCGTACGTAGATGCAAGGACGTTGGATCATCGATTTCATTGCGTTTCTGCATGCGTCATTACGAGTTCTTTTTTCTCTTTCTCTATTCGTCTTTCCGTCCTCCGCATACGCTTTTAATCGTCCACCGTAAAATCGCAATCCACCGAAATCTCGCGAGTCTCGTCGTGATCGTATAAATCCGTCGGAGGGAGCGAGCAAGCAGGGACGAGGGGTAGATACGGGATCAATTAACGAAGCGACTTCGTACAATAAATAATGCAGCAAACCGTCTGGACGAAGTCAGTGCCGTACGGTAGAGGATCCAGTCGGTACCATGCACATGTGGCCGGCTTATTTTCGGTGGGGGTGCCGAGCCCCCGCGTTGCGCGAGCTGCGCTAGGTAATAATCGTAATGTCTTTCGGGACGCTCCCCGAACGTCCCATCCTTCCTTTTTGGCCCTACGATACTTGGCTCCCACGATCGGTCCAAAACTCCGTTCCTTCGGTTAAATTTGATCGACGGAAAGGTCGCCTTTGTGGAAGAAAAATCGATCTCGTCTCTTCTCGACGTTCATATTTTTGCTCCGATTTTCAGAGAACGCCCGAATACTTCCTTCCGTTAAATTTCATCCGTTCGAGTCCTTTCACAACGCACCGTACACGATAGCTTCGAAGCAGGCATTTCCAGGATCGAACGCAAGAATTCTCGTCGACCTTGATTAAACGATATTCCCTAAAATTATGGCAATAAACTCGGATGTAAGCAGACCTCGGAGAACGTATAAACGACCCTACGCGAGATTCCTAAAGACGTGGTAGAAAGTGGATTTAGCGAAACGTCCGTCTCGTCCAATCGCTCGTCGCATCGCTGATTACAAAGGCGGTGACGTCGACATAATTAGCTTTCGTTATTCTCCTTGAAGGAATTAAGTCGACGATGCCGAGTAGTCGGACGTAGAGAGTGGCAAAGTAGAGGGGCGCAACGAAAGAGGAGAAACACCGATGTTTTCGTTCGGTGGCTAGGATGCGTGTTTGTCTTCGGCAGTTCGCGCTCTTATATAACGACGACCATGTCGAGAAGGAGGAGGAGGAGGAAGAAGAAGGCCGAGGGTCGAAGGAAGAAAGCAGCAGCGGCAGCGAGTAAGCAGCCCATCTTCCCCTCGACGATGGGCAAGGGATGGCGGCGGGACACTTGACACTTTGGTGTCTCAGGGCTGATGGAACGACGGTCCTGAAGGAGTAGGTTCTCCGAGGGTGGGTCGAAGCGAACGGAGGAGGCGATGGAGAATCGCGGAAGGAGGGAAAAGACGCCGTAGGAGTAGGAGGAGGATGCGGGAGAGTTCCGTTCGTGGGTCTGGGTTTTGTATCGTTTCCATGGCAACCTACCCAATGTCTTATCAAATTATCACCTTGTCCTCCCCCGTGCCGCTTTCTACGTCTTCCTTCTCTTTTTTCCTCCTTCCCCTTGTCACCCATTTTCTCCTCTTCTTCCTTCTTCTCCTTCCGACTCTTCTTTCGCTTCGTCGTTCCTTTCGGTCCGTTCTTCCTGCCCCTTTCCCCGAGCGAACCTTTCATTCAGCCTCGTTTCGCTGAGACTGCCGAAGGAGGACTTCGTCGAAAGAAGATACAAAGCGATGGTCACTCGTTGGCCCTTCCAACAGCCTGCGGGATCGCGGCCGACCCCTCGTAAGCGCGCCTCTGTCCACCTTCGCGCACCTTTTCCTTCCATCGTTCTACGGCTCTTATCGCGAGGGTCACGACGCAACATTTAATTCATTATTCAGAAGAATGAAAAATTCAGGCCTTTCTCTCGTTCGATAGCCGTGCTCGCGGTTTCGATTGCGATCTGCGTCTTCGCGAAATGACGATCGCCGTCTCTATTTCATTTTTTCTTAGAACAGCTTGTTGTACCGATGGACAACAAATTTTTGACTGCTATGCGATCGGTTTAAACGTCGAAAATATCGTACAATTAGCGACAATTTTTTTAAACTTTTTCCTTCTTTGTCGTTCTTGTATCGATCCTACACTGAGATCTTAACGAGGAGAATCGTTCTCGTTGATACACCGAATTTACCATATATCCTCTCCAGAAATCTCTCCTTCCTCTCGATAATATCGTTAACCTTTCGAGCTCCGAATAGTAAGGACGGAGCACGGCTAGCGCTGACCATCGCTGGAGCCGGAATACTTTTTCGCCGCATTGAATTCACTATTCGAGGCCCAAACGGTAATAAATTATAGTAATTCTTTCGCGGAAGGTTAAAATTTTAAAACATTAAATTTTACGATCAACTAAAAAACCTAATTCGATATTTACAACGGACATTAATGTCCGATTTTGAGTGCTTTGAGTCGAGAAAAGGTGACAGTGCAGGTAATTATTTTGAAATCCAATTGGCTAAAGAGAGGGACGTACCTCTCGTAAATTACCAACGAGTGCCCCTGTATTAATTTTACACGAAAATGAGCGCATATCGATTGAAAAAATCGACAAACGCATATACGCGTCCATAGAGCTCTAAGGGTTAACCCCTTTCTAACGTTCCTACTTGACCAACGTTGGAAACTCGTTTGGATTTCTCAGATCGACGGTATCGTCGCAAGCAACCAGTCCTTCTTCCGTTCTTTCCTCGTGCAAATCTCGTTTCTGGATGAGTCGGCGCTCGCCGAGATCGTCGAGGGTGTTCCGAGAGGCGAAGCTAATGATAATCAGTCCTTTCTCTCTCCAGTCTCCAGTCTTCTCGTTTGCTCTTTCTGCGATTCCCCGGTCTTCTTTCCCATACCTCGACTGTCCCCTCGATTTTGCCATCCCTGCGGGGTAGCCCTCCGCACCTACCTATCCACGAAGGTTCGTTCGTACCATCGAACGTACGTACGCGCGTACCCTACGTCGTGAGCGCGGGCCATGTGCAATAAGGGTGCGGCATCGTCGGATTCCTCGGGGACGCGCATGGCGTAACGTAAAATCATTATTAGATAGGTTGGTTGGTTGGTTGAAAGGTAGATAGGCGGATAGTGCGAACGAGTGGTCGAGCATGAGCGAGTAGTCCTCGTAGGTGCGGATGAGATGAAGAAACAACGAAGGGACGACGTGGTTCGCGGCGTCGTTGAGCACCATCGCTCGGTTCCACGAGTCGGTGCCACTGCCGGCAAGGAGAGTCGAAAGGGGGAGGGAAAGACCGGGAAGTGTCGGAATAAGAGCTCCGCAAATATTGTTGGTGCGCGAACCAGCAGCCGGAATATGGCATCGAGGGAGAGTCGAGGCGAGGGGCGCGCGCGTTACCTTCGTCGTTAGGCGCGTTTACGGCCGTCCACTGGATAGGGATGGAAGGGACGGTGGTCCGGCCTGACTGCGGTTCGTCCTGCACCGATGCGAGCAAGGATATATCGTCGCGTCTCCTTCCGTGCCGTGGTAGGGTGCGTCGAGTCAAGTGCACGACATTGAGTCAGGGTTGACGTACCGATGATGCCTACGGTGATCGTGAAATTGACAGACCGACGAGTGGTCAGCTACCGCCTTGTAAAAATAACTGCTTTCGTAGATTTATTCCGCGTATGCTCGTTTTCTTCCATTCTCTCTCTCTCTCTGTCTCTCTGGCTCTCTGCGTTTCATTCGTTTCTATATCGATTTAATTTCAATCGTAATTAAATTTTCTCTTGCCCCTCTCTTCGTTCACCTCTTGGTTCGTCTTTCGTCGTTCTTTCGCGATAAAACACGGAGATGTACGGAATGGAGTTATTTGGTTTTCGGGAGTGTTTCTTTTATTTTGCGAGGATCATTGATTTTCTTTTCTCATTGCGACCAAGGTGTTCCCCTTTAGCCGAGTTTACTCGCACGATTAGTTACGCCGAGGCATGTAGAATCGAATACGGGTTGGGTACGCCTCGATGGAATTGTTAATGCGATTATACGTCACAGGTACGGAGATTCGTTCGTGCGATTCTGCTTGCGTGCGGCTAGGCTTTAGGGGTAGAAACCTTGTGTAAATCAACGTCCGGAACGAGCGAATTATCGTAGTACCGTTTTTCGTATCTTCTCGATGATACTTTTCGCATCGTTACGCTCGCGATTCCTCGTCCTTTGTCGTTTCGCCGCAGGAGGGGAATTCGATGTATTAGATTGTCCGATAAGTTCCTTCCGTACCGCGCTAGCAATGACTTTGACTGCCTATATTTATATAAACATGCATATTTAAGTCTCGGAGCTCTTTCAAAGTACGTTTCCGCACGTTGCGTTGGCCGTAAGGCAAAAATTATTACGGTTCGATTGGGACGTTCTACCTTGCTCCATCCGATTATCACTTGTTCCTCTCCTTAACAAAAAAACGCACCTA
>JAITYT010000206.1:171107-190000 GCA_025433975.1 Liostenogaster flavolineata | reverse complement strand
GAAAGAGGGCATAACGAGGCTTCCTGAGAGATGGAAGAAGGTTATAGAACAGAACGGTTCGTACGTAACGTAACGAATCAACCGATTCGCATCAAAAAAAAGGGAAGAACTTATGGGACAACCTAATACTTCATCATTTCGCTCGTAAATACCGTTAGAGTCGCTTTGTTGGCGCAAAGGATGTATTTCCCAACACTCGGGAAGGTTAAGTAGAGAATGGAAGGTCCGTAAGAGCTTACGAATAGAAAAGATCGTTTCTTCTTTAAAATCATCGAATGGCAACGAACGAGACGAGCCACGCGGTCGACCAAGATGCGATTGGCGTCGGCTCTCAAGGACGACCGTCACGCGGTAACGAGATCGTCGAAGCATCGCGCCACCCTCCTTGTTTTCACGATAAACACAACCTGTCCACTCTCGGTGCGAAGTAAAGCCGGTAGGGAGGAGAACGCTGGAGGATGAAAATCGTTTCGCTGGTGCTTTCCGGTCGGCAGTCTGGCGCGATCGGACGAGTCGATCGATTTGCTTTTGGCTGCCTGTTTGCTTTGGCCGACCTACGGCGATAGTCGCATCGTGAAAGGAAGAGTATCGTTTACAGGATTTACCCTATCGTTATTGGAACGGCTATAGTCGTTCGTAGTAGCATCGAGATCGAATCCAATATCGACCCTCTATTCTTGCCACAATCGCGAAAGGATTAATCCTTCGCGGACTCTCCTTCCGACCGGATAGATTCGTTGCAGCGAATTAAATCGTGCGCGCGCGATTCTTATCTAATTTTGAATCGAACGACTTCTCAAGATGGACTTAAAAAATCGTGACGAATCGACCTTCACGACGAGTTCTAATTCGCAATTACGCATCGATCGACCGAACGTCGTCCCTACCTCTCGTCTCTTCGTTAGCTGCGCTTCCATTAATTTTCGTGCGTAGCCTCGAAGTCGACCGTCGCAGCGCGCGACGTATCGGCGTAGGAGTAATTAATGCACGATCCGGTAATACGATATTTATTAAAACGATCGTTGTGGCCGACGAGGACTAATTAGAAAAAATTGTTTGCATGAAGGACGGTTACCGCCGTCGACGACACCACGAATTAACGTCACCCAAAGCGAACGTACTACGCGTCGACGTATCTTTTTCTATCGTCTCTGCTCCTTCCGCGACCATGCAAACACAAAGAAAAGACCAATGGACTACGCCCTAATGAAATTAAAACTCTTCGAAGAGAACGCTTCCGACTACCAACACATCGACGCTCCGTTCATCCATTCTCCGACTATCAAGGCCACTCTTCCAACTACCTCCGTACAATTTAGAAATAGAAAAAAAACAAGAAGAGAAAATTCCTCGCAACGAATCTCGCGAGAAGTCGTCATGGCCAACGACGACGTTTTCCCGAAGTTTCGTCCTGGAGGGTGCGGCGGTTACGCGCGTACGTACAAGCCGATACACGAGGGCCGTTTTGCGGGCGAGTTCCATACCTGCGGAGACAATGGCGCTACGACGGCATCTCCCTCCGTCTCTTTCTCCTTTCCACGCAGACGTACGGGACTATTAGAGGTTTCCGGCTGACTTGGCGCGGCCCTCCTCCCCTGACCCCCTTTAGGCAAACTCCGTCGAGGGGTTCGCGGGCGCCGCAACATCCCTCTAAGCTGTTTAAACTTCGCGACATGCTCGACGGAGGGACGACGCCCCGCTTTACCCCCTTCCCCCCTTCGTCTTCACGGCTCGTTAGCGACGGCCGACCCAAAGTCGTGCCCACGAAATATCGCGGACCACGTGCAGTCTTATGCTCCGTTTGCTCGTCGGGTGGTGCGTCCAACACCTCCCTCGAGCTACCGCGTGGAAGCACGCCCGACGTATCGTCCCGGCAAAAAGGAGGAAAGTTAAGACCCTATTTTTCGGCGCTGTCTTCCGATCTTTTCGATCGGAACCGGTGCTTTTCGAGACGACGACGACGAACGGCCACGGCGAGTCGCGGGCAAAGTCTAAAGCGGAAGACGGAGGAGCGGAAGGTGGGTAAAAGCGAGCTCGTCCAACGAGTCTCTTCGGTACGCGAGGGAAGGAGAGAGCTAGACGCGATTATATTTAATGTCGTGCCGGTAAGCGGCACGAGCAACCGATACGGCATTAAACATGCAAATTCGTCGGTATAACGTTCCACGCTACCACCGAGGCATCGTCCCTGTAGTGCCGAGCGAAGGAGGCGCATAGTGTTCATAGTGGAGCGACATGATTAAATTTCCAGGGATATCGACATGCCAGGAGCGCGTCAACCGCCACGCCTTCTCCTTCCTCCCCCGACCCTTTCTATCCGTCGCTTCTTCCGTTCCCTCCTACTCCCCCTACCTAACCACGTCCGTCGTCCCTCTTCCTCCCTCCTTCACCGTTCTTCGCGATATTCCTCTCGCCCCTCCACTCCGACCCTCCCCCTTTTTCGCTCTTCCGCCTATTCGCGTAACCAAGCCGCTCGAACAAGCGGCCCGGGCTCACGGACGAGGGGGCCGCGGTGGGAGCGGCGCGGGGTGCCGCCGAGGAGGGATTGAAATTAACTGCATCCAGAATGCGAGGCGCGCTATCCTCCTCGCACGGAATCGGAATGACAAGATCGCGACGCTTCTCCTCGCAAGGAAGGCGATCGAACGGCTCTCCGAGCTGTCGCGTTCCTTCCAATGAAGATTCGACGAGGATACGTGACCGACTTTGTTTCACCCTTCCAACCGAGCAGCGTTTCGTACGTCGTAAGCGCTTTCTACTTACGATTCGCGAGTTTCTATCAGGACCGTCGAGAAAGTTCCGACCGAGCGCGTCGACCTAACGATCGACCGTGTGATTTTTCGGATGGGAGTATTTTTCCCAGTCATTTTTCCCTCAGTGATTTAAGATGGATGCGTGAATATTTAAAAGCACGCGATATATCGAAGCTGATCTGTAGTGTTTAAACTTTTGTAGTTTCTTTTGCTTCCCGAACGAAGTATGAATTTCATTATTTAACCTATCGTCGACGGAAGAAGTTCCTACCGACTCATCGACTAAGCGTTTCGTAAAATTTAAGTGTTTTGGTGGTTTTTCGTTGTCCTTTTCTCTCGTTATTTTGTACATCGTGTACGAATTGAAGAATAATTTCCACCATCATTTTAGCGACTTTCGCGGAAAACAGTACGATGCTGCATATCGGTCGGCGCGACCCACTGCTTTCATTTTCTTCGTATAATGTACGGCTACGACTGGCTTCGATATATTTGCTGTACCACCACCGCGCGTAACGTGTTGCAGATTTGCTAAATCGCTGGTGCTCGGCAAAGTCATTACCCGTTTGCTCTTTCATGCGAGGATTAACGTATCGTTCTTCTTACGTGCCTATTCTTTTCAAAAATTTAGGCTTTTGAATTTGAGCTGGCAAGTGTTCTGCAAGGGATCTGCATATATACCCTTTTTATTTATAACGATAGGCAAGTCTGTAAACTTGAAATATACTCATTTTCGCCTTTCTTTCGTAATACGACGAAACAGTATGCCAAGGAAAGGGCTAAGAAAAAGCTGTTATCGGAGTATCGGAACGATTCTTACGCGCGGCATTCGTATTACGAGCCGGGCGTGTAAAAGCGTCCACGATCCATGTCGATGATCTTTACCCGACGCAAATATTCGTTCGAGTCCACAACGGTCGGATGGCTGACGCGTTTCGTGCCACGTGTACCATTTTATGGTACAAGTTAAACTCGACCGGCAGGTACGTCGTACGTGTGGCACATGGTGGGAACGACGAGTCGAGCAAAAACGGCTTGGCACGGAACGTGTTAATTCGATCGAGAACCGCTTCGATTTTTCTTCCTCGGTCCTTTGTATTCGCACGTCGAGTTTCCCCGAACGACCTTCGAGGACGTTCCTATCCGCGAACGTCGTCTTCTCTGAATTATTTGCACGCGAGCAAGGCACGATGACGCAAGGATAGCCAAGACTAAGACAACGACAACGAAACGGTACGATCCGGAGAACGAAACGCGTCGTTGTGGTCGTGGACGTGGTCGTTGTCGAGTCGTAATTGGCAATTACGAAGTAGGAAGCGCAGGAGCGCGGTAAGAGGCACGACGCAGCCCCACCGCTCTTAACGCAGACGACGCTGATCTGATTTGTCACGATTCCTAATGTTGATCGACGCCCTAATAATTTAATAGCCATACATCCGCAGTGATCGTCCGTGGTGGAGGATTATTACCTCGGAGATCCCCCAACGGTAGAACCGTAAGCACTAAGGAGCTAACGGACTTAGGGCCGTGGTATCGCGTTTCTTGCTTTCTAGCTCGTCGCTCGATACGGGCCGCTTCCAAGGCGCAATTATCATCGCCAACTATATCGACGAGATTATATCCCGCGGGATCATCCCGATCGAGATGGCGAAAACGCGCTCGAGCTCGAGGAAACGTCAACGTCGACCTTTTTCTCGTCTCGCGGACGACGATTTCGACGTATTCATAAAATAACGAGGAATAAAATTAACAAGCTCCCAAAAACGGCAAAATATATCGCTAAAAAACTACGCTACTCTAAACTCACGGAATAACCGAATAAGGAAAAATTACGATTGTTTTCTTTTGCAAAACGTACCGTTATCTACGACGAGAGAATTTTAGACAAAAGAGACGCTTGTTTTTAAGTGTAATAAATTTACTACCACACTACTTTTGAAGCATTTAAGTACGTGGCGGGCACAACCCGTCGATGTCGAATTTGGCACGGAAAATGTTTGCGGGCGACACTCGTCCTTTCCACTTAAGGGGTTAAAAAGAAACGATTGGAACGTGCCTTCGTAAGAAACTCGTCGGACGATTTTCATAGAATTCCGCGTCTGCTCTGATCTTCCGCTTGCCTGCCTTGACACTTTTACGGCTGGCCGTGACGTACGTCTAATGAAGCTCGCCGAGAGTCGACAGCGACTATAAGAGTACAAGATATCGTTTTCAGTATATTCGATGCCCAATCACGGTCGTTGAAGAGTCGTACGGTATTACGATGGTTAAAAGGACGCAGTCCTTCGAACGAATTCTCGATCAAATAAAAAACACTCGCCCTTGATGGAGCCGTGAACACGAGGCGACGATTATCTCGGAACTCGTGGTATCCGTGTGAAACGGTAAACGCGATGCCGTAGTTTTGCGAATCGGGCAGCGGGCCACGACTACGCCGACGACGACCCTCGAGACCGGTCGACACGACCCGCCGACACGACCGCTATATCTCGATATTTTGACCACGCCTACGACAACGCGCCGACCTGCCCTTCTTTTTTCCAGCTTCATCGTGGCACTCGATGCCACGCCGCTCGATCGACGACAAGAAGTCGAAATTACGCCGGGGACTGCTCGGCTGGTTATTCGGCCATGCGCATCGATAATACATCGTTCGACGACATCGCGCAATTTCGTATTGCACGAGGGTGTATCGGTGTCGCGTGATTAAAAGGACACGACAAGGGCTGCTATCCCGCGTCTCCGCGAGAAATTTTGCGGCGTTCGTTCGTAGGATTATTCGATTAGGAAATAGAGAGCGTACGGAATCGAAGAGACTAGAAAATAGAGAGAACGAGAATTTCATTCGCATCGAACATCGTTTTCGTTTTATCCTATCGAATGCTTGGACGTTGCAATTTTCTATCGATTCGTTTCTTTCCCCGTTCGAAGATTAGAATATTGCCGTCTCCGCGTTCGAACTTCTATTGGAAATTCTTCGCAAAGGAGTGAAAGAGGAAATACCGACGTTCCGCTTTTCCCGTATCGTCTGATCGATATCTCGCGGGTAATCCTAGCGCGATGCTTCGATAGACGCGAACGAAAATCCATGCTGTCCTCCGTATGAAATATGAGATGTATTACCGCTCTTCTTCCATTCTGTCTTTCTTCCGCCTCTCTCGCGAGGATTTCACTCGGTAGAGGGGTCGGGGATGCCCCCAGAGGGTCGGAACGTGGTCGATGGAGACGAGAGGAAATCAATGCCTCGGCCAGAGTCCGTTTTACCTTCGTCTTTCCTCCTCCTCCTTCTCCCTCCACTCCTCTGCCGCCTTGACCGTGCCGACGACCACTCCTTGCCAGGCGCCTTGGACGTTCTCTCCTTTCTCTCGGATATTCGCGACTTCCGTCGCGTCAACTTCTACCCTCGCCATCGAAATGGCAAACGTTCGATTCCTGGCGAACGCCTTCTTTTCCACTTATTTTATCGTCCTTCCTGCGGGCGAGAGGCGCCTCCCAGGCGTCACGGCGTTTTAGACGGCAATTCGAGAAAAGAAAATTTTCTTGGCAATGGAAATCTTCCTCGTTAATTCCTATATTCTCACGTGGACATTTACAATTCATACGAATTTTAACGGACCGGTCGATAGGTGATTTTCGCGAGATGGAGGCTAATGGGCTCGAAAAGGGGTTGCAAGGTTCGTTCCTTTAAAGTATAACGTTTCCGTAAGTTAATTTCTATATAAACCTATTTTATGCTATCTTGAATGTTTTTCTCTTTGGATCGCGAAGAAACACGTTGTAAATCGTAAGGAGCGTGTTTATTCGCGTTACAATTATCGGCTCGTGTCGAGCCAGTCTCGCTTCGAGGAGGAAGCACCGGTCAGACGCGATAGCGGTAGGTTGCGAAAGTTGGCAGACACCGCGATGGAAGCGATCAAAGTGCCATCTTGGTTTTCCGCTCTCGAGGATTAGTAGAGGCTAGGGTGGTGGCGCAGGAGGACGACGTTTCCGTTGGGTGCCGTCGGAGGAGGTCGGTCGAGCGAGAGTAGAAGTACGTGGTAGGGCGCGACGGAAGGGCAGGCAGTACGGTAGAAGAGAGAAAGATGTAACGGCTGGACGATAGGAGGGAGGAAGAAGAGGAAAAGAGAGAGAGAGAGAGAGAGAGAGAGAGAGAGAGAGAGAGAGAGAGAGAAGAAAGGAGAGAGAATTAGCGGAGGAAAGGACCCTCGGAAGATTTCCGGGAGTTTAATATAGTTTTAGGGGCGTCGGCCGACGGCACGGGGGTGTAATGGCGTCTTAAACCTCAGTGATTCTCAATCTCGAGCGGCCTCGTCCTCTTCTAAATTCGAGACTCGCCAATCTCCACCGTTCCGTCGAGTTAAGAAATCTTTCTTGGTGTCCATCCACGCGTACGATCGTTCGCAACGTGGTCCTTCTTCTCTGTGCCATCAAACGCGCGTATATGCACGCATATGGAAGGTGTCGTGCGACGACCGACCGACGTCGTCGGGTAAGAAAGGAATAAACGTGCCCACGTCAGAGGGCAAAAAACATCGTGACTACGGCGCTTCCTATCCTCCACCATGCAGGATATAAAGACGGAAAGGGCAACCTCGGTGCTACAGCTCCGACGCTTCTTGATTTTTACGAGAGCGTAAATTCCGGCAAGGCGCTCTTCTCTTCCTCCTTCTCCTTCGTCTCCATCCCTCTCGCTCTTTCTCTCTCGCTACGGCGACTACGCCTCCTCCCTCTCGAGACGCGAAAATTCTAACGGGTATTTTCGTATGGCTCGGAGAATTCCGCTACGTGGAATTTCAGGGCGCCGTTAACCCGGAATCGCCTGGAATCACGATTTCAGAGGCAGACGTCGGTACTTTGGCGAATCTTACCGGCCGAGAGTCCCGCTGTTTCGCCACGCGATTTCTCTCGGATACGAGCTGAGCGTCCTTTCGACGAAGCAACGTACGCTCGCCACTCCACCGCCATTCCAATCGTTTCTCCATCGAAGATCGATGCGTGAGCGCGATGCGAGTTCCTTTTGCGAGAAAAACGAGGATAACGCTGGCAAGAAGGACGATTATCTCTCGAGAACGGAAGCGAGGGCGATTCCTTGTCTTTACGGCTTTTTAAATTACTTCGAAGGACCCTCGGCTCGATCCTTCTCCACTCTCCTTCCACCCTTGCATCTTCGACCCTGCGAAAACTCTATTCGCCTGGACGTTTCTCCGAGCACGGAGCAACGTCGTCGCGCTACTTCATCGTCAACGTCACCGATCGTCGATATCCTCGAGGGTACCCTTAACCTCCAATTTTTTCGCGCCTACGGATTTCGAGCGTGACGTTAGCTCGCTATTTACGAACCATTCGAAAGCCTTCGGACTTTCGATCAATGCCGTCGATCGATCGATCGATCGATCGATTTCCCCTCGTTTCATCTTCTTCTCCTCCTTCTTCCGCCATAGCGATACAAGCGCAAATTCGATGTTTACGAAGTTGTAGATGGCGTGCAGGCGATCATCGGAAGGCTCGCCGTATCGCCGCGACGAGATTGAAGGCTCGGGCTAACGAGTTGTTTATAGATCCACCCTCCGGCCGATGGCCGGTCGGTGCGCTCGCGCGCTTCTTACTACTACCACCGATGGAAAACCCACGAACGAATAGGGCAGTCCATTAACAACGTCCCTCTGCTCAGAGCGACGGTATAACGCGGTAGTCGAATAGTTGAAACTCCTCTTTTTTTTTCTCTCTCTCTCTCTCTCTCCTCTTTATTTCCGCTTTACCTTCTCCCGGCTCGCTTCCGTCCTCGTCGAGTACTGGCGTCTCCACGTAGGCGCACTCTCGCTCGTAACAAGCTCGTACTCTCTCCCTCGAAGTCAGCCGGGTTATCCCGGTGGTAGTCATGGAAACACGGGGGTTGGAGCCGCCCCCGGCCGCCAATCAGAGCTCGCGGCCAGGAGGAGAGAAACGAGCGGGTACCCTTCCTTTCCGTCCTTCCTCCACCCTCTTCTACCCTATCCGGTTCACCTCCCCGCGTAGAACGACCGCATCGGCGCTGCGGACACCCCCGGCTCGTCTCGTCTCGCCTCGTCTCTCTCCTTGCCGTCGTCCGCTCGCCGCCCGGCTGAGATTCTCGCTCGGGAGGAAATCTTGACCGGGCGTGCCCCGCATCTCTGATACCACCTACTTTCCCCTCCGCGCTTCCTCGCCGCCGTACCAATTCCACGTTCTTCCTCCTTCTTCGTCTCCTTCTTCTCCTCCTCCAGCGGCATCTTCCGGTACCTCTCATCCTGGTCCTTCCTCGTCTTCTCGCTCCTCTCCCGCTACATTTCGCTGCCCACCTGCCGCCTGACCCTTGCCATCGTATCTCCAGGCACGGATCTCGATGCGACCGCAGCTTGCAGCCTTCGGATCAGAGATTCGTACTTTTGAATTAACGTCTTTCCTAGAGAGCGCAAGAGAGATACGGAAGAAAGCCGGAGGGAGGGCTTTCCGGTTTTATCGTCGTTGCGTTTCGAACGGAGTTTGAGCGCTGATTTTTTCGCCAGAATTTTCCTCGCACGCTCGTTTTTCTCGGTCGGTCACGGCTCACCGATTACTCCTAACTCCAAGGAAAAGGGAATCTGAATTTTTCTCAGTCAAGTGTAAGTCTGACGGACGCGTTATCGCAAACGATTGCGATATTAGGCTACGTAGAAGTTACGTTACGATGACGCGTGGCAAGGATCGATTGGAACGAACCGAATGAAACGAATGGAAGAATGGTCCTTTGGACGAGGTATATTAAAATGGAACGCCGTCGATGCAACTAACGACGTTCCAACGATTTCCGTTGCAGGTGAGAAGCCTCACAAGTGTCAGGTATGCGGTAAGGCCTTCTCGCAGAGCAGCAATCTGATAACGCACTCGAGGAAGCACACCGGGTTCAAGCCGTTCGCCTGCGAGCTCTGCGGCCGCGCCTTCCAGAGGAAGGTCGATCTGAGGAGGCATCGCGAGACTCAACACGCGGACCTCAGTGCGTCGCATCGGCCCGCGATCAACGCGATGTCGGGGCAGAACGCGTTGCCGAATGCTAATCCATCATCGTTGATGCAATGAAGAGACGAGGAATGGAGCGTGACAACTCGCGTTACAGGTGCGAATGGAAATCGCGACGATGCGTGAACTCGTCGTCGTCGTCGCCCTCTCGAAGTTGTACGAAACGTTTTCGTGCTAAGAAAGAAAGACGAAGACGAAAAGCTTCGAGAAGAGGGCAAAACGGATTGCGAATGACCGTGGGTGGACCCGGAACAGTGCAATGCAACGTAGATCGACGTCGGAGATCGACGTTTCTCCTTACTTGTCCTTGTTAAACGATCTTCGAGCGCGAAGACGTATCCTTTTTATTTTCTTCGTATCATCCCTCGGTGCTTTATTTTCTTCCATAGGAGAGGGATGATCTCGCGAGACCGCAAGTGTTATTTATTCGTGATAATTCGATCGATTTACGATCGATCGTTTGGAACGTTTCGCGGATCGAAAGTGTGCCGCGAACGTCGTCCGCGTACGACGGTTCATTCACATTGAATTTATCGAAGGTATAAAAAGAGAGAAAAGAGACGGATACTCGCATTTTTACCTTTTTTCCTTTCCTACCTCGGTCCCTTCCATTTTCACACTTCTTCTCTCTCTCTCTCTCTCTCTTCGTTGATCAAATCATTACCTCGAATTCACGGACTAATCCTGCGATTTAGTAAGCGCCTATCGTAGTAGAGAGAGAAAACGCTGATGCTGTGAAGAATCCAAGGTTCGATCGTTTCCGTTTCGAACGAACATCGACACTTTCTACGTTTAATCAAGCATTTAATCGATTACTGTACTTCTCTTAATACTCGGAACGTTCACACGGTACTAGATCGACTCGCGATTCCTCGCGACGGACAGAACGATCCATTCGATATTGCCGGAGATCTTCGACGATGAGCCGGAGTACAAGGAACGTACCGTACTTTGCATATCTCCCGCACTCGACGTAAAAGAGAAGGCTGACCCCTTGCTCGTCCGCCACCGCCCCCTACCACCCCGAACTTACAACTGTGACCAAAAAATTGTACATAGCACGTAGTCCGTATCTCGCCTAGTCTAAGCGTATAAATAATATACATATATAAATATAAATTATAAATATGAATGAATCGAGCCTATAAATATTATAAATAGAGACACGCGCGCGCGCGTTAGCAGCCCAGACGAATCTAATTACGGCGACGTACCATCGCCTGAGTCTCGCCCAGAAGTAATTATAACACCTTCTCCCCATTTTTTCTCTCCTTCCCCTCCTACGTTCTTCTCTCTCGCTACGGAAGTTTTTATCGTTGTATCGTTATTATCATCGTGTAATTATTGTAATTAGAGATTGCTATTAATATTAATACCATTATTAAATATTATTATTATTATTATTTAAAGAACATTATTATTATTATTATCATTATTATTATTATTAACAATAAACGCTGTTACCATTTGTAAATGTTTTTGGCACGTCCGATGTCTTTCCTCGCCTTCGTTCGCGTTTCATTCCTGACACCATCGTTCTTTCTTCAGGCCACGACGCACGAAATCCAGGCAAAGTAAGATCGAAGCAATCGAACGATCGAGCAATGTTTTCGCTCCGGCACGTTGACACAAGTATCGACGAGAGCGGAGGACTCGTTGCTACAGGACGAACCAACGAATTCCCTTCTTCCGCGTCGATAAACGTCGAGTTCGATTAATCAAGCTCGTCGAATCTGGTAAGAAAGGCTGGGTGCTCCTTTCTACTCCACGCTCTGCCCGTTGTAATTCAGGGTTAAACGGCCGTGCCAATTAAGCAGGATACCCCCAAGAACCCCGTAACGGTCCAATATGTTTTCCGTCCAGTTTCCCTGGCTCGGTCTCTCCTTCTTCCGAGCCTTCCCCCTCTCTCCCTTTCTTTCCTTTTGCCTTCCATTCTCCTCTTATCCCTACGGCTTCTCCACCTTCTTCAAGTTGAGGAACGTAAAACGAGGCAGAAAAGGCGAGATTCCTCGAGTATCGCTACCGATACCGCCGCTATTGGCACTGCCTACGATTATTATCACCGTCGTAATCGCTGCCGCCAACGTTAGCGTCGTCGATGTCGCTTACGCTCTTCTCGTAAAGAAAAAATGAAAGACGCGAGAACGCGGATAGGCAGGTGCTCGGAAGGGACGAGAAGGGTTAGGGGAAGGGTGAAACGGTCGGAGAGTCGGAGTAGAAAGGCGGAGGAAGACGGACGAGAAAAGACAGAGGGAGAACATTACGGCACTGACTGCACGACACCATGACGCAGCCACGGCAGCAGATTGGACAGTTATTGCATTCTGGGTAAGATTAATTGATATGGGGACTCGTGGGCGGCGCGACGCCACCAGGAGGACCGGGTAAGGGACAGGGGAGGGGAGCGAGCAACGTCGCCCGCTTAAACTCGTGTCTCAGGGTACGGCACTCTCTGACTATCCGAGAGCGAGAGGGAAAGAGCGAAAACGGTGATTAACCGATCGCACCGACGAACGGAGTGCTAGTGCTACCCAAAGCCCCGTTCGAGCGGCGTCCCCTTCGTCCCCCTGCTGCATTCTCTCTAATAGCCATTGAGTAATAGAGAGGCTCTCATTATTAAATAGCGCAGAACGTATGGCTGCGCGTCGATACGCATCCACCGTCCAGATTACGGCGCGGAGTCGGATCAGCGTCAAACCGACGGCCACGTTCCAATATTCATCGCTGATTTACGTGATTTTGTTCCATGACGTTTTCGGCCGTGACAAGCGCCGTACGAAGTTCTCGCTTTAGATCGCACGCTTGAAAAGGCGTAATTTTGTTTTCTTTTTTTTATACTTTTTCGAATATTTTTTACATTCCATCCGTCGACTTCTTTTCGACGACGAGAATACCAAAACCACCTTATCCGATAGAAAATAATAGACGAAACAGCGCGGACATTTTTGCCGTTATTACTACGCTTTCTACGGCCTGCAACGAGGTAAGCACGAAGAGAACAACGTTTGAAGTAACGAAGAAACAATTTCTCGCCACTCGACGGTCGTACCCCAAGTTCCGATAAGAACGACGAGACGATCGTTCGGAGACGATCTCATCCAGTCTTTTCGTCGCCAATGTTACTCACGCTCGACAATTTGCAGAAGGCAGAAAATTGTCGTCGTAACCGCGCCAATTGGAGGGAGAAGAACGTCATCCACGCCGCGATACGGCGATGGCTATCGCGAGAGCTAGTTCGCGGAGTCACAATTTCCGCAAGTATCGTCGTCCTCGTCGTTGTCGTCTCGACGGTGCCGTTCGGATGGCGCGTAAAAAGAAGGTTGCGCCGGTATCGCGGCGAGCCGCGGCTAAAACGCCTTCGAATACGTTTGCGAGAAACGACCAGGAGTTTCATATACCGCGCTGTATACGCGTTATGACTATTAAGGTATTCACGGCCCCTCGGAGGACGCCCCACTTTGAAATATGGCACCGCGGGTCAACCGTCGGATATACCCTCCAACCCAGAGATACCCTTCTTATCGTCCACTTCCTTTCCACCTTCCCTTCCGTTTCTTCCTTTCTTTACTCGTTTTCCTAGGCTCGTTGCCGCGCGAACGCCGTTCCGACGCGGTCACGCGTTCCACTCGTATCGCCACCGCTTCTGCCAACCCCTCGTGCGCCAGCTTTTCCATATTATTTACAGCGCGCTACCGAGACCGTTACTCCGCCCGTAACTCGAGGCGGTAGGTACGCGAGAAAGTCGACCAATTGCTGCAAAAGCAGCAACTTTTTTGCCAACATCGACATCGACGATTCGCGTTTGTACGTAGCTGGATACTGTCCTTCGGTTTTTCTTCCTTCGATTCTCCGCATCCTTCCCGTCAATTTCTATCGCTCTTTTTACCTTCCGATGCGCGCCGATGTATTTCATATTTTCGGATAGATTTTACGGCTTCGTAAAGTTCACCGGTCGAGACATTTTTAAGAGAACGCGCCCGATGGTTGGAACTCGTCGGAAAGGTCCTGCAAAGCTTTTTATCGTTTCGAGATGCCTAAGGGTTTTATGTAAAATTGGTACGTAACTGGGTCGTCGGACGTCGCCTCCGCGACTTCGACAGGAGACATAAATATTTGCGTAGGTACGATACGTAAGTCCGTCGAACGACCGTCGTTGAGAAATTGCTAGCGCCCTTTCGTTCGCCATTTCGAGCGTAAAATTGTTATCGAGCGAAATTATTATAGACGTCGCTTCGTCGATATCGCGTTGAACCGTGTTCGACCACGGATTATGTTAACTATTAAAACGCGCGAATTGTTTCTCATTGATCGTTGCTTCGTGGTAATAGCGATTTTATCGCGTCAATTTCAGCGAGTGGTCGAGGGCAGTTCTTAACGTTTCTAAAGGACGAATGCAAGCGATTAGTCACGATAAGCGCTTGGATACCGGAATACGTGGATACTGGCCTATCCAAGGTTTCTTATTCGACGGACGATCGATGGTCGATAATGGTTATCGAATGTCCTTTCCGTCGACGATCGTACGTAAAATCAATTATTAAAATGCATCGAGATAGGCTATAATGCGTAACGTAAAGCCCGATAGGCCGATGCGGAAAGCAGTTGCCGCGACATTCGCGTAATTTATCGTAGTCGTTCGCTCGCGTCAAGATTAATCAATTTAATTGTCCTGTCGCGGCAACGCGCTACGTTAAATTGTCGTTGCCAAGTTACACGATTACACTTAACTTAATTAAAATATTATCTTAAATTCTTCCTACCGATGCCCCCGAGTGTATCGTTTCGCCATATTCGCAGGTAGCCGATGGTAGACGCGATAAAACTCGTTCGAAGCGAGCTTAACGTCAACGTTAATAACGAACGAGTCGATGCATTTTTGTGGAAGCGAGTCGTTGCGGCTCGATCCTCTAACGAAAGTTCTACAACTTCTCAAGTACGATTTCAATGGATATTTTAGGATTATCTCGTACGTTTTTAAATCAAATCGGCACGTTAACTTTAATTTTAACTTTTATCGAAGTTCTTTTTTAATTTCTGCGTCGTATATACACTCCTCGAATTATCATCGGTACTAACGCCACGAAGAGGCACAAAGAAAGAACAAAATTTTCGCGTAGAGGTATATCTATCCGAAACGCGTCTTCTCTTTAGCTCGCACGAGTACGATAACGTCGAGAGGGATTTCAGGTAGCGAGAAATCGAAATCTCATTTTGCACAAAACACGCAAACAGGTCAGGCACTCGCACGCACTCGCGCACGCACGCACGCACGCACGCATCCTGGGGATTTTCGCGTCACGATACTAAATGGAAATGGCGCGAGGATTAAAAAATGTCAATTGGCAATTATCGTTGTACGCCCGTTGTCGTCCTGCACGTTCCACCGTTAATGGAATTTTTGAGAAGGAGATTACGTTTTACTCTTCACCCCGATGATCGCTTTGTCGCAATGTCGCGCTTTGTCGTTTCTTTCTTCCTCTGCATTCTCTTTTCCTCTTTTTTGTTTATTTTTTTTTAACGCGCTTCGTTCGTTGATCATTGCGTTACAAAATTAATCTCTCCGAAACGTGAAAAGTTCTCCGAGGAAAACTATTTTGCGCCTCTTATTCTTAACGTCGAACGCGTAAGTTTAAAACCGTGCTACCAGTCGTTTAGAATACACGTAGCATTTTTTAATTATCCCGTGTTTCACCTTAATTCGATTCAAAATGAAATGAAAAACTTAAGGCGCGAAGGATCGAACCGTTGTAAACGCTACTATTTTTGCAAATAATTAAGTCGACTCGGTGGAACGAATTAATGAAATCAACAACGACGATGTCCAGATACGCGTCGACGTAATACGCAGGAGGCCGAAATTCGAGCGAGCGGAAGGACTCGATGGACGTTCACGCGCAATTTACGATTCCACGTCGTAACGTTCGAACGATAAGAACGATGGCTCTTCTTCCCCTTCGCCACCTTTTTTTTCCGTTGTCCTTCTCGGTGCTAATCAACTTTCGTAAGATCTTGCGCCGCGACAAGCTGTCAGGCGGAGCCTGCCATTTGTCAGTAGGCGCTTTCTAATAACGATGCGACTCTCGAGCGTCGACGCTCCAGAGGGTTTAAACAAATAGCCCGGTGGCCTGGCGCTAGCTAAGGCGAGAAAACAAAACGGATGGCGGCGGAGCCTCTCATCCGACGAAGCAAGGGCCACGACGGCACGTTCCAACGCGATCAATCAGTCGTCTTCGACCGGACCGACTTAATACAGTCGCGAATCGATCGAATTCCGAGCTGGACGGGTTTAAACTTCCACTGGATGGAAGGCGTTTTTCCTTCGGATTCTCCACTTCGACGATCGTCCAAACGTCCGCATGTATCGTTAATACCATGAAAAATAACAGTTTACTTTTCCTTTCTCACGCACACGCGCAGTTGGATCGTTTAAATCCATAAAAATGGATATTTAAATTTCAGACGAATTCTTAACAATTTCCAAACCTATAAATTCCAAGTCCAAAATTCCATTCGGGTCTTTTTAAAAGCTGTAAGCGCTTAGAAACCGCGTACTTTACGTTTCTACGGCAATTAAAATCGATTAAGCCCGTGAAAAGCGAAGGTTATCGAATTGTTTAAGTTCGAAAGCGATGTCCGATACAATTCGATGTGCCGAAATCATTCTCCTAGTTCGTTTCGTGATAGAGCCATCGTAGAAAAAGATACAGCGAAAATAGTTCAGAGCGTGGTTCTAACCACCTAGAAACTGTACATCGTACGTTTAAACATTGAATTCCTTCGCATCGATCGTCTCATCCTTCAAAAACGAACAGCATAATTGTATTTATCGATTACGTTCGAAACGTTAACATCCGACAAATTAAACGGCGTCGGAAGATCGTTCGACGCGATCAAGCCACGATCGACGGAGCTAAACGAGCGGAACTCACGAAACGATTACGCTCTTGCCTATCCACGACATTTCCACGGAAACACGTAATTGCGTCGATAATCTAATTGACGGAAAGTTTGTCGGGCAACGATATAGCGAACTATGATTCGCATCGGAAAGCGCGAAGATGTCGTTCTGCGTCCGGGCCGATAAAGTCCTCGATAATCGTACGATAAAGTTGGAGGAACGAAACCGTCCGTAAATACGGTTTGGTAAGCGATGACGACGTTCCCGCGAGGGCACGATTCATTACCGATCCTGAATAAAAGATCGCAGACGACGGCAACGGCGACGACGTTCGTATCGGCGATCGAGCGAAAACGAGGAAGATGAAAGTAAGGAAAGAGGAAAGAGCGAGTCGCACGATCCGCCAAAGTGATTATTCGTTCGTCGATGTCGTGCCCGTTTGGAAGACCGTAATCGACCCCAGAGGACCCACTGTCCGGGCATCGCCTTTCCCCGGTCGCCATGTATCTCTTCCAGTTGCAACATTGATGACACTGCCAACGGCCCTGTTGCGAGAGGCCGAGTTCTCCAGGCCTTTCTACTTATCGTCGAAATTGCGTCTTCGTCCAGCCGACCATCCACGATCCAAAGCACCAAGACTACACAGCAGTTTCTATACTCCTGCAACTAATCGATTTTTAGCCGATTTCGTTTCGCTTCGTCTCTACTTTTAAAGCTCCACTCTTTCTAGATATTTTAGTACTACGAGACATTGTTATATTATTATTACGCCACAAAGAGAGATATAATTACGTTATTCTTGTACTTAGTAGAAACAACTGTTAGAACCATCCGTTTGAAGATTCTAAACGTTATTTAAACTTGTAAATTATACGAGAGAGAGAGAGAGAGAGAGTGCGCGTGTGAATTTTGTACTCTACATAGATAGTGAAATATCTTTCCGTAATTTATTACGATATGCGTATGTATTTATATACGGTACATATGTAAATATATGCGTACAGATGGATTCTTTTCTACGAGTGCGTTATTAGACGTTTAATTATTTGCCTTTACATTTTAACGGATTAATTATAAAAGATTGCCTTTCGTTAGTAAGCCTCAGAGGATGGAAAAACCGTAGAAAATAACTAGTTGCATCGTCTACGATCGTTAGCTATTCGAGGACGGCGTTAAACGGCAGCACGACACGGCCGTAGGACCGCGCATAATTTCGAATCGTTAGACTCGATCACGCGGCGATCGTCGTCCTTATAGATTCGCCTACCTGAACCACGTAGCGGCGACGGTAACTCGGTTTTCGAACGGGATCGTCTCCAAGGAATACTTTATGCGCGGTACGCGTCACTCCGTCGGCGGTTCCTCGTAGGATCGCAGCAACGGGGATAAACGAGCTAGAGACAAGGAGAGGAAAATGGAGATACGGACGGCTTCGTGGCTGTCGTCGGAGTAAGGGGCTGCAAAGGTGGTCGAAAGCGGGGATAGTGCCGAAGCTTAAGTATTCTACGCGTTGTGCAGATCGACTGCATCGTCCTCGAAGATGGCGTTGAGGAGCGCGGGGTCTGAGGAAACGACGATAGGGGTGGAAGCGCGAAGGCAAGGGGTGGCAGCGATGGCGTAGCAGAAGCCGATACCCTTTGGAAGGCAAGGAGGGCTCGCAACTCGCCGCGAGCTCCACGGATAATCATATAAGGATGAGATGGTGCCGTGGAAGGCGGTCTGGTATCAACTTTTGATCCTTCCATCTCTTTTCTCGCTCTTCTTTCCTCTCTCTCTCTCTCTCTCTCTCTCTCGTTCTCAGGTTGGAAGAGAACGGGGATCGGCGCCTTCGATCTACGTCGGTATTCAAACGGCTCTAACTCGATATAACCGACGTTCCCCAAGGTATCCTTTGGCGGAGGGAGAGGACGACGCGAGGCGACCTCGAGGACAGCGACGTCGCCTTCTTTCGCGCACGGACTCCATTCCCATTCGTAACACTTGCCGGTGATACTCGACGAAATAAGAGCAGCCGGAAGGACTCGGACAATTTAATTTGCATCCTTCCATTCTTCCCGAGTCACCCTCGATCGCGAGACGATCCGATGTTACGACGTCCGGTCTCGCGACGTACTTTTTCCTCGTCTTGTCGACTTAGGAAGAAGTTGCAACGAAAGGAGTTATCGGCGATGGAGGGGGAGGGGCGAGAAAAGCAACTTTCTTCGCGATATGTTTCTTATCGAAAGAAT
>JAITYT010000206.1:138691-151116 GCA_025433975.1 Liostenogaster flavolineata | reverse complement strand
AAAATATATATATATATATATATATATATATATATTATTATAGGATATACGATAACTTACATAGGATACATAATAGGATTATAACTATTCGTCGAACAGATAAATTTCGAACGCTTCGTCCACCGAAATTGTTTCAGTCGTGCTAAGAAAATAAACGAAGTTTCATCCGTGCCGTAACTTAAATATTGTCAAGGCAGAAATTCCTGGCAAGTACGTAACTTCGTACTTGCATCGTCAAAATGTATGCGTTTCCGGCAAGTTATACGGTCGATCGTTTCCATAATGGACGTACGTAAGAATATCCATTCGTAAAATGAATTTCCTCCCGCAAGGACGGAATCGTGCGTACGCCAATGTACGGTTACCTTCCGTAATCGAGGCTTTGCTCAACGATCTTCCTTTACAGCCATATAATTCTCCGTATCGCTTTAATTCCGTACGTAACGTTCGCGGAGCCTTGCAATCGGTAGAACGAACGAACGAACAGATGGATAAACGCGAGAGCTTCCGATCCTATATCGTAAACGATTTACGAGCGGAGAAGAGTCACTCGGACCTACCTCGGAAGCGAGAGCGACGAATATACTATTTTTCAAAATTATTGGCCCACATTCGGCTTGAAATATTCCTTCGATAGCCGAGAGGGTACTTCGCGATCTTGATGGCGATTCATTTTCATACGAAACGTCCTGACCTATTGCTCGAGCGCAACGCGTATGCGCAGTGCGCTCGATGAACCCAAGTCGGAGAAAGACAAATAGCGAGAGACAAGGAAGAACGCCATATTCATACGGAAATCGATCGGATTGAAGAGTCATCCAGACTGGATTGTCGAGCGATTTTCGATTAGATAGAATACCTTGATCAATATCGTGCACTTTCGAGGAACACACACGCGTGCTACTTTCGCGTTCGTCGTAAGGGTTTCCATGATTTGGGGGTGGGAATTTTAATTTTCCGGACAATGGCGTGCTTTACGGCATGACTCTTGTCGCAAAAACTTTCATGAAGCTTGCAAATACACGAGACCTTAAAGCGCACACCACTGTACGATAAACGAACAGAGCTATACAGTTGATCGATGCCCTCTACGAAGGTTTTTATATCGTCGATTTGAAATTTCTTTTCGTTTGAGTTGTTATTTGGCTCGCGAAAATACGCTGCATACCGCGATATTTTCATTTTCCTTGTTACTTTAAACGTTTAAGTTTCAAATCGCATCGCCATCGAACGTTCTTCGTTAACGTTTGCATTTGTCAACGATCATTATCAAAATATTGCGTTCGAACGTGCGGGTGATTCGACGAAATGACGAGTATTCGGTGTTTCGCTTGCTTTCAGTGGCGTGTGTTAGTCGCTGAAAGCCGTCATTACGTTGTTAAATTCGCGTGCAGTGCTGTCTCGCCCGGGGAAAATGTTCATAGAAATAACGAGACGAATTTGACTCGACCAAATGCACGCGATAAAAAGGATTCGCGTTTATCGTTGTCGCGTAATGAGTCTCGCGATACTTTGAACGCTGGAACATTTTTTTTTTTCTACTTTTTCGAAAAATCTTACGCGAAATTAACGAGGTTCCTTTTTCTTTGATCAGGAATATACTTCTACTTGTTAATGATACTACATTTTCTATATCGATCCAACGTTCGTTAAAAAGAGTAAATCATCGGTGAATTTTAAATTCACATTAACACTTTGCTGCTCTTTTAGGACATAGTTGCGAATATTTATTGTCTGGAGAATATTGATATACACATTCTGACAACACAACTGATGAATCAGTACAGGATGGCACCTAAGAATTTTGACCCACGTTGACACGAGCTAACTTTTACCCGGCTCTAAAGGACTCTTGACCGAAAAAAAGAAGAGGCAGCTCAGTTCTTATATACCCGGTAGACAGAGCACGTCGTATTTACGCAAGATTTTCTAACTTATATTGTTTATCCTTTACTTTGTAAGGTGCGAGTATAAGGATTAAATATATGCGTAAATCTGTTATATATCATTACTCCGTACATTCCATTTATTCGCATATTGCGTTCTTATTGCATATGGTATATCAATCGGATGAAATAATTAAAATTATCGTTTGCACGAACAATGATCAAAGTTTGCTAACGCTCGACATTATTCATTATACATTCGTTTCGTTGTACGAGATGTCGTGAAACTGGTAGAACGACTGGGTAAGGCGTCGTTTTACGAGCAAACAGTAAGTCAAAAATATGCAATAAAATTCTTTTATCTCAAATTTCGTTTTCGACAAAATGGCAATTAGGTAATATCTTGTATACTTAGAGACCAATTCACAGAGAGACGGTGTTCTATGTATGTCATCGTACGTCGTTTCGTTTATTATTTCGTTCGTCGTGCGTACATGTTTAACCAAGCCAATTTAACCTAACTTACGATATTGGCATATCCAACGTACAGATTTCGAGGGGAAAAAGGGTGATATAATTGATAATATTTGAAGCGTACACGTCGTCTTTCCGAACGTTCGTCAAAACGCAGCTTTCAGAAGAGACTCGCTTCACTCGACCGATGGGAATCGAGTCTATGGAGCGCACGAGGAAATATTCTCGAGATCTTCCATCATCGTCACGAGTTTCACGAGCGATTTATTCTCGTGCGCTGCGATCGTATGCGTGCCTCCAAGCGCATGAAACGAAACGAAACGAACGACGACGATAGAAAATTTTTCACTCCCGCGCGAGATCGGTTTCCGGTCAGCTAATTCCTAGGCTTGTCGATCCTCTCGCACGCAGTCCAGTCGTAAATAACGAATGAATTTATCTCTCTGAACGTTTCGCCGACGATAGCACAATCGGCAAAAATTCGGACGCGCTGTAAAACGTGCGCATCGATGTTCAATCTGTTGAACTACGTGTGGATTGTATGAAGGATAGATTTATGCATGCCACAACGACGACGAGCATTAATTATTGTTCTTCGTCGAGCGATTCGTCGTAACGACGATTAAACGATGCTCATCGCGGTACTACGAATTAACAGGAGCGTATTCAAAAATGACGTGTCTTCTGCAGAACGAATTACGCTTCATGAGCTTCCCTTGCGAGAGAATCTTTTTTACGTGCTGCGATTAACACATTTAGCATAACGTCAAAGATGTAGTTTAGATTTACAAAGATTATAAAAGGTTACGACCTGTTTCCAGCTACGATGCGTCTGAATGTTTTTGCGTTTGCCATGTAACATTTAGAAGGATATCTACGCTTTCATTTGTTTAGTTATTCGTATACTTTCTATATTTCGAATATTGCATCATTCTTCGGTCGTTTATACCGTAACTGGTTCGGAGCTAAAAGAGATTCGGACCTGAAGGATCGAGAATTGGAGTTAAAAAGAAAGTTAACATTTGGAGAAATCGATGAGATAAATCTCGAAATGTGTCTTCCAAGACTTTCGGAGATTTTCTTTTCTTCAAACGCACTACGCGATACGGTTTAGTGGTCACTACTTTCCGATTGTTTGCAGTACGAATATATTGGAAGTTGATCATGTGGGACATACATACGCAAGGTACTTTGAAAAACTACTTTGCGAGAGTAGAACGCATAAATCTTATCGATATTTAATTAGATTTATAGCTTCTAAGAATCTTATCAGAATCGATACGCATTAAGGAGTTATAATTCTCCGGAAATATGATATTATCCGAAGAAGGACTTCTTAGAAGATTTTTGCTCGAGAATTACATCTTTTAACTCATGGAGAAACAACTCTTACACGAGCAAAAAATTCGAATCTTATTATCCTCAGTACCTAAGATTACAATTTCGTTTCGTTCAGTGCATTTTGTTACAATTGGTATTAATTTCGGGAAGGAAGGAAGAGTACGAATAATTGAAAATGAAAAATGACCTCACTACGCGACCACTCCGTGCGTTTCCTTTCCATACGCGGAATCGTGCGCGGAAACGACTGCAAAGTTCGTTTTACTCGGAGCTTCGATCTCGCGAATTGCGAGAATTAAGCCGGGAATAATGCGGCGCTTTAAATTTGTCGGTAAGCGTACTGGCCCATGGCGGAAAAGTTTTCGTAATCCTTTGGTTACCGGACGACCATAAGCGCGAGAAACGCGAGCGCGTTTACCTCGACCGCAAAAGGATGTAATTTAATGTACACCTGCCGCCGCCACCGTGCTCGCCGTTGCGTAAGCTTCGTCGTTACACCACACATCGAATAAAATTTTACGTCCGCTTCAGTCCCGTAATAAATGTCGTCAAAGGATAATCCACAGAGGCGTTCGAATGTCACGCGAGAGAAAATGATTAATTCATTGAAATACCACGAGTTTCGTTTCGTTTCGTTTTGATTCCCGTGAGCACGCGACGACGCATTCGCCGCCGTTATTAGCGTTGCTCCTCTTATATCGCGACTGTGCTTCTATGGCGTTTAATGGCGCGCGTCCGATAAAAAATTTTATATCCGCTTCGACGCCATAATGAAAGTGCACGTTAACGAGTAATCGATAAAGAAATGCGAAAATTACAAGAATGATCTATTAATTTAACGAAACGATATTACGGAGCTTCCGTTACCTTTAGTTTCGCTTCGTTTCGTCTCATTCGTTCTTTTTTTTAACCGCATATTTAATTATCGTCGAACATATATCGAAACCAATACCGACGTATTCGTTTTTTCGACGAATTTACTTCGCCACTGTGTCGCTTCACTGTCGCATCAAAATACTGTATTCTAACACTGACTGCAGTCTAATATAATTTTACGATCGTTTTAACGGCATAATAAATATCTACGTTTAAAAATAATCGGAAAATAGTGAAGCGTGCAAACTACGTAAAAATGTATCAGAATTGACAGAAATCGAGTTTCTCGTTTCGTTGGTTCGTTCAGTGCGCTTAAATCCGTGTATCGATATCAACGGATAAAACGACTGTCCTTTTTCATTTCGTTCGATGTCGTCATTTATTTCGTACTACTCACCATCGATAAACCTTTCGGTCATATTTAAGTAAAAATTGCTTTCTAGCAATTTGCTGTCAAAATTATTTCTAACTTTCTCGTCATCTCGATGTATGCGTTATAACTCAAATAACGTTTACGTATACATACCACTTTTGTCGATCCTTCCTTCATTCATAATTACTACACGCACGTTTCACTAATAACATTGATACAACGATGTAAAACCAATCAATAAATCCACCTGAATTTTCATAACCCAATTTTTAACATAAATTACCAATATTTATCACCGGTGCATTAATTTCGTTAAAAAATCGAATTTCGTTCTATACGCGATGAATTTAGCACGTTATACTTTAAATTGTTTCATCACCTCGATGAAGTTCGATATTCATAAAAAGAGAGAAAGTTAATATAAGATAAACGCGCTGGAAACCCGCCTAACAACGATAAGACCTGAAGATTCCTTCGTCGAACGTCCGCCTTTTTGCATCTTTCGTAAACTCCATCGGTCTCTCCACTCTAATCCATCTGAATTCGTTGTCCGCGTTTTGCATTCTCAATGAAGATCCTCCGTTCGAGTGTTTATCCCTCGATAGAAAATACGAGACACGAAGAAATCGATCCCGTGAAGTCCAAACCGCGACGATTTATTGCTAATTACTTTTCCATGCTAGGAGCTCATCCATCCATCCATCCATCCATCCATCCATCCATCCATCCATTAATTCGCCCTTCGTTTCGTACGGCAGATTCTTCCTCAACCAAACCCTCAACCCTTTCGAAAATTTATCGCCTAGCTTTGATCGAAGCTGGTTCTACACTTCGTTCGAAATCTTCCTTTCCTAGTAACGATCATCGAAAATACGTTTCGATTCAGTCCTCGTGCTCTGGAGATTGCGTTTAAAAAACGCCTATGACACGAAAAATAAAACTACGGCCGGCTCGATCCTTTTGTCGCGATGCGGCAAACGCGCGTTCAAAAACGGCGACCGTTCGAACGACTCGTTTTACATCGATATCGACACGCGGAAAAAATTGCAGTGTTGCGCTAGTTGAGCTTTTTCGAAAACGTTCAGACGTGTATGACTCTTCGCAGAATCGGTAACGAGGAAAATCAAATATGTCACTCGGCCGACACGGAACGAGGTAATTCCGTTTGGTAAAACGTTTGGGATGAGACGAACTCGTTGAACGTGGAATTTTTTTTTTTTTTTATTTAGCTTTACATCGAAAACTCGAAACGAGTTAAGCCGTATGACTAGCAATTCGTTGCAATCGTCGATTAACCAACGAAAAATATTGTATCGCTTTTGCCCGAAACAGAGTGCACCGTCGAAATCATCGACGTACGAAGAAAGAAAAGAGAGCCGCGTTAACGAATGCGACGTGCCAATCGAGACACTGTCAAATTGCAATTATACGCTCGCGTTCGTAACGATGCGCTACGACGCAAGAATATTCTCGAACGATGAACGTTCCCGATCGTGACGCTCCAGTCAAATTGAATCGAACAACGATTGTGGGCAAAACGCGATTTAAGCGAGAAATTTGATTTTACATTACGGAAGCCGATGGATAGGAAATATATAATTACGACCTATTGCGGTTACCGCGGCTCGGTCTGCTTAATGCTTCACGACCCCTCCCTCTAACGATTCGCAAATTTGTCCAATTAATCCTACCGCTTTGTACGAAACGAACTGTCGTGCCGGCATTAATTACAATCATAAATGATAGGGAGACGCACGCGTGTAAATATACGAGTGTTGGGTGCACGCGACGCATTCACGTTTCTACGGAGTATCGCGACTGCGTTCGAACCGATATCAATGAATCAAAGGGATATCTCTCCCCTCTGTGTTCGAGGCTACCGTTGTTCCGAATGAAACATTTCGAACCTGCGAATACGCACAATCGCGGCGGTACTTACGCAGAAACTTCCAAGTACATCTCGGAGGGATGTTGGAAACTCGATTTCGAACGTTTTCAACGTGCGTTCGATCGTTAGCTATTCGATTTCGCGCGCGTTTCGACTCTTACCGAGTGTTCGAGATGTACGATTACACGGAACTCCTTTGATTATCGCGATATTCGGAGATACAAAATCACTGGAAACGATTTCATCGAAATGCTTCCGAATGAATGTTACGGACAATCCTTAGGGTAGTAGTGCCCTTTTCACGTTGTATTTATTGTAAAACTTTTTTAAACGATTTCGAGTCGATGGAATTGTAAGTTGTTTTAAATGAAAAATTATTGAAATGGTTGTTTCGACGATTGTTTATCGGTCGTTTGGATAATTCGTACGAGGGGCTTGCATCTTGCCCGTGGACTGGTAACCACCGGAGCTCGAGCTGAGTTTGACATTTCACTTACTCGCGTCAGAACCACTCTTCTCTTTTATCTTTTTGGCGTAGTCTAGCTTGCTTAACTCGTAGCGGTTTTTTTCAATTAACTCTTCGTTCAAACTCGACGTTATTGGAGCGTTCGACGGTGGAATTTCTTTTTATTTCCATTTCCTCATTTTCCACAATTTTCTGCCATGCGAAGAAACGTTAAAAAAGATAGTAAAAGAGCCAAGACAGATTTAAGTACGAACCTTTCAATATCTGTATATTATTCGAAATAAAATAATTCGCTGATGAAATTTTCCTTTTAAATATTTTTCGCAATGAACATCGTGAATACCAAAATGAGATCTCTAGAAATTATTCTTAATTTTTCAGACGAAAAACGGAGAGACCCTTCATTTTAAGTAAACGAAACGTTAGAACGCGTGCCATTTGTCATTAGCCTTTCACTCGACGGTTATAAAGGATCATCGACCAGTTGGTTACTGAAAAATTATTCCGGCTGCGTCGTAGGGTCTTACATAATAGATTGCAGGGCATAAAGCACGGAAGCCTGTGCCAGAAAAATAAAGTGAACTCAATTCACTTAAAAATACGAATAATTAAATACAAGCGATAAATGCAAACATTAAATAATTCTCGCCGTTCCGAAGGAAAGAAAAACTCAGACGATGATGTAACTATGTTAACTACGTTAACCTTCCTTTATTCAGACGCTCAATTCGCAGAAATGACAAATTATAATTTACTTCGATCGAAGTAACGCGAAGATAATAAATGTGAGGATGAACGTAAAACAGATTACAATAATTTGTTTCCGTAAAATACGTATATTTGTACGTTAAATTACATAAGTTCTCGGTGGGCGAACGAATCGTCGCGATTCATTATCGCGTGAAATCTTTCTAAATACGGACTGCTTGCTTCTGGTAACTTTGTAGACACAAGCATCGTCTTCGCGACAAATATTAGCCTTCATAATTTACGTTGAACGTGCCGCAAAACCACTCGACACGACAGAACGCAATGTTAGAACGACCGATTCTTTCGGCTTTCTTGAATCTCGACTCGTAACGCGTAATCGTGGCACAGGAAGAGTCATGACTCCAGAGAAGTTTCGTTTATCGTAGTATACAACGAGAATTTCGCAGAATTTGTTGCTTGCCCTCGGCTATTCGCAATTTGTACACGATCAAACGACGAAGAAACGCAAAGCGCGAGATTTCAGCGCCCTCGTGCGTTAACAACGTACAACTTTGCAACCGCTGCTGTCACCCTTTCTCTTTCATTTAAAAATGGCGCGATGTGCACCGTGATGGTACTACAGGTGACGAATGTCAAATGATTCGTAAATGGCAAATCGTCGTTCATAAATCGACCTGAATAAATTATTCCTCCAAACGTAAGAGGTTAGTCGATTGATAAGCGCTCTTTGTATGCTGATAATGATGACGACAATTGTTCAGGATTGATAAAGGCGCCAGGAGATGACTCCTGGCGGTGACATTTCTAGACGCGAAACTCGCAGCGACGATCTCCGACTTTTTCTATTTTCTTGTTCGGGGCAGTCTTAGGCCCAGCTAAGGGTGGGGGCGTACTCTTCCGAAGCCGGAGATTCACCCGCGTCTCCATCTTTGTTTTTTCCGCACCAAACGCGTTCGTCGTTCTTCTACGGAGCCTTTTTCTATCAAGTTCGCGAGATACCGAGGCGTGTGTTCCTATCCCCTCAATCCTGACACTCAGTGATCGAAGAAATAGTTTCTCGCGTTTCGTCGTATGTTTCGACCTAAGGATTGGAGCGTGTTCCCACGGTAGAGAAAGGATGCGATAAGAACGTTATCGAGACACTCTTTGGTTCTCTACTCTTTAATTACACTTTAATGAGAGGAGAGGGTCGCGACAAAGTATAGTTCGATATGAGACGCGGATAGTTGTGTTCGACAGCTAGGACGCGAAGTATTGGTAAAAGAAACGTTGTATAAAAACATTATGGGGCGCAAGCATTCGTTCTTTCTAGAAATTTCTTTCCTTTCCTTTCATGCCACGTGCTTGAAGTCAAGGTCAAGATTGCTGAGAATTTCGGCCTCTGGATTTCGTCTTTTAGCCCACGTGCGAAGGGCCAAGTATTGTCTAACTTTTAGGTCTTGGGAAAAAGTGCCGTCTCACTACGCAACCGGACACCCCAGCCGAGTCGAACCCCCGCTGCACAGCAAAGCTAGTTGAACGCTTCAAGACTGGCTGTCCGGCCAAACCATCCATCTATCATTTTTCGCACTTATCGAGTAACTCTCATTAGGCGGCTGCTTCTCCAAACCTAAATAAATATTGTTAAATATTTATCGAAGCCACGTGTTAATCGTTTTCTAGAATTTCACCGACGCCATTTTCCTGCTCTACCTACTGACTCGAGACGGGTTCTTTCCTCGAATTAAATCCGTTTATAGATCGCTGATATTGCATCGATTACGCGAGAAATACCTGCTTATTTTGATCGTCCGAAGTGGTTTAGCGACACTTTTGGTCTCTACCGCAAGACGAAAGCGTGGGAAGGTTAATCGATTTTATCGCGCGAGAACGAAATAAGAACCGACAGGAATGTACCTTGGAATTGAACTTACCTATCGTATCGCCATATTCTTGGGGAATCGTCGACTTCGCGCAACAATTCGATAGATCGATCCTCGCAAGAAGAAAGTCCCTTACTTCGAACTGATCTTTGCCGAACTTTGCAGTTCGGTCGAGGATCGTGAATCCGTATGAAGAACGACAAAGTCAAAAAGATGAGAAGTACTTTTACGGCGTGGCTACCGTAAACCGCGCGTGCACTTTCTCCAAACGAAACCGATGAAGAAGGTAGGGAAAGGAGCGCGGCGATTTGGCATCCGCCAGGGATCAGGCTGAATAAATTGCGCATACCCGGCCACCCGGCGTTTGCCCGATAAACACGCGGGCTCGACTTTATGCGTCACCGTGTGCGCGAGATAGCTTAAAACTGTGCGTAAAGAGAGAAAAAAAAGGAGAGCCAAAGGGTCACGGTAACAAAGGCTGAGCAAGGACGGTGGTTTAGCAACTCCCCGCCGCGGTTACAAATTGTCTCCTGAAGCAAGAAACGCTCTTTTAACGGCACGACAGAGTTTATGAATCGTGCGAAACGCCTTTTCCTTTGCGTCTAACCAAATTATTTTCAGGAATCACTTGTAAAAAAATATACAATTCGCTATTCAGTTTGCGATAAAATCTTGTTCGTGTGGTTTTTGCCTTTTTTTCTATTCGGTGCAAGTACACGTTCATACGAGGCATACTCGTCGAAAAAGATTTTTTAATAGAACACGAAGAATGCTATCATACGTCTATCGATCGATCGATGCGTTAATTACTTTTGACGACTTCAAAATAAAATTTCTGTGGATATCGCACGGTTGTTTCAGCATTTTTCACGCTTTTCGAAGTATCAGATTTTAATTTCAGGATGATCGAAACGTGTCTCGGATATTTCCGTTCGTTTTATTAAACGATATATTATCTCATACTTTCAATGAAATAAAACGTAGCTTCTCGAGACTAAATTCAATGAATGCATGGTATGCTAAATAATAATCGTTGAACGCTCTGCCAAGGATTTGACGACGAGATTAAACGACGAATTGTTACGCAGAAACGTTAAAATCGTACCGCCATTTTGACCATTTCTTTTCAAATGTTTTGTTTCGACCGTTTCAGAATATCTTTTTCCAAGTTTAAAGCGATGCCGCTAAAGTTTACAACGTACCCAGCGGCGACGTGAGAGAGGACAACATTTTTTTGACATACGACGTACAAAGTGCTCGCACGACGAAAGTCTCCTTCACTTTGAATAAATCTCATACCTCTGAAAAGGATCCACAAAAGGGTGAAAATCCGTATCGACACTTGTATACGCATCTCGCGGAAGCAAGGCGCATTCCGTACCGATCCTTGCGGAATCTCTTTGATACTCGTCGCGTCTGCGCGACAGAAGTTAAATACATAACCATAAAAGGATCGTTGACGCCACCGGCGTCGCCTACTTTCCGCCTGTCTACCTAACAAACGAGCGTCGGCTTGGACGCATCTCAAAAGGAACCCTAGCATCCCGGTATACCGAGACGATATTGCCGAACTATTATAGTACATTACGATAGGCGTGACTGGGTTCGAGTTAACTGTTTTCATCGTGACCCAAAATCAAATCGCGAATCTAATCGCTTAACTGCCAGGCACTCTCGGTCAGAGCCAATAGACCCTGCGTTGCTGTGGAGTTATTGCGTTTGATAACGCGCGTACAGAGAGAGACAGAGAGAGAGAGAGAGAGAGAAGAAGAAGCAATAGATAAGGGAAAGCGGAAGTCCAACCTACACGTACGCACGAACGTGCGCATGCATATGTGCACGCGTCATAGTTCAAGGGGCGAAATCAAGTAAGGTTCCGGAATGGAACGAGGCAGATACCGGTGCGGAGAGCAAATACACCGAGGGCCACTTGGCTAACGCTAAATAATTCATAGAGCCGGCCCGGATCGTCTATACGCCATCAGTGCCGTTCCAATAGCTATTCGACCGTTCATCACCAACTATTGATTGGACTTTGGACTTTCTCTGTCGGTTGGGATATTCGCTTTGTCTGTCCTTTCCCTTGTCTCCTCTCTTTCTCTTGTCATTGGCGCTATCGCCACACTGCCACCATCGACATCGCCGTCCCATCGTCCTGCTTTTGCCTGCTTACGATTCATGCGTGCGCGTGCCTCTTGCCCGAACATTCGACAATTATCGTTCAACCTTTCGGCTGAACAGAGTTCCTACCTCCGTAAAAAAAGAAGGACGCGAGTCGTTTCGTTCTTGTTTCGGAAATGCGCGAATCGCATACGTAAGCCTGTGAGTTTATCCGATCGTAAGTCTCATAATTTAACCCTTTTAGTACCAGACGTAAAACCGTCGCCTATTCGAGAGACACAGGACGCGCTTGGACGCATCGAAGACGCGAAATAAAAACATAGTTGTATTTAAAGCGCGGTCGTGTATAAAAACATTCGATAACAATAATAAATATCAACGATCGACGTTTCTACTTCGAAATGACATCGATATTCGAAAAAGATTT
>JAITYT010000206.1:115700-130814 GCA_025433975.1 Liostenogaster flavolineata | reverse complement strand
ATATATATATATATATATATATGCTATACACATACACACGAGCGTTTTGACAATCCTTTGGAGATTCCGTGCGCACGGCACGATTGGGATAACGAATAAATTCGAGAAACGTAGAAGAAGGAAATCAATGGTGTTGAGTAGTAGTGTTTCACCCTGGCATATTCGAATTTGAAATTGGTCCCTATCACGTCAAGGGCCCACGATTGCAAGTGGAACTCGTATATACAATACATACATATATATATATGTATATATTACGCGTCACACCTTCCTCGATCTATTCTTTATCGAAAAAAGCTGGATCGCTTTTTCGATCGACGCCCAAAATAACGAGAGTATATCGATGCTTTGATATCTCTACGTCGATATGAAATTTCGTAGTTTCCTGGCAGCGCGATTCGTTTTAACGTATCGCCGATGTGGGTCGCCGATGAGAGCAGAGATGGCCGTGCACTCCCAATACCATAAATAATTGCATTGGAGGAAGAAAATTACTCGAAAATCGAACGAGTAGCGGGATATTGCGAGGTGGAAGGGCGTGACAGATATATAGATACAGCGCCTAGCAGCTACGTTATATAAGCTGAAAACTTATGGATTCGATAATACGACGACCGGCTGCTACTGCTACCGTCCTTGCCGTCGTTACTGCGGACACCGGTTTTATGCTCTCGCGTGTAACGCGTTTCCGAATTAACGAGGCGTTAATTCAAAAGCTGTCTCTTCTTCGTGAAAATAATATAAGTCGAAAGAGGAGAGATGAAAGAATGGAAAAGAGAAACGCCCCGCAGACGCATTCCCGCTACGAAAATGTCACCGACAGCGTTGACAACGACGAGAATTTCTCGCACGAGAAAGGACTCGTATCCATTTACCCAGAGACGAATCGCTCTTGGCGTTAAAAGTGCGCTTAAGGCTAGGCTATTCACCCCACGAAATTGGGTTAATTACCGGTTCATCCGAGAGAATCTCGCCTAACTGTTACGTGAAAAAGGGCACGTAACTCGTCGTATGCGCGTACGTACTGTACAGAGTGTAAAAAATGTTTGATCTTGGTTGCGATAGATAGATGTATTCGACATCTTCGAATCCGTAAAATAAGATTATTGCAAAATTGTCTTTCACCTCGAATTTCAAAGTTACATATTTTTATTCGATTGTATTCCTCGTATCGTGGAAATAAAAAATATCAAAAGAAGCATGGATCAAAATTCGTTAGTGAAAAATGGAGATACTTGCTTAACGACTTCGTGAAATTTTGCTGGACGCTTCAACGGTTTGTATTATATCATACTTATCAGAAAAGACCAGGATGGAGGTACGAAACCTTCCGAGTTCGTACCTGAACGTTTCTAGAGACTACGTTTTACTTTTGTTTCTTTCTTAGTCGCGAAAGGATTTCTCGTGTCATGGATCTTCATTTCGTTATCTTCGATCTCGCAAAAGTGGCTTATCCCTTCAAGAAAACCTTACGGATGTAATCTCGACATAAAGTCGAATGGACACGTTATTTTTCACCGTTTTTACGTTTTTCCTCTCGTCTTCCTTTTTTCGATTATACTTGAGATACGAAAGTGAAGTTACGAGCTTGTAATCATGTAGAGTGTCTGTTGTATCATTCTATTACGAATCTCCAAGTTTAGAATGTTCCGTTTGAGATTTTGGTATGAAGATTTACACGCTATCGACTATTTGTCGTCTTTATTTGATTCACGTCGGATTGCAGGAAATAAATTTGATTTTTTTTGTTTCAAAAGTTACAAACTAAGGTCGGAATTTCCTAAGACATCCGTATCCTTCCTTTCTTCCGTTGAAACACATTTACCTCGCGTGTTTGTTAATTACACGACGGCGTGTATCCGCATTTAAACGTTCATCTCCGCGGCTTACCGCGAAACTTAAGGTCGTAATTCCGTAAATCCGCGACGCGCAACTTCCAAAATAGACGTCGGCTAGCAAAACATGCCGTTATCGTCCCAGTTGCCTTTACTCGCGCTTCGTAATAAAGAAAGAGTGCTGACAACGCTAACCTGTGGGCGTACATGGAGTTCTTGCTGCCTCGACGAGGTCCTCGCGACTTCCAGGCGGCGCCTCCAGCATCGTCGCGCTCCCGGAAAATTTCTTCACGCACAGCAGGCTCAACGCTGCAAAAGAAACAAGCCAGGGACGTTTATCTTCTTCTTCTTCTTCGACTTCTTCTTTGCATTATAATACCGTCGCCGGCTTTGAACGCGGAGTAACGCTTCTCTTGGGAGTCGAAGTATTACGCTCCGGATAGAACGAAGATGGTAAAAGGGGAAGGAACTAAATGAATAATTTAATCAACGATCGACGTTGAACTAGCGACAAATAGAGATGTTCGACGGTGTTAGACGATTCATTTTAAGTGCAAATTAACTATAAAGTTACGAATCCTTTTAGAGTCGAGGGTAATGAGAAAGGGAGCGAGAAAGAAAGGAGGCAGGTAGATCAATTAATTTAATACGTCCTTGGAAATTTCATAGCGCGGAAGGATAAGAACATATCTAAAGCTTACGAAACAAACTTATAATTAATAATTGGAAACGGCAAAGTAACGACGATGGAATTAATTTAATTTAGTATATAGTTAACGAGATAGAAGGAAGAAGAGAAAAGGGAGAAGACAAATTCAAAATACGATATAATATGAGCGGATCATTAACTCTATGTTTCCGTTTCATCTATATAATCGCTTCAAGCTTCGCTAAACATACGATACAGTGATCAGAGAAATAATCTATTCCATCCCATTCGCTTTTGCTCTCGATTTTGTGTTAACAAACATTGATGTTTGTCGAAGCGTTCGACTAGCTTCGCTATGCTACGAGGGTCCAGCGCGGCTTGCATCTCCAATTGCATCGCGATACGCCACTTTCTCCCGGAAACTTTCGTGCAAACCTTGTGCCCTCGGCTTGGCAGCGAGGAATGTAACCCCCAGATATGCCAGGGTCGGAACAAAAAACACAAGCCAAGAGCCGAAGTCTTCGCAATTTCGATCAGGACTACATGCACGTTCAAGTAGGAAAGCGCGCACCCCCTCCAACGGGGCATGCAAGGATTGGACAAGAAACACGTAAAAAAAAGAGTGGTTTGACCTCACCAGGCTTTCTAATCGCATTTTAGTTTCCATACACAAAACTGCCAAATCTCGTAGAGTCAATTTCTAAATCGCATACTTTGTCGTAGATTCAATCCGTACCTCATTCTCAATCTCTGTCTTTCATCAGATCCGCTAACGTCGGATCGGTGTAATATAATAAAAAAAAAAAGTGTAATTAAAAGCAGTGAATTTTAATTTTCCTATCGTAGGAACAATATCGTAACACGTTTCGATATTTACTATATGTATTACAATGTCTCGGAAGTGGAACGTGCTGAAGATGCTGCGTCGCATTTTCTCGGCTCTCCTCAACACTCGATCAAATGGGTTGTTTTCTTCTTCCCCCTTTCTTCGGCTGAGAAAATTGCAGGCAACGGCATACATATTTATAAGATAAGATCTTTGGGGACTTTGGCAAGCAATTCGAGGTATTGGTCGAATCGTTCTTTGATAGAAAGGATCAAGAGTGGCTGACCTAGCTCGGTCCTTTTTCACTGCTGATTTAATTTCGTGTCCTTTCGATCGGGTCTCGCGTCCAGATGGGCAGTGAAGGAAGGATTGAGCGGTAAAAATGTATCGATAAGATCGATACGAACGAAGTCACTTGTTTTCTATTATTCTTGCAACGATGTATGTCGCGTCTGTTCGTTAACCACTGTACGTTAGAATAGTCGTAACGACTGATATTAACGCGTTGTATCTTGCATTTTAATCACAGACGCATGCGATTCAGTGAACAATACAACAAAACGAATTAAAAATAAAGATAAGATCATAGTTGGAATTAGTAAAATTTTAAGCTTGTTTCTTGCATGGGTCGTAAATTTTGTATAAATTTTACGCGTAATTGTATTATTTGTACTCTATTAATTCATGTTTTAAAGAATATTTTTAAGTATTAAAACTGAATAATATTTGAGTGAAATTATACGATCGTATTATACGATTCTCAAGATACACAAGATACACAAAATATATTGTCTCATTTTTTGTACGACCATATTTCATCAGGTTGTTCGGAAAATAATTTTGTTTTTTCTCGACAGCTTCTCATAGAAACAACGTAAAAAGCATGAAAAGCAACGTTTTTCCATTAAAAAAAAAAGGCTACGAATGGATAGCGTTACGAAGCCAGTCACGTTTAGAATCATGTTTCGCGTAAGTATTTATACCTCGAAGACATCGAATGGATTAAAGATAGAGGTTATTTCTAACAGTCTACCGGGCTTGTCATAGTGTTGAGAGAACGTTCGCATAAGCAGACTCGTGCTTCCTGTACGGTCTGGGCGCGTTTTAATTAAATTTTCACGACCACAGTTGTGCCAAGAATGTTTCTCACGCGTAATGACGCGCACGCTCAAACCTTCTCTCTCACTCTATCTTCCGTATCCAGCTCGAGGAACCGGCAAACACAGAAGCTGCGCATGCCATTACTATCTCGGTCTAATGCGTAGTCGCTCGTACTATTTTATGGCGGCAAGAAAGGACGAAAGACGCCAAAGGAGGGAGAATGAACGAAGAAGAGAGATACGGAGAGAGCGAGCGAGGGATGAAGCAGGAGAAAGGACGAAGTTGGAAGGTTTTAACGTCGTGTTGCTTTTGGATGGTAACGCGCATGGAGGTAGGCTATCTGCATGATTAATTCCGCGGTAACATCAGACGTACAAAGTTCTAAAATCCGCTTAACACGCCAGGTCGTGTGTCGATCGCGAGCTAAGCTTGTAATCCTTAAAACGATAAAATACATCCCTCCGGTAAGGACGGAAACAAAGGCTTCGTCAGTTTGATCGTGCATCTAAGTAAATGCGCCACAAAGGTGCCTTGAAGCGCGGTAACGCGAGTCTGCCTTCGTTTTTATTTCGATTTAATTTTTAACTCGATCAGGCGTCACCGACTTCAATCGCGCTGGTATCTTTACTCTCGTAATGCTTATAATTCTTCCTCAAGCGTATTTTGTCCGACGGTAAACCTTACGTCATCGAAAAATTATATTTAATCGATCGTCGATAATCGAAGATTTCAAGCTTATGACGATTATCTCGATATCAAGAGCAAAAGCGAGGAAAACATGTGAAATTTGTTCTGCGCTTTTTTTTCTCGAATCGTCGATTGAAAATTTGATCGATCACGTTGCAATCAACGTCTCATTTCGTGGAACGACACACTTTCTTCCGACGAATTCCTTTGTCGAGCCTAACGACTCCTTTCGTTCGTCTTCCTTTCGACTCTTTCTCTCTCTTCGATTTATTTTCTTTTTCGTTTTTCTCACGATCGTCAGCACACGCCACCGTCACGAAAAAGGCTGCTTTGCTCTACGCGACGATGCGGATTGCTCTGGAACTCGTAAAGCGGACGCGTCCTCCTGGAAAAATTCAACCGTGCAGCTTCTAACTGGTTGCTCGGGTCCACGGCGATTGCCTGTGTGTTTCAGCTTTCTGCGGTTCGATTCTAAGTGGGTAGAGACTTTCCAGTCTCGGTTAGTCGTCTACGTCTACGTCGTCGTGGTTGTCGTTGCCGCAAGAGGAATCTTCGATCGCTCTGCCTCTGTTTCTTCCTCCACGAGTTTCCACCTCCTCCTTCCTCCTTCCTATCCCTTGGAAATACTTCTTAGAAGACGGAAGCTCCATTGACCCACCGCCAGTTACTTTTCCCTTTCCACCTTCTCATTCCGTCGTCTAACTTGTTTTTAAATCTCTTTGTACTCTGTAACATCGATTTTACTCGTTTCTCTCGCTGCTTTTGTATCGCCTTTTGACTAACATCGACCACGACAAACGTCATTGTCCTACCTACTTTAATCTTTCGTTACCTTGCGATTTAAACCTTTCCTTGACCTCTTTCACGAAAAATTCACGAGTACGATGCGATTTTTTCTAATAAATACGTCTGATTTCATTGTTTTACGAATGGAACAACTGTTTCGAATAAAATACGCGATAATCGAGATCGCATGGATCCTAATTCAGCGGTATACATATATTTGCAGCTAAGGAAGATTAATCTAACATTTTTTTAAGCTTTATATTATACAAGTATCAAAGTTTCTTTCAAGTGTCTTTAAAGAAAACTTGTATCACAGGACACTCGGACGGACAATGGAACGACAGTGGCACGTTATTATCGTATTTTTATGGCAAGCATGAGCATTCCGACTAACCGTGTGTCGGCACGTACACCAAATTTTTTCATCCGTCCTCGCGTTTCGCTTCCCATTCGTTGTTCTCGTCTTGACACGTTTACATCGTAACTCAAATCTCTATCCTGTCTACTTTTTAACGAACATTTCTTTTGATAAATTATCAGAACGCCTGAACGAATGAAACGATAAATTAATTTCCATGTTTAATCTTGATGTTCGGTCTTCGTACCTGCTTTTCTGTTACTAATCGTCTACTTTGAACAAGCCTAAACTATTTCGGTCCACTTTGTAACTATCTAATTTAACATCACGCAAATCGATAGATGGCGTGAAATCGTTCTATCGATATGCAAGGATATGGCTTCGATTATCGCACAGTTTTGCGAACGAGTAATTGTATAAATGTGTCTTCCGTGTAACATCGCATCTCGCATAAGCGCTACAGGAATACGATATCGACAGCGTTAAAAGCAACATTTTCAAGTTATCGCATAAGTTGGATCCCTCCCGAATGCGAGCAAGTGCTTTTAAGAGCTCGCGAATATTTTGCTTCTACTCCAATTCATACGTTGTCTAATAAACGTAATTGCTTTCCTCTCTTGACTTCGAGAGAGTCGTAGTATAAAATGTATCGTTCAGGCACGTCTTTGAATTTTCTAGATATCGTAAGACGCGTACAAGTCGTTGTCATCAAGACAAAATTGAAAATGAATTTTCTCCGTAAAATAAATGGCAAAGAAGCTCCTCGGTGAGAGAACGTCGTGCGGTTTATCAAAAGCGAGTTGCAGCTTGCAACTTTTTACGAAGGCCGTGCGATTTCGCGGTCGTTGTTCGCCGCGTTTCCCATCCGTCATTCTTGGAGTTCGCGATACACGCGCTACGTGAGATGAAATTCAGAAGTATCCGTATATCCGTGGATACGTAAGAAAAATTCCAATTTCGTTGAAGTGAATTTCGGGGAATTTTAGTTAACCGAATGCCTCGCTCCTTTGTCCTCCGTCTTAGCGGTTTCGAGAATAAAAATCGTAAAGAATAACGAAATATTGATCGTTCTCGATTATTTTCTTGGCTCTTAATTTTTTTTCGATTCGGTCGTTACGACATTGTGGAAAAAAACAAATTTGCAAAATGTCATTATTCCTTCCTCTTTTTCGTACAGTGACTTACCCCGCTTTACGTCTCGCCACGTGTTCGTGATTTCGTCGAATCTGTGCAGCCAGTTTGGTTTCCACCCATATATTCCTCTCACATCCTTCGACTGTCCGGTATTCCTCGTGTCTGAAACCATACAAAGAGAAAACCGGAAATAAAATAACCGTGGAAACTTCGTAGCCCGTACGTATGAATAATTCCGCGCGTTGATGTTTTCCTTTCTTCAGACGCGATAAAGCACCCCAAAGCCCTCCAATGCGTAAATGTATCACGCGTTGGAATAAAAATATCGAACGAATCTTTCTTCCTACCATCGACTGTATTCGCTTCGCGTGTCGTGCTTCTTGGAGTTACGTAAATAAATAAATATATTGCCTGGAAGCAACGATCGTTCGTTCAAGAACAACGTCGATGACGGAAACTTTTATATTTTATCAATGTTCCATCGTGAGGTATTAACGTACGTTTGCACGTATCCCTCGACCACTACGACTTTCCGATAATTCTACGACGAAACATCGATCGGAATGCATAAAATAACTTAATTAACCGCGAGCCAGGTCGTGTAACAAACAAGTGACAGCTGTTCGGCATCGCATGGTGCGGGTGCATACGTGCAGCATGTAAAAAGAACGTTTGATTTTGCCTGTTACAGATGCATTCTAGATCTATGTTAGAAATTCACCGCAAAGTTGTTTCGATCCCCAGAATTTTGATTCGTGGTTCTTTTACCACTTCTTATCCCCGCGACGCGTAGAATAAAATGCTATAAACGATAATTTTACCTTAAAATTCGAGGTTAAGGACAATTTGCGACAACTTCTTTTTATAGATTTTCAATGAATCAAAGATAAAAAATACCCCTAAGATATCAAAGACCAAACATTTCTTGACACCTATGCGGTATCACCTAGCAAGCTCCGTGAAATCACGCTTCGATCGTTCACCAATTATTCACCGATTTGCCGCAATTATCGAAGCTATCCGCGATAAAAATTGCGATCGTGAGACTTTTCCATCGGTAAGAATTATTTCTAAATACGATTTCCGCGTAACGCGTGGGCCACGTGCATCCGTGATGCGACGATGACGACAAACGCATAATGACATCGAATGCCTCTGTCCGGACGCGCGTTTCAGCCGTGCGCGCGCAATTCGATGACTGTGTTGGCGCGCGAGCACGCGATGCGTGCGTACATCGGCATATGCATGCGTCACGGACCATAGGAAGGGTAAACACGATGCACGAAACGCGACGAGAGCTCGTACTCGGCATACCGAATGTGTCTAGAGCGACAACTTCCGAACCGGGAAATTTTGTAATCGAATTTGCGTTATCCTAGCGTGTAAACAGCGCGTAGGCCCGTTGGAAATTCCAACCGAGTGCCGCGCCTACGAACGAACACACGACTGAATGGTAACGAGCGCAGCACCATCGGTAATAAAAGCAACAAACAAAAGACGACAATAGCAACGATCGTCCTGATATTTTCCTTGGTAGATGCGAGTTTCAGATACAAGACGAGCGACGAATTTGCATCCCTACCATTTTAGATATTCCTCCAAGGAAATACCTTCCTGTATGTATGTATGTATGACGAGCGTAGTTTCCACTGTCGGAAAATGTATTCGAGATCTACTGCCGCGTTTCGAGCCCGGTGCTTTCCTTTCTTCAGGAAGAATGCTGATGTTGCCACACGATGTACGTGAGAACGTTTATTCGTTGAATTTTAAAATTTTAAGTTGGCAGGAAGTGAAGGCACTTCGAGATCCTGTGAGAAGCATACATTTTTATGCTTTGACGGAAGTCAGCGTGAAAGTCGCTCCTAAATTAAGGAAGAAGTCACGCGTGGAAATGAAAAAGAATTTATATGTTGGGAAGGAACTTGCAGACATTTTTTAACTAAATTTTTCGTTGGTTAACGAGAGTAAAAGTGGAATAGCAAAGTTATAAAAATGGCGTGTAAATTGAAAATGAGATAATTGACCAATCCAAAAGTCGGCGAAAAATAAACGATATTTTTTTTTATTATAGGAACGGTGCCAAGAACATTTAAGCATCTATTTCGAGTAGGTGAAATTAAAATTTGACCGCGAGATATCGCTATTCTGGTCAGTACCCACGCGCTCCGAATAATATTTCATAATAATAATTCATTGCCAAATCGAGATCATCGATCCGAGTTTTCTTTCTTGCTTCCGTCTTTCGACTGTACAAATGTCACGGGACATTGCGTAGGCGTTTTATCGATGTCAACGCGGTGAACGATTCGTAATCGAATGAAAATTCATAACACGACCTGCTTTCACAGTGCAATTGAAATTTTACGTCCTAATTAATTTCTTCGATTGTAAAAGTGGTTTGTTGAAACTCTTGGACCGATTCGTTTTCTAATTGCTGATGCACAAGTAGAGGACGGACTGTGTAAAGGAAACAGAGACGAAAAGGAGGAAAATGAGAAAGATGAGATAGAGAGATAGAATACGATTTACTTGGATTAGAATCTGCTAATTAGATCTTTACTATGACGACATCGAATGTCAATGTATATTAGATGTTGAGTCGTTCTTTACGATCACTTCGTTGTCATTTGTCAACTTTTATATTTTTATTAAATTTTTATACGTGGAACGTGAGAACGTGGAAAGAGAGAAAAGCAGAAAGAGGGAAAATAAAAATTCGAAAAGAGCAAACGGATCGTTGAAATAGAGATACGAAAACGAAGGAACATCCAAATCGACCCAGAAACGTTTCGAGAAAAATATTGTCGTCATCGTTCCACCGGCAGCGGAGCGTCGCGTATTTCGTTGTGGTATCGCGCGAAGCGCAAGTGGCCCGGACTGAAACGTTCCTGCACTCAGCGAGAATATGCCCGAAGCAGCCGGTAAAGTTCCGCCGTAGGAACACGATTGGTTTCCTCCTGAAAACAGTTTCCAAACGCCACCTATCCGAGTCGGCTACTGCCACGGATGGTCAGCGGTCATTCGAGCGATAACTGCAGACTCCCATCAGGATTTCGGTCCTTAGCCGTAGATTCAAGCCGCTGTACCGAATTAGAGTACGCTTCGATAACAGTCCGTCTCTTCTCTTCGTGTCATTGAGAAATCGAGCGTCGACAACTTGCTTCTCCTTGCCTGTATCTCTCCATCGTTCATTTATCCCTGACCTTCCCGACGTTGTTTTGTCGTGATTTGATTCAATCGTCCCAAAAGTTTCATCTCGGATTTAGATCCGTGTTACGGTATTCGCATTGAATGGAGGATGAGTGACAGGGAGATTTCTCCTTTCCTTTCTCTCTTTTTCGATTCCACTGAATTTGTCCAAATGACTCCGATTATTATAAACACTGTTTTTGGACCATGGCGATATTTGCAGTGACAAATAAATGCGAAATTCGAAACGATGGACAGAATGTATGGCCGATGAAGTTAAGGATATGTTATATTTGGTATGGCCTTTGACTCGGATCATTAAAATCGATATTATAAATCGTAAGTAACGATAACGATGGAACAAATGGATCAAAGATATTTCGTTTGGAATTTCATAATCGTACTAATTGTAAGGTGGAATATTTTAATTTCTAATTCATGCACAATTTTCCGAATATATTGGTATACAGTATATCGTGGCAGTCTTCGTGCCAAATAAACATGTTTTATGAAACACGACGTATGTCGGTCGTCGGCGTAAGGTGACGAGGTTACTGCAATTTTGCATCGAGATTACATAAACATGCCTTTGTATAGTCGACCCCCTAACGTTACCATTACGTGTTTGTCGTGTGCTCGGTCGAGCGGTTTGAATTTCATTCGTGGTGCCACTTACTATTTGCCCTCTACGTGCTACCGAGCGATAAATATCTTTCCGCAAAGAGGTTCGGCCTTTATTAGCTCCCTGAAATTGGACGACCGTGACTGATATATGCCCCGTTTACGAGACGAGGCCCGAGTGCCGCGTAGTCGGCTGCCGGTAATTACTTCGAAGAGTGACACTATCTTGGTTATCGCTCCCAAGTGTTTACGACCTTTACACTACGCGTACGCGTATATGTACGAGCATGGATCTAAGGAACTCGCACAAGCTTGTGTAAATGTTTTCATTGAAAAGATTCCAAAATTTATTACGGCTTCATAGATTTTTTCATGGACTCTCGCACGAATACAAATGTCGTACGCTTCGAAAGTTTCCCCTTTTGCAAATCGAATTAACCCCTTAACGTTCGAGAATTTTGAGCCGAAAACGTTTATAACGTTTATAAAAACGAAAATATTTACCTTTGGCCCGACCATCGTGCTACGGGCTATGGCCGTAGTTGTAGGTTAAGGGGTTAAAACAAATCCAGTTTAATAAACTTCGGAGAAGAAAAATTACAAAAAAATACAAAAATAGCAAAGTAGTTACTTTCTTAACGGGTTCATCGGTACATCCCGTGGTACGAATAATTAACAAATCCTACCCGAAACTTAACGTAATTCGATTTAAACGATACCAGTCCGATAAGACGGGCTTGTAGAGTCGAACAGTCAGGGATTAAGGACAACGGAGGGGTTGCAACGATGAGACGTACCAGACCCAGATCAGCTTTGAACTCGAGGTATACTCGAAACAACCATCGCTGCCATCATTATAACTTAACAATTTTTCCGTAACATCGATAAAAAAGCGATCCATCTGTATCTTAGCCCAGATGTAAGCGAAGGGAAACGTTTAACGGACATCGACGCGTAAGATTAGTTTGTGTCTTTCCGTCGTCTTGCAAGTTGACATATTTTCGGTGAAACATTGATATTTGAAGCATCCCTTTGCCACTTTTTTCACACACCGACTCAAGGCGGACGAGTTTATATACAAAAAATACGAAGTAGGATATGAAGCAGTAGCCACGTTGGAACCGATCTTACGTAACCTTCTACCATCCTACGAGATATACATTTTCTTTTCGATCTTTCGTATCTTTGCATACCCCTCGTCGAAGATGCAAAAACATGGTGACGAATTGCGATGAAATTTTTAAATAGAGAAAAATTCACTAGTGAACTTGATGGATCTGGATGGACGAGGTTGAACCTCGTAATAATTCGACGAGGTAGAACAAAAGAGTATCTATGTGTGGTAATCGGTATGGATACCATGGGGTAGATAACGCGCTGATAGGAATTAAGTCGTAATTATAACTATAAATAATAATAATAATAATAATGACGATTATGACGATACTGGTGGCGGTTACGAGAAATATGACAATAACGACGATATTGACAATTATTGATTAAATATTACATTAATTATTTATTGGAGCGTGGCAAACGTTATTCGCGGTATAACCGCAAAGCCAGCAGTAAAACGAACGATGTAATTTCCTTGAATCGTGCGATAAGTAAAGGTTTCTATAAAAACACAATGGAATTGTGATTAAACGAGTTTCATTGGTTTTTTGGAAATTTACCAAATCGCATCGACCTCGCGCAGCAACGCATTGTTCACTTATTCAACGAAAAATGAAAAATAAAAAGGGACGAGCACCTTATACTTTTTATTTCATAGTAATTGAATTGTTAAAAATGTTCGATATAAAAATTCAGCCCTTCGTGTACTTTCAGGACGGTAAACGATCGATCGAACGATCGTAAACACGTTACATGCGAAGCGGAAGCGAATGTCACGGTGTTCTCCTTGAAATCTTTTTGTCGAGTCGCCCAAAGACGAAACAGGGTTAATGAAGCGCTCGACAGGCAGCGCACAACCCCGAAGGGGCCCTTTAAGCTCCCCTCGATGGTAAGTCGCCGAAGGAAGGATGAGTGTCGTCGAAAGAGCCCTTTTCTACTGTTTTCTACTTGACGTTTGCGTCCTGCTTGCGTGGTGTAATTAATCATGATACTAGCATTCCATCCAGACGGCGTTTAAGGGCAAAGTTATTTGCCAATTAAAACGTAATTTAATGCTGAAAGATCGCGCACAAAGGAAGTTATAATCGTCTTTGTAGACGATTATAATCTCCAATAAAGTGTACGTGCAAGTAAAATTATAGGGATGGGATCGAAGTTCGATGTCGAGATCGTTTGGAATCGAATTGAATCGCGTCGAAAAGGTAAGCACAGTCGGAATCAATCACGATATTCGAAAGAGAAGGGAAACTTAAGATTCCGTAGGAAAGTTTTATTCGCACGAAAGAGTGTATTCCTTCGAGTTTCTATGGGTCTCGTGACGACCATTCGGGTGCCAGGAGGTCCGAATTTCATTAACAGCATTTCCTTCTCTTTCCGGTGAATCCTTCGTCGCCAATGCCGTGCTCCCTTTAATCCGAACTCAACGTCATTGGCATCCACGGATAGGTTAGATCTTCCTATAAATCCGTTAGGTCGGATCTCGCGGTCGTAATTCAAGAAAGAGGGAATTGCTTTTCCAGTCGAACGACAATGCAGGGATTTTCGGACGATTCGACGTCCGAGACGGAGAAAAGGAAGGGGAAAAGAAATTAGAGAAGAAATAAATTAATCTCATTGACGAAGAATTTCAATTCGTAATTGTACGAAGATCGCGTAAATGTCATCGAAACGACCTCGCCCGATGCGCACAAAATAGTTAAAAATCCTAGTCGATTTTACGCCATTTCGTGTATTTTACCTTGAGATGGAATTCTTACGTTTATTCTCGCGATCAAAGTTAAATTTCACGTTTCCTCGTCCTTGCGTATCGTTTCGCCAATATTGAGAATCGATACAGTACCGCAGATAGATCGAAACGCGTTACGTACGCACATAGGCTAAGCTGAAAGCCCGCGATTGAATTAGGACTCGCGTGTTTACTTCGTAATAGCCTGTATTATTTATACTGAAATTGGACCGGCGACTCTAGGAAATTTGTACTCCCCACGGCCGCAAGCAAGAGATAACGTTATTAGTTCGCCGATGGTCAACGATAGGATACGATGTAAATTTTTCGGTAAAAAATTTTAAAATCGAATAAATTGAAAAGCGCAAGATGGAACGCACTCGCAGTTTTCAATCTTGTAGAAACTTCGCATACAAATATGCTAAATAAATATGTTGCTATAAAGGTAGTATCAAAGGCGGAGATTCTATTGGCCGTTCCTTTGAAATTTTGCACATTGCGCAGAAGTCACGAGATAAGCGTACACCGTGATAACAAGATTGAACCAATCCTGGAATATTTAAAAGTCGATTCGATGAAACCGTTTCGCCGAAGCGTAGCTGTTCCATTCCTTCGTTTTTCCTTTTCTTAGCGGCAAGGAAAACGCTACCTAGTACCTTTCCATTCCGCTTTCGCATTCGCGATAACGCTAAGGTTAAAGAAAAGCGACGTTGCTCGGCTGCGGTATCGAGAACAAAGCATCCGTCGCGAATCCGTTCGTTTAAACTCGGGAGACCGTCTTTTGCCGTGGATCGGCAAGAGGCGAAGGAGAGGAGGAAGGGAAGCAGCTTAATTAGCGGCAAAGTCGGCGACGCGAAAACCTAATAATCAGTAAAGGAGAATGATGATAATCCGGAGCACGTGACTGCTTATCCCTTTTTTTTTTGCTTTCCTTCTGACGTACCGTCGCATCCCGTTTATCTTCTTTTTTTTCTATCTCCGCCCACCCACCTCGCCATCTTCTTCCATCTTTCTTTCTTTTGTCATTCCACGANCGTTAGTCACCGACGCTAAAACTTTTTTCTCCTGGGAGACGTTCAACGACAG
>JAITYT010000206.1:73406-94325 GCA_025433975.1 Liostenogaster flavolineata | reverse complement strand
TATATATATATATATATATATATATATATATATATATATATATATATATATATATATATATATATTGCTCGACTAAACGATAGATTATAATTGAAACTGAAATCAGTCGCTAATTTCGAGTACTCCAAAGAATAAACGTGAAAGTTCTTACATCCGAGAATCACGAAGATCGACAATTTCGTTAAAAGTGCATCTTCTTACGCTTAAGACGCACGTGTACTGAAAAGCAATTAAAAAGCGCGAACGTGACAGTTCGACTGCATGAAATCTCGTGTCAAATTTGCTCCATCTTGACGTATCGCTGCTACTCGAAACGTGAGACGTTTCAGAGGCTTTATTCGTTCAAGGATGAAAATTAGACCAGAAGAAAAGAACACGAATACCTCGTAATTCCAATGACACATCGAATAACGCGAATAAAATTCGTGAGCCACCTCGAGGAACGATCTCCCCTTACGTCCATTTTTCTCCACTTTGTATATTATATTTTGCGGAGAGAATCGAATAAAACGGAAGTTCGCGAAAAGAACGATCTTTTTTGCACTTTCCCGATCAATTTCCGCCCTTTGCCGAGCGATCGCGAGACATCGGAAAGCGCTTGGAGGAAAAGTTGCGCGCTTCTTCCCAGACAACGTTCCTGCGCGACTCGTCGCCTAGTGCGCGTCTTCTTTCTTCTCCTGACGAAAGCGCCGATAGCATCGATTTCGTCGAAAACTAGATCGAACCGACGGTCGGGAAGAGTCGTCCAAATGATACGACTTTCGCGCGAAATGCTTTTCCATTCCATGGATACGGTCGATGCGTGGGGGACGTTACGCGATAGCGTTTGTCCGCTAGAGGCGGTGGTCGAATCGTACGGTGCTTTACATGCCCCGCGATGCGATCGTGCGGGTCTTGGGTCGAGAAGAGATCCCTTGGGTGGAGAAGCAATGCATACCCAAGTAAACGAGTAAATCGATTCGTTTCGTGAGTAATGGAGATGTTAATTAGTATACGTTTGTAGTAATGGTCCCGGATTATTTATTAGTTTATTTATTTCTCGCAAGTTTAAATGGTAAAAAAGAAGAAAGGGACAAAATTACTTTCGTTTCGGCAGCTCGTTGCATTGACGCGTGTATTTTGTATTTGTTCGCATATACGCGAACATGCTGCAGACTGCGAAAAGAAAGTTATCTCTCGCGAAAATTGTGAATATTTATAATTTAAGGTCGGTCGAACAGCGAACGGATTCGTTTACGTCGTTGTGACGTTGTTGGCGATTCAAAAGCACAAGCAACGAAAAAGTTCCTCGACGGTCAGACGAGCCACCGCGAACTAGCTGTATACTGGCCCTTCGAGACGCAACCGGGTCTAACGATCATACGCCATAATGCAACTGTATTTATTCACGAGTCTCGAGGGACACGCACGTGGCGAGCGTGTGTACGCGCGCGTGCATGCACGTATATCTCTATGAATAAATTTGTCCGTCTCTGCACTTGGAATTCGATAAGATTGACCGAGGCAGAAACGTTTTTAAAAATCGTGAAAACTTGTGCACGTACGCGCATAAAATTACCTACTCGTATAATCAAAGTGGGAAATGATTGATCCGTCGAAGCACGAAAATGATCAAGCCACTTTCGTCCATTTATTCGTGTCCGTGATAGTAAGAAACTTTTTCGAGTCTGTTCTAATCAGTGTTGATTCACACAAATTATTCTCGGTTTGGTGTCGCAACACTCGATTTTAATTATTTCGCGTACGAATTAATATTTATTTCACTTTTCTTATTATCACGAAGAAAATGTGTCGATATACTTATATATTTTCAAAATGGACCGACCGTGTTACGATTTTTTTTCGTTAAATCTCGGCCATGCAATTTTGCCCTGCTCTGCATATTGTTGTTGTACATTGTCTCTGATGGCTTTTGCTTTATCTGGTAACGATATTATGCATTATAAATCTACATTCGCATCACAAAAAAATGAATAAAGGATAAGTAAAATATATGAGAAAAAATAACGTATCAATCCCTTCGAGAATGGAATGCAAATTACCGTTACAATGGATCCACAATTTCATAGTTTCATTATGGATATGTGGAGATGCCATAAAATATTCAAATTTTTCATGAAAATTATACACTTCCAATTCCTCTACCTCTACTTTTTCTAGATTTCGAATATCTAAATTGCATAAAGACACGGCATTTTAGCAATCGGAATTTTTATCTGAGAAATTCTAAAACGAGAAACAATGAATCGGTATCGCCACTAATTTCTGCTACTAAACGTAATTTATTCCTCTACTTCCATTTCTTTCTGCCGGTACTTTAGCTCATTTATTTAATAGATAAACACTATGACTGAAAAGGAGAAACGGAAAAAGAAGATTTATTATTCGTTATTACATACAATTTAAGATGGTACTGTTTTGTACAATAACATTTCAATTCTATGTTATTTTCGTTGTTCGGTATAGTTTCGAAATTACTATTTTCATCATTCACGAACATTTATTCAACAACGTAGAGACAATGTAGAGAAGATATATTTATTATTCCCTATTCTAGGAGCGAGTACATCATAGGAGTGAATACGTATATCGTACATGCTTAGAAATATTGTTTAAGAATTTGAATGTAGAAGGTTTTTTTTTATTAGATCCTGGCTGTCACTTGTCATGCATATATATCTTCGTACCTCGCGGACAGTCACGGTAGAAGATAAGGAAATCGTTCCGTGTCTTCCGTGAATATACGAGTGTTAAATCGACGAGACATCGATTGATCGAAGAAAGGGTTGAAGTATCACCGACTCGAGTACAACGACGTAACGTATCCTTCAAGCCGATTACATTTCCACCCAGGAAACGTCTACCTTTCAAAACGCGCTTGCTTTCACAGATACGTATGAATAATGAACCGAAGAAAAGGGGATTGGCTGCATCTACTGTATACGATTCTACGTATGTGAAATTTTGTCTATAATTCTTTCTACGTATGTAAATCCGCGTATAGTATTATATAAGTAATTAAAACGTATATTATTATTACGTATGTAAACTTTCTAAACAACGCGCAAAGTAATTAGGCTGGAGAAAAAGTATTGCGCGTTTTAACAGTAAATTTCACACAACATTTTTCAACTTATGTTTGAATGAACTTTATCGAACCAAATATGTTCCACTCCGATCTGTAACCTTTTGCTATTTTTGAAGCAGAACCATTACTCCACGAGCGATTTTCGTAGTCTTCTTTTGACGTCTATTTTAAACCTTTAAGGAAATATTGCAGGGACCAAAACAAATGTTAATCCAAGAGTGCTAAATCCGGGCTATATCGTGGATGCATCAAAACTTCCCAGCCAAGCTCTCAGTTTTTGCCGGGTCGTCAAAGATATATGTGACCTAGCGTTATCTGGTGAAAGACAATTCCTTCTCTATTGGCCAGTTCTGGCCGTCTTTCGTTCAATCGTTTGACTAAGGGAAAACACTTCATAATACATAACTTCCTTCCAATACCACCAAATACTTAGCATTGTGTTATTTGGCGTCAATTCGGGTTTTGCAGTCGTTTATGGGTGTTCATCTCGCTTTGTCCACGATATTTTTCGAATGGTATTTTCATATCTAATCTTCTATATTCTATATTCTAAGTTTCTTCTATGTTTCGCATATCGAAACATATCCAACATATTTTTCGTCGTGAGTTCGTGTAGCACCTAAACATCGAGCTTCTTTTCGTTTAGATTCAGAGCAATGTCTCGAGTGCTTACGTGTCGATTTTCTTCGATTTCTCTCACGATTTCGTCAACATTTTCCACGATTGATCGACCAAGACGGGTTGCATCCTTAAAGTCAAAATATCCAGAACGAAATCGAGAGAACTATCTACGGGCTATTGATTTTGATAGATTACCATGGCTGCAAATTGCACGAATTTTTTCATGATTCTGAGTCGCGTTATCACCTTGATCGAGGCGATATTGTAAAATGTATCGATTCTTCTCAGTGATTTCACTCAAATTTAAATCGTTATAACTTTTGACTGAAACATAATTTTTCAAACGCCGCTTGGTACAATACCGTGCGATGGATATTTTCAGAGATATACGACCCTAAAAACGTGCAATACTTTTTCCCCAACCTAATGTTTATAGATATAAGCGGGCGAAGATAAAAGTATTTCTGAACGATAGCGAAGCAAGACTTCTTGACCGCTATCCGTGAAATTTGGAAACATTATAATACGTTACTTTCGCAACTAATTTGGCCTTCTTGAAATCACCATGTCGAATTTAGCAAGAACTATTTTCTCCCTCTTTCTCTCTTACTTTCGTTGGTAGTACTACGAATAAGAAAAAATCGATGGTAAAACGAGAACGCTTCCACCTCGTCGTTATGTCCTCGAATGTCGAGGGAGGATTATATTATAATCCACTTTCAAGTGACGGCGTCGTTTTCCGTCTTTTGCTTTCGGTAAGAGGAGAAAAAAAAGGTGGGAAAAAAGAGGAAGGAAAATTCCACTCGTAAAAAAAATGTCAGCTTTTATTTCCAGTTGAAAGATGAATTCGTCGGTGTGCCATATGACGTGCACCGGCTTGGTACTCACGACAAAATTCAACGAGAAAATTATTCGATCGTAGGAGCTTCGTTACAATTTTTCAACGTTCGTTTATCCTATCCAGCACATTTCTTTTCTAAATTTCTACAAATTATTACACCTTAATATATTCAATACATCTAATTTTATTTTCATCAAATTTAACGATTTGTTCAAATAATTCAACGACACTGATAAAAATTACTTTACGTAACCAAACCATAAGATTTATATTTGTTTTGTTGAGAGATTCTCTAGAGAATAATTTATTATCAAATTATTTCTTCTTTTTATCGATGACAGTGATTATAATTATAAAGGCTTGAAGAGGTTAAAAAATCGAACATGTATCGACGTTTTGATATTCGGAATTGCAAGTGAAAACTTGGAGAGAAAAGAAAGACGATAACGATAATACGTTCGCTGAGATACGAGCGATTCTATGTGGATTCGATTCAGTCAGCATCGCTAGGAAGGCCGGCCAATGATGTAATCAAAATCGGGACTTTATGGACGCTTACGCTTTTAAGCGTCGAGAGAGTGCGTTTGAATCTGTAGGTTTAATCCCCTCCTCCCTCGAGTGAGCCGAACGAACGAGCGAATGCAACGGAAAGAACGGCAGGGGAGGCTGGAAAATCTGCAAAAGCGAGATTTAATCGGCTCGCGTTGCAAATTAAATTCAAATGACGACCAACGTTTATCTTGTTACCGTCTCGAATTGTCTAATAATTGGAACTTCGTCGAGGACAAACGAGACGGGAGAGCGACATAGATCATCGCGTTATTATATTTCACGCCTTGTAAGATGAGTTCGCGTGCCTTTTTGACAAGCATTTAATCGATCGAAGAGTGAATCTATTCTTTAAGATCCATCAGTTTTACGTTCGAGACAGTTGGTAGAAAACGCTCACATAATTTCGTTCTTTAAATTTTTCAAGATCTTTAATTAACAAGATCAACTGGATATTCTCTGTATTGCCACAAAGTATTCAACATGATAAATTTCAAACGTACTTTTCATGAACGCGAAAGTGTTTCTGCTTTTTATTCCAGTCATCGTTATTGCTTTGATTAGTGTTAATAGCTTGTTTCCAGAGTTTCGAGTTTCTTTATGATGCATAAAATAGTATCCCGTTCCTACACTTTCTTATGATATCGTAACAAAGTTTCATGCAGTTGTTCCAAACAATAAGAAAGAAGACAAGAGTAAATAATATTTAATTTCTCTTTTAAACCAGAGGAAATTCTGAATTATCCAGATATTAGATTTCTCCATTGATATACCAATAATCGTGTAAGAAATTCCAAATAAACTGCTTACCATATTTAATAATAAAAGTCTATTCGGGCTAATAAGGGAAGAAACTCGAAATAATCCAGACGAGGGGGGAAAAATTGTTCGTATAATAATATAATCGTTTCATAGTGCATCGAAGAATGGATAACCGCAAGTACACGCAAATATTAAATGCGACCACTTGGTAATTTACCCTTGCATAACGGGAAGAATACTTAACGTGATTTTGTCTTTTAATTTTTGCAATATGCTTAGCAAGAACGTTATTCGTTCATTTGGCATATTTTTCTCCATTTTCTCTAAATATTGTGACTAGCCGTTGATAAATAGTTACAATTTTTTTTTTAATTGGAAATATCGAACCTTCGATATTGCAAAGATTCAAATTTTATTAAAAAATAAAAACGAACTTCTTTCTCTATCGTGTACACTTGAATTTCATAATTGACGGAACGTTTGGCCGACGGGATAAAATGAAAAAACTTGAAGGATGAACGAGCACTATTGATTTATTGAATTTCCACGCTGTTTCGGAAAGATTGTGTTTAAATAGTGCTATTCGTCCATCTATCGTTTGTACGTCGAACAAATTTGCATTCAAATAACGTTGGATTGAACGAAACGCAGCAGCTTTATGTGAAAAGCGATTTCAAAGAACACTCGAACGTTCATTGTTTTTTTTTTGCTGTAGAAGTTTCACCATAGAACACAAAGCCAACTTTTCGTATTGTCGTTTTAATGAAACCCGCATTGAATAATAAATGAAAGGGGATTCCTTGTAAAGATGTCAAAGATGAAGGAACGTCGTAAAGAATAGAATTGCGTTATTATCGATAATTCAGTAACTTCGGTATCGTTCCCATTTATTCTGGTATCCCATCGAAGAATACCTTAGACATTTCTGCTTCTTTTCGTTACCTTCCTCCGAAGAAATTCATCATATCGATGTACTTTTCAAAAAATTGGAAAGCAAGAAATGGTAACGATTTCGTTTGAACATATGCAATGACCTAAGGAAAAATCTATCGTATTTATAATAGAAACTATTAATCGATGGAATTCGATATTCGAACTGCGCGAAAATTGCGATATGACACGTATCGATATACGTGGCTATTCGTAGCGAGAATTCAAAAACGAATTTGGCGTTGACGATTGTTTTATCGTCGTAGGCGTGCACTGACTTTACGGGACAATAATTCCAGCCAGTAGAATCGGTCGTTCCATAACGATTCTCGCACTTTTTCTCTCTCTCTCTCTCTCATTTTCTCATATCGCACTGTCGCTCTTTCCTTTTCTCTCGCGCACTCTCACGCATACTTTCTTTCTCATTTCGCGTCGCGCCCACCATGCCTCTCTTTCTCTCATCCTCTCACTCTTGCGGAATTCCAAATTGTTAACTACCGGGCAGGCGGCTCTATTGATTCGGTGGCCTCGAGGTGACATAACGTGGTCTGACCGATTCACCAACGTCGGTAAGTGTGGAATTTCTCGTACGTATCCTTTCATAACGTTCCGCGGTCGGATAAATCACGCGCGTTGGTTTTCCTTGTGTGCGTATGCATGATGTCTTCGTAGTACCTAGTGTTTTTCTTTTTTTTTTCGTAAAAGAAGAAAAAGGTAAAAATGCGAAGAGAAAGAAGATGGAAAAGAAAGCTTGCGAATCGATAGCGTGAGATCCATCGTTGCCCGTTTGCTCTTTTTTCTTCCTTTATTTTACGATTATTTGTCAGAGCACGAACTATCGAACGAAATATCGTATTTTGTTTCAGCACGTCTGTGAACTCGGATGCGATTACGGGCGAAGCTTGACGTGCATACGTAGTATTGAAAGAACGCAGAATATTCAGTGAATTTTAACAAAAGACGCGGAACGCTATATGTCAAAAGGAAGAGTCGTTTAACAAGATACAGTTTCATCACTGGTATCCCATTTTTCGTTCCAGAATTTTACACATTAATGCGCAGCACGGAAGAGTGTCGTGACCGTTTTGATTGAAATAACAAACGAATTTATCAAAAGTGAGTGTCGGGACAAAATGGTTTTGTACAATTTCATTAAATAATTATATTCTTTTTTTTGTTTATTTTTTTTAAACGACTTTCAAAATTCTTGAACGAGCAGTTCAGTTAGAAAGTTGAGAAAGATTTTCAACATAAATCTTAATCGCTTTTTTGATGAGATCGTGATTTTTCTTCTCACGCTTGCGTCTATTCCTCTAACCCTTTTAGTACCAGACGATGATATATCGTCGTTATAAAAAATCTTGAAAAATACGAAGAACAACATATCTCGTTCGATTGCCTAGACGCTGTAAAAAACTCAGTTTCTGTTTAAATAGCTATAACTACTTATTTTGTCGGGTACGCTAAATATATCTTATGTTATTTTGAAATGGGAACATCGACGATTAAAGTTCAGTTACTAGGTGCCGTTTATTATTTACACGAGTGCTTTTCAATAACAAAAATAGAATAAAACAAGGTGAGTTTTTATAAGAGTTTGTATAAGTGATTTATTATCAAAATGACAACAATAACAATTCGTCAGACATGGCACTTTTCTCGTTTATTATTTCGGTCGACCTAGGTGTCAGTTCGTAACCGATCGTCGACGCGAGAACATCGGTGAAACAGTACTCGTAATTCTGACCAATTTTCGTGTCGTATCGCGTCGCTTCGCGGAATGAAGTGATATCGTAGTGCGCGTTTGAAGTTCAATTAATCACGAGTGAAGTAAGTGAAGTGAACGAAGTGCAAGGAAGTTACAAACAATCGTGGATACAACATGGATAAGCTGTTACACCGTCTCTTGGTACCTCTTGCCTCTTTCGTACATTAGGTAAGTGCACACAAATTAACTAATAATTTACTAAGCGATTAGTAATATAATTTTGTATGTACTGTTAAACTGGGTTCCTCGACAATAGCATTGTTTTAATTAGATAGCCATCCGAATGTGTTTCTTCAAACAACACAGAATTTTTGTTTTCAAGAAATTTTGAAACTGTGTCTTACTGTCGTAAACGTTACGTTTATTTTTCATTTGGTTTGTCATTGTCACTGCTCCTCTAACGATTGCAGACATCTTTTGCGTATTTACATATTGCAGACGTTACGTGAGAAGATAAATATAAACAAGAAATTACTAATTTTTTATTCGTAACTTTCTTTAATTGTTTAAATAATAAAGAAATCTTTTATAAAACAAAAGTCCGCGTAAATAAGAGTGACGTCATAACAGCCATATAACGCAACGGCCTGCATATCTCGCCAAGCACGTGCTTTGCTTAGTTGCTGTAAATAACCATATTTCAATCATCGACATCAAATTCTACATATTACTTCCGATAGAATACATTCGTTACAAGTTTTTAATAAAAATCGATAAGTTTCGACTGCACTTTCATGTGTAACTATATTTTTATTGCGATTCCTCTCGAATAGGAGCTAGTTTTATATCTGATAACAAAAGGGTTAAGTGCTCCTTTCGCGTTTGTTATTGGCTCCTGTGCTTTTTAGACATCTAAAAGCCCGATATTTCCTCTTATAATTTGCAATTAAAAAAAAGAGACGAGATTCTTCGTCGCAAAATCTCATGCATTTTTGGGACAATTTACTAATGTGTTTTTAAGAGCGTAACGATAAGAATGGAAACGTTCGAACTCTGCTAAATGATCATTTGATATACATACAATCCATACATTTATTTATATAGGCGCGAATAAAAGTGTATCAAATTCGACGACAATATTCGCACTACGAAATTGACAATAAAAATTCATATAGAAGTTCGTTCGTTTCTGCGTTCGTTATGCTAGCGGCATCGACGTTCACGTCCAGCAATGAAATCCTTTTTCTCGTATGCTACGTTCGCGTGCATCATTTATTCCGTCGCGCGAGCGGAACCGTGTCCGTTGTTTTTTGAAAATTGGTTCGCACCATTTTGAGATTGGATTCTCGTGCCACTGGCTGGATTACAAGAACGTTCCTGCCTGGAGTTCGTGCGTGCGGGAGGATGAGAGGCCAGAGGCAAAATGAGAGTGAGAGAGAGGAGAACGGGGGAAGCTTTCGACGTTTCGAAGAACGTGAAATATGTACCGCATACCTAGTGGTAGGCTGTTGACCTGACTGCGTCTCCACCCGTAACGAATAAAAAAAAAACGGCACGTATGTGGAAATTTGACAAAGCGACGTAAAAATAATTGTTCGTTTTTCGAAACGAGATAAATCCTATGTCCAAAAATGCTACAGTTGGAATGCACTACTGCAGTCGTAACTATCGTATTGACATTTTTCGAGTTGTACGATAGTTATAGCAGAAAATAGCGTTTTCAGATACATAAGTGAAGAATGTGGAGCACTTAGTTAAATTTTTATCTTGTTGTACAGCGTTGATAGGATTTGCGTTAGGGAAAATTTATCGTATTTATCGGTAGAAAAGCGGAAAAGCAGCAATTCTCGGTGGTCGACGACACACGTAGACGATACAAAAACCAAACCGATGCACGTGTGCAAGAATTATCTCCTCGGTATCTTGATAATTAAAATGAAAGATAATAAAGATAAATGCTGAATTATTCCGTTGAAGCGTTGTATCGCGTAATGCTTGCAGTCGCACTGAAACGTTACATATAACGTTGCGAGGACGACAGATGCGACGACGTCTACGATCATAATGGAAATTGGATGTTTCAACAACGAGCTTCAACTTAGAAAGGTGGGCATGGTTATGCGTCGCATCGCTGAAACATTGAACCGAGTCCACGTTCCTCCGAGAAATTTCAGTCGTGTGGATGTACCAACTGAGCGACATTTTATTTTGACGACATTGCATGGAATCGGTACGTACCATTATCAAGATTATAAAATAATTGTAATTTTGATGAAATTCATTAAAAGATTTTCGGCAAAGATGTTTAGATTTACACAGATAACAAAAGGTAACGACCTGTTTAGTCAATTTTCTAGTTACATTGCATCCGAATGTTTTTGTATTCGCCGTGTAACATTTAGAATTTATTTATTCTTTTAGTTATTTGTATACTTTGTACACTCGCTTGTTTATACTGTAACTTAGCGCCCGTCGAGTGATTGCCGGCATGCCGCGAACAAAAATTATTCGTCTAATTACTTTCGAAAATCATTTTTGGAATCATGAAGAGCTTTGTACGTATTTACGCATTCTTTCTTCGGATCAGATATTCAATCGTCGCTTCTGGTAGCAAAAGGGTTAAACGCGATAGATTTCATAAATGATAGAAGTGACAACTTTTTCCATGATTTACTACGGTCTACGACGTGTTTCGAAAACCATATACGTATAAATCAATATATGTGTATACGTAAAGCGTGTTGGAATCTATCGAGACACGTACGTTTGCCAAGACGTATTTGACAATGTTCTTGTCAACCTAAGGTGACTTTTATCAGTGCCACGCAATAGCAGTTTCTCATCGATCGTCAACGCGAAAGAATATGCTGAATTTTACAAGTAATTACTTGGTGTGTTCCGTGCGTAAAATGAAGTAAAATAAAGCGAATGGGTATCGAAATGCGCGTTTTATAATTATCTACGTTCGGAGTGTAAATAGTCGCGAGTAAAATGCAAGGAAGTGACTTTGACTGGGGATTCCAATCAACCACGCAGCTTTGCGTCTCTCCACGTAGACTGCAGCCTAAAAGTATGCTGATCGCTTGTCACGTGAGTTCACTAATAATTAACTAAGCGACTAAGAATATAATTTCATACGATACGCTTTGAAGCAAAGAGTGATGCATGAGTCTACGTCACAATTATTAAAACAATTTTAATGGACGTTAAACGACATGTCGTTGAAATATGAAACATTTAATATAACTTGATCGTACAATTTTTTCAAAGTATTTCTGTTAATCAACGAACCACTCGTATCGTAAGATTTGGGAACGTAGAACGTGACTGGTCGTAAGGATCGTCGATAAAGAACGCATGAACGCTCGAGACAGAAAATCGACGAGGCGAATCGCTCGCGCCATACCGCCATAGAATCCTTTTCTCTGCGCGTACATTGGCGCAGCAGCATTTCATTTTTACAACCAGCCGCGACGCTCACCAAAGCTCCCATGACCATGGAAGTTTCCTTCTACACTTCCGGAATAAAGAACGAACCCCTCCGGGGAGATGGCCTCGACCCAAGAGAAATTATTCGAAGTACTCCCGTACTTAAGTCCAGAATAATAACTTCATTCGCGCAGTCCGAAATATCGTCGAGACGATTTACGATCGACGTTCGATCGACGCGGTGTAGCTTCTCGATTTTATGGTAAAAAAAAAAGAATAAAGCGCGACGTATACGCGTTCGCGTAAAGCGGACATGTCGAATGATCGAGAAGATGAAAGTATGCGTAGATAGACACATTTTATGAGTTTCGCCCACGTTCGTGCGCTTTGCCATTGGTATAGAAAAAATATAATTTGAACTCTTGCGACTAACACAATTTTATATGTCGCTACATTGTACGTTTTACCCTGGTGGAGTGTCGCTCGTTCAATATTTTTCTAAAGATTGACAAAAATTCTAATCTTGTAAAGGAATTAACGGATTTGTACTTACAGACTTCACCTTTCACCTTGAAAAACGACAGATTGCTTCAATGTCGCAAGAGATAAGAGCGCAGCTTTTCCTCGAGATCGAACGTAATTTCTTCACGATGCGAAAAAAACGAAATTTAATTCTCATATTTTGCCGGCAATATAATTAATTATCTTAAATCGAAGCACCTGATAGACGTAAAATTTTGGCAACCAATATTCCGTTTCATCTACAAGGAAATCTCGTCTCGACGTTTATTTTGCATTTTCAACGACATAAAGTCTTGTTCTAACATTTTCGTACGAGAAAGTCGTGAAGTTTTTTCGACAACTGTACATTCGACGAAATTCTTCGAGATTCACATGGAATTCCACGCAAAAACATTCGTATGGGAGAGTGAGAGCGGCCTTTTCGAAGCTATCTCTTTCATTATAGATCGTAGCACGGTCGCAACGTGGTGTTACTTCCTTTGACGTTCACCCGACCAACAATGAGCGTAAACGTCGTACGACAAATATGCGCAACCGTAGAAATTATCAAAGAGCGATTCGCTGAACAAACAGAAGTCGCAATTTTTCACCGCGATGAACATCGACAACGCCAATTACGTTGGGAACGATGACTGCAACGAACACGACATTTTTTTCTCTTTCCAGAGCAAATGACGGCTGTGATCGTCGTGACGACTATACGGCATTGGCTTTACTAATTCAAAAATGGTTCCTATAAATAAAAGAGAGTAAAAAGGTCTAAGCTTAAGACAAGAAAATCAATTTCAAACAAAATTGTCATTTGAAATTTATTTTGCTTACAAAATAATAACAATAAAATTAAAATTAATTCAGCAAACGAATTATGAGCATGCAAGAAAAAGCATTATAAAGGAATCAACTTTACCGTAAATGAAAGGATTCGAAGCATTCTGGACACAATGGTGGTTTTCGCGGACAAGGTTTACATCTCTTTGTTAATAATCGTTACGCTGAAAATCAATAGATCGAGGGATCTTTTTCAGGAAATGTTATTATGTAGAGCCCGCGAATGTCAATGACAATGAATTTATTTGTTTCACTCGACCACGCACAGATGTTAATGCCGCTAAATTCTTTCCAGAAATCTCAGTATTAGGTAATGTGATCAATAATTGTATCAGCAAATCTCTAAATTGTAGGAACTATTTATTATCAATTTCCAAACACCGATACCTGTGTACATATTCTGTCGACTAATTTTATCTTTTTATTTATTAAACTTTGAGGAGTAATTAATCTGTCTTAATTTAATTCATGGAAAAATAGTTAGGGAATAAATAGTTTGTCGTCACATAACCACACTTTTCAACTGACTGAACTTAAATATGCGAAACGTTTGGTACGTATGACTGTTATAGCCGTCATTTGTCTCAGGATGCGAAAATGTTCCGATTGGTTAAACCACGAAGAATCGCACGAAAAAACAATTGATATGTATGATCTGGAATGTTGCATCTTTCTTATCGATGTGTTACCGAATAAGTAACAAATAAATGATGTTCCTTTCTTTATTAATTAAAATGTGCAGAACGGCTATAGCCGTCATTTGCCTACATATCGACAAAAACCGGACGGCTATAGCCGTCGTTTACGGCAACGTGTTAAGGGAACGCGTAATATCGAAGCTCACCGAGAAAAACCTTACGCATAATGATTACGCTTTGGCGCGAGTCGATTTACATCGTCCTTGCGTTACGCTCGCTGCCAACGCGCATTCGCGTTCTTTCGAAAAGCAGCAACGCGAAACTCGTTTATTTTTGAAAAATGGCCAACACCGAGCCGCTTCTCCTTTGCTTCTAAGCGAAAATTTAGCTTTTACCACTAATGTTGCAACTTCGTTCCTTTCGATGCCAGAGAAGATTCTTAACGGCGAATTTGTAGTACCACGAAAGTTTTCTGGTTGAATGCACGGTAGAACGCGAATGGGAGAAAGAAAAAAGGAAGAGAGTCGCAAGTTTCTTCGCACTGCGTGTGATTTCCTTGAAAATTCTGTACTTAACGTACGTAAATTCTGGATCCTACACGAGCATTCGTCTTATTTCTAATTTTAACCGTCGCTTAAATCTTGGATCTTACGATATCAAAAACTAACAAGAGAATGATGGAGAGTATCCCGAGAGGAGAACAAGTCAATGAATTTTTCCAACTATTTCCTCTTTGGAACGGCAATAGCGTCCACTTACACGGATACTGGCTTTCTTGAATATATCGTTCTAGCCACGCGTAAATCAAAGATCGCACGCTATCCGCCCATCCATCTGTTTACCACGATCCATCCAACCTGACACTCGTCCTTTTGCGTCCACCTGTGACGAGCACGCAGGATAACTCGACTAATCGTGTTCGCTTTATCGATCGGTCACTTACATCTTCAAAGCACGACACAACGCTCACGCACGTGCGTCCTTGCGTAACCAGTTGCGCCAGTAGTCACGATCGAACTAAGGATAGCGCCTGTTATTTCATCCTTCGGACGAGTATCCTTCGTCGAAATACGCGAAGCGCAGTACGTAAACTCCTCTGGTAAGTTACACTTTGCGCCAAAGTTTTGAATACACATGACGAAGGGTCGAAGCGAAAGGATTAAGCCGGTGCATTTGTTCTTTTTTCTCTAATTTCAATCCTACGACGTATTTCGCTTGACCCATTGGCTGCTAACTGCTCAAAGTAAAAGCGCAAAGTAAAAGCGTGCGGCTGACAGTAGCTGGGGATAGTTCGCTGGGGACTGAATACTTTTTCGCACAATATGGATCTTGTAGGCGGCCTATCGACACATTATAATGTAATATACGATACAATTACTTTTACACGATTCAAAACGAATCCCAACATTTTTTATTTTTAATATATATTGTTTATTTACCGATGGTAAAGTTTCAAAACCCCATAATTTGATAATTATAATGTACGTATTTGGATATTGAAAATTGAAAAATTGAACAAATCAGAAGCATGTAACGTAAATACTATATTTATAAGCAGAGACTTTCTTCTAAGAAAGAAGAAGTATCAAAACATAATCGAACGTCGCATTTTGTGCACTCAAATGGAATATCCCTCCTTCTTTTGTATTTCTGCGAGTATTGGACACGTACGATAAAAATAATTTCCGAACGTACACATGAGACAGCAGTAAACAATCGAAGCCTTCGCAGAGCGCACACTTGCGTCCATAGTCCACACCGATGGCTTGCGTCAGACGCACGTATGCGCCCTTAACTGTCAAAGGGTTAACGCATAATTAACGAAACAGAGAGATTCTTTAAGATTCTTCAATTCTTCGATTGGATTTTATTTCTATAAACAGGGAAATAAATAGATAACATTTTGCTCATCGGAGAATTAAAAATTATATTCCGTTACGTAGTAATCATTCTCTGATAATATTTATTAATATTCGATATCGTAAAATCATTTTGATCCTTGAGTTTAATGGTTTCTACTTCTCAGATTTTCATGAGAAAGGGACGAAAAGGGACAGAACAAACACGAATAATGAACGAATTAAATTTTACACGTACTCGCTATTACGTAACTCGATGGAAATACCGACGAGTATTTAAACCATTCTTAACTACATTTACCCTCTTTGCTTAGGTCGCGCTTACGAATTGGTTTACGTGTCAATATTGATGTAGGAGTTTAACACCGCACACGTATACAAGCGCATCTAATGTAGACAGTATCCACCTTCGTCACGCACCTACCTAAGCGAAAGACGTAAGCGTGTGCTACGCAGACCGCCACCATGTCGATTGTGAACGGTGCTTTAACTCGGTCTGGCACTTCGTGCCACGATTGACATCGGAGTGGATCCCTAATTGCTGTCTGATGTTTCGTGCGCTACGGGACTGGTCGAATGCCAGTATCTACCTTTCCCGATACGACGGAGAGAGAGAGAGAGAGAGAGAGAAGCGCTACACGCACAATAGGATCGAAAGCCACATCATAGTGGTGATGGCGCCGTTCAGAGTTCAGGACTCTACGTAAAATTAATGCGTCGGTGGCGACCGAATCATATAGAACAATGTCTCCCACAACCCTTTCTTTATCCTCGATTAAATCGACAACGATGGCATTGGGAATCGCGTTACCGTTCGTACGAGAGATCATTGAGGCAACGTCGTAACCATTTCGTACGTACGTTCGTGAACTTTTACGCGAACGTACCATTCGAAGCACGCGCATAGGTGACAGTGGTGGTCGTAATGCTAGCGATGATGCTGAAATTTTGACTCGACGCTCGTTTTGTCGAATTATATCGTCTTTAGAGCGAATCGGAGAAGCATTACGTTATCGGTAAACTTTCAAAATCGAATCATTCGATCGACAAAGTTTTTAAAATTTCGTTTCTTCTTTCAGCACGCTTGACAGGCCTGAGACTCTTGGTCTTTCGTTTAGATTCTATTGCAATTTTTGTTGGTATGATTTTTCTTTGTTTTCTACTTCGAAAAAATTACTGCTTTTACATATATATTCTTATATTGCTAGATATATATTTAATCGCTAGATTTTCATGGCTCGTACACCTACATCTAAAAGATGTAAGCGATAATAATTTTTTAATTACTTTCAATTCGAATGCGCTTGTAACTCCTTAAGAAACTTCGTTGCAATTTTATATGTTTTTCACGTATACACGTAGCTACGATCTTTATCGGCCATCTTACGTTCCCTATCAAATACCTATCAGGCAATATCTTGAATTGCATTTTCATTTCCACTTCGACGTTTATTGCTTTTATCTACCCTCGCCTTTTAACTCGCTTTCTAAACTTTCTCGTACTTTGAAACGTTATCGATGTTGTCCAATGTTGATCTCCACTGGCTGACATCAAGAAGTTGTCTAGTTATCGTCGAATTTAATTAGATCAACTTGAACCAGTAAGACCTAATCGATCGAAACGTCCATACTGCGATAGACGTACCAAGAAGTGCAGCAAACTCATACATTGAAACAAGATAAGTCAAATGTGTTAAGGGAGTGGATTGAAAGTTATTATACGAGAACGAAATTTCTTTCTGAATATTCGAAAGATTCGCTTCGATTAAAAATGAAAATATTCTGCATAATTATTTTTCGGCAATTTTCTAATTTAATTTTGATTTAATAATTGCTCAGATTTCGTTAGGAATTGTAATGGAATTCGCTATGCATTCAAGTTCATTTAAAGTACACCTTTTGTTATTTAATCTTACACCTTATTTCAAGAAATAACTAAATTTTTAACCCATTTCTTCGACCTTGCTGACCCTTCGCGTTGTCTTTTCCTCGACGCTTCCTTAATGATCGTCGGAACACGGCAAAGGGCTGAAGCATGCTCGCGCACTAGCCCGTTATGCAACGAGAGGAAACGTACAAGACCTTCGAGCAAGTTCTATAACGACCAACGTCGTTCTCTCGTTGCTAGTCTCGATTATGCATAAACGACAACGAGAAGGGCGAAGTCAACGATAGACAACACTGGACAACGAATCTAGCAAGTTCCTTTTTCAAATTATTTTACAATTCTTTTATTTTCGTTAGAACGTATGAAACAGTTTGATTCTTTATGAGCCGTTTTTCGTTGAAATTATTCATTTCAATAATAATTTACAACTGATTTTAAAAGCATCAAATTGTACATGCTTAACGTAACACTATAGAAACTCGAATATTATCAGATTATTCGTAGGAGGTATTATCCAACGACGCGTTTAAATTACGCACTCGTTTATTGGTAATTCAACAAAGCTGACGATTAGAGTCGTCCTTTCCTCTCCTCTTCAAACTTCTATCGTTATAACACTAATATGTTCCACTTGCTTCTGGAAGCTGATGATAAGTTAAATTTACCTTTATTCGAGAGAAACTTGCATCGAAAACATCATTATTGAACGTCGAATCACGCTTCATCGCATTCGATAACCGACTTAGCCCTTAATAATCGACTAAAAACGTGGAGTACTTTTATCGGCTTAGAGACTACTACAGTTTATGATCAGAACGAATAACAATTTCGCGATGATAACTGGCATGCGATGTCAACAGCTCCGTTCGTTCCACTAAATCTTGAACGCGACTAATAAATTGTTAACATCGTCAAATCGTTGTTGACTATTCTTCTTGCCGTTTCTCTTTGCAGACGACCAACATTTTATAAGCGTCGTACGTATCAGTAGTAAAGGAAAAAGTAAAAATGCGTGGAAAGCAACGAGCGTCGTCGTCGACGACACGAATGGTGCTCGAAGATAACCGTGAAATGACACCAACGATGAGCATCGCTGCTCAGCCAGTCACGCTCGTTTCACCGCGAAGAACCTTCCAGGTCGATTCGTCCTCCCTGTTCCACTTCTAAAGGGCATCGTTTCTTTCTTCGTCCTTTCGCCTCACTGCCACCCCCTCCCCTCTATAGCTAGTACCGCCGCTGCAATGAGAGAGGAAGACAGCGTTCCTCCCCTACTCCACCTTCCTTCCGGAAATCCAAGTTTCAATAAGCCAGGAAGACCTTATTAGATACTTCTATCCTGCCCGTAAAGCCATTCAATTTACCGAGAGATATTTTCGTCGGTGCGCCTCTGCTGCTATGACGAAGGAAATAAAAGAGAGGAAAAAAGTAAGAGAGCGAGTGAGCGAACGAATGCAGGAAATAGGGGGAGAAAGAAGGTAGTACGAACGTAAATGCAGCCGGATTAAAGTCCAGGATCGACGTTACCGAAAGAATCAGGGAGAAAGATTGCGCGAATTTGACAAGATTCTTGATGCCATCGATGGAATTAAGATTTTGTGGAGAGGAGATCAAATTCTGTGAAAACAGATGGTAAGCCTTATCGCATTTCAGAATGAATGCATGGATTTGTTTCATATCCTTTCAGGATGATGCGCGTTTTAAAAATGTTTGAAATAGAAAATATATTTTTCCTTTCTTCTTTGATATTGACAGGTAGAAGTAAAGCGATCTAGCTCTCTAGCGATATTAGATGTTAATTTTTTCTAGTATTATTTACGATACCAGATTTTAGGTACGGAAAGGAAAGAGAAAGAATTTTCCAACGATTGGATTGAATTTACTAAGAATCGACCAATGTAAACGATCGTTTCTTGAGAAATGATCCCGACTGGCAGTAGACTGTAGACTTGTGATCCTCGAAGGGCTCCGAAGTCTACAGTGCGACTCTTCCTTTATTCGGATGATCCAACATTCCATTTCTTGGAGCTCACTAAACACGAATTCGCGAGATATACACATTCACAAAATTTCAGAATTTGTTGAAACCATGTTCAGAATAATTCGTTATTAGTAACGTCGAACTTCATGAGAGAATCGATTCGACGTAATCTCACACGTTACTAACAGCAAACGTATGGATTTACCTTTCGTCAGAATTTCCAACTGTTTTTCCGTGCTTTTCCATTCTCGAGTGTACGATTTGGGTGTTTTCACATGCAGGTATTGAAACGCATCCTTAGCTTCCATAGACGGTTCTTTGCTCGACAGTGCGCACTGAATACACAAGATAAACAATTTCCTAGTGGATGACTACTTGGTATCTCTAATGCGTCTCTGAGTCCAAGCATTTTAGGCTTACGAAATAATAAAAAATTGTACGTAACTATATACGTGCAGAAAATCGAAGTACGTGATGGATAATTATAATAAAAGAGAAAAATTTAACCGAATTTAATTTTCTAGGTTCTAATCGTACTAATTTTCTTCCTCTTTCCTATCTTTCATTCTTTTACAGTTATCGCCAACGCAGCATTGTACAAGCGCATCTCTGTGACGTTTCACGATAGCTCTTCCTTTTAAGACCGATAAAAATTTCGCAGGTAACGTACCCTTAGTACATCAACATCAGACATCCTGTAATCCGAAAATATTTCCAAGTCTTGTAGAAGGCCCTCAAAATCCGGCACGTTGCCTTCGTTCGGTGATTGTACCACCATGTTACTGTACTTCTTTAACGCGTCGATCATGATCATCTTGTTCGATCGAGAGAAAAAGGATGGTTCGTCGGTTACCACGTAGATTCTGCATCAATCGAAAGCTGCTGTTAAAGTCACGTTACACCGTTAACCCTTTCGCCACTAAGATCGCTTCGAAACGCTTTAAATATTCGTCAAAAAGAAGTTAAGCGATAAAAAGGTTTCACCCGATCAATTGGTGGAAGCTACTGCGTCGATTATGGTTATTCATGAAATTCTCGTACGCTCTTTTGTGTTCTCATTTATCATGAGCGTTTCTCAATTCTTGACCGTAACGAAGGGTTATACGAGCCGTTCAGTGCACACATCGATTAACTCCATAAAAGAAAAAGTGGAGAAATGCGACGAAATTAGGAACATTGCTGAATATTTATCATTATCGTTTAGCGACTGCTACCGAATACGAGTCGATCATTACAACGAGTTACATCAGGATACGAAGTTAGTCGAAATGGCTTCTA
>JAITYT010000206.1:58218-69762 GCA_025433975.1 Liostenogaster flavolineata | reverse complement strand
CGAACCTCGGTCTTCTGATTCGTAGGCAGGTGTGCTATTCCCCAGTCTACCACGACTGGGTGCTAGATATAATGTTCGCCACAAGTGAACGTTGGAACGAGAGGGAATTGTTTGATTTATTCCCTGTTGGCTCGACAAGTACTTCGAGAAGCAAAGAAATCTTTAACGCGTTGGAATGGTCCGCGATCGATCGTTTCCTATGTTTTCCTCAAAATCGTACGTCACCCTATCGAGAATGGCATATCAAATTCGTGTAACAAATCGTGCGGTCAAACGTAACGGTCAAAATTTATTCGGTAGAATTTTGGTGGAATGGGAAAGAAACGCATCGATAAAAGCAGAAATTTCTAATGACTTTGACAGCGGCTTTATCAATCTAACTTTGACAATCCTATTCTTACATCGTTGGCCTCTAATCAATTTTATCGTATTTTACAAATAAATTGTATCATCGATTTTTATATCCATGTAACGTTTACTTGTGACCCGGGGATGAAATCGAATAACCCATGAAACGTTCCGTGTGATGTTCAACTTCGAACTCGTTAAATTAATTCGATACCGTTCATCATCGTTCGATAACATCCGCGAAATTACGACGACCCATCGATTTCACTCGCGATATTCGTCGAAAAATTCCCTTCGGAATGAGTTACGCTTCATAACGAACCAAGCGTGCATTAGCGCGGAAAAAAGCAAAAACGAAGTAACAAGCTACTGGTCGTTATCAGAAATCGTTTGAATTTTAACGACGCTTTGCAAATATAACGAGCTACACTGGACATCGAGACGGCGTGCGTCGTCTTTTCCTCTGTAGAGGTGAGATCCACCGTGCGTTTGCTCTTCCCCTATGTCATCCTCCCAAAGAGGAATTTAAAAAATTCACTAGGCCACGGATAACGTGCGTTTTAACGGAAAAATAAAGAGGGCGCGAAACAACGAGCCAGTGGTCGGTGTCAGAAATTGCACGAATTTCAAGGTTGCTTCGTAGGTGGAAACGGCGCGTCGAGACGAAGTGCGTCGTCTTTTCCTCTAGAAAGGTGCGATCGACCGTGCGCTTACTCTTGCCGTACGTTGTCCTGCCAAAGGGGGAATGGAGGAAATTCGCGAGGCCACGGTGAGCGCATTAGGAAAATCGATGGAAGCGGCGTCGATGGCGCGTGTACGTACACGCGTCCAGGAAGAAGGAAGAGCATCGTCGGCGACATTTCCATGACAAAGACGATCGCTTTCGGTGGATCAAACGGAATACGTATGGAACGAATGCTTTTCGAGAGGGAAGCAGTCAACCTCAAACTCCGAAAGGCTCCGTTATATTCATCGAAACATCCGCGAGGACAACGATACGCAACCCCCGCGTTCTTCTTCCCATCTCTTTGTCGTCCTCTCCTCTCCTCTCCTCTCTTCTAGCCACGCGAAACAACCGTGTCCTCGAGGTCCGAACAATTTGGAGTTATCGTCGGGCAACGTCGTGCCTCTTCAAACTGAAAATTCGATTGTCGATTGCCACTCAATCGATGGTCCAGGCCTTCGACGAGCGACCAAGAAAAATAAAGTCCAACGAATTTCGGTCTCTTATTAAGTTTAGCTTCGAATTGGAATTGGCAGGAACACGAACGTCCGGGAAATCGATTAAATGGGCGTTTATAAGTTCGGAACGACTAGGCGTGATTGAGGTTTTTAATTTAACGTGCAGTTAATCGCGACTTTTCCTATTCTTTTACCTCCTCTTTGCGATTTATTCTCAATAGCGCGCTCGAAATATAGAGAAACGTACAAAACGACGTCCCTCGAAGAGAAATCGAATTTTTTATTCGCCAAGATCTATCGCGCATGAACGACCTGTCAGGAGCTTCAAATATCTCATGAAATACGTTTCTTCGGAGAGAAACAAGCGACGAAGGTACCTAGCCTTTGAGAAAAAATATAGGTCGATGTTTCACGACCCCCTGTAGCGCTGAATACGAAAGCAATGTCACGGCTTTGCCTTTTCTCTCTCCCCATGAAAATACGAATTGTGAGGAAAAAACAATTGGAAAGAGAGAACTCTCGGCGTAATTAAATGTAACGAACGCGTACACGAAGAATTTTAGCACACTTTCGTTTACTCGTTCATCGGAGATGAAACTTTTTTTCGACGATCAAGGAACGATGTCGATCTTTGCTTTACGCAAATGAGTATCTCCGACATCGGCCATTATGAGATTAAATGTAACAGAGTGCATCGTGAAACGTTCGGTCAAAATCGATAATAATTTTTGACAAGTATCGTACTCCAATTTGCTTCTCGAATCATTGAATACTCGTTGCACGTATCGTCTAATATGTAATTAAAATTGTTCATCTTACTCAAAAATTTGTTTGAACGTACCAATTTTAGGGTGTGTAATGTATCGTAGAATTATCGATTGCCTTACTATTACGTAGATCATCTTTTTCATTTTGTATTGACGTTGATAATCTCGTTACATTATTTAAAAGGAAGCAAATGAGAGAAAAAAGGAATACGATGTCGCATTGACTATATACTGTAGATGAAGACTTTTGATAAAGATTCGTTATTTCTAACGAAATCAGCATTACGAATTTTTAACAATAAAATATGCCAAGAAGTGAAATCTTGATTGATAAAATCGAGTTGAAATACATTTAAGCGTAGCATGTTTCTTTTGGGAGGTCTTTCGGGATATTTCGAGTTACGAGAGATTACAATAAAGCACTTTTTGAATTTTGTCGAATTTTACGAAAACAGTTAGTTAAAATAAATCAAAAATTGAATTTTTAATTATATTACATACTACCTGGCTCTCGTTAAAGCGTAACTTTGACACCGTGAACAAAATGATCCACTTTTCTCGAACACTCTCGACAGTGAAACGATCGTCTTCATTGAGTCCTCGATTCTCCATTTTCTCCCTCCTGTCTCCTCTCATCGACAAATTAGTTTTTCCTTCGCGTATACGCTTCGACGCTGTTCAATACTTCTTTTTGGTCTCTGTACTCTTTTCGTATCATTTTCTCCCATTTTATTTTGCTCCTTTCAACGAACGTGACTTAAGTCGATCGATGTCGAAACGAAATTGATTTTTGCTCGTTGAGGACCTTAATTGCGCCCAACTGCAAACATTTGCATTTCAAGTGGCTTTCATCCGTCCCGCATGATGTTTAACACAGCTGCGCGAACGGCTTGGGCAAAGGTAGTGTGGAGAACGCTTGTAAGTACCACGAAAGAGCACTTCGTGCATCGTTGTATATGCGTCCGTGATACGCGCTACGCGTACCACGCCACGACGATGAGCTGCCCTTCGACTACCGGCATTACCCGTAAAATCACGCGCTACCATCCACACGGTCTTAACAATTCCCACGCTATCTAACGACGGACTTCGTACCACACAAACAGTGCGTACAATTCCACGATCGCGTTTTATTCCGATAAATCGATTATGTATACGACTTTATCAGTCATCGCTATAATATGGTCCAAATTTCATCGTCATTAAGCAAACGCATCAAAGGTAGAAGGATTAGATTGTTAGGGCGTATATGTACGTTAAGGATACCAGAAATTCTTCGTTTATCGTTGATGCGTATTTTTACCTAGTATACTTTTCTATCTAGTAATTTCTCTGAAAAAGCTCTGAGAAATTCTCAGTGTTAGAATTTTCAATTACGAATGAAACAGTAACGACTACAAATGCCTGGATTTTATTACGCGTAAGTATCTTCTATCGTAAAAGTAGTTCATCGGTATTCGAGTAATTTGGGCAAATGACGCGAAACTAAGTGAAACTGGAGCAACCGCGAAGCTGCCGCAAAACTGCTTTAAACTAAGATACGTCTATACGTAGTCGCCTAAATCGTGGAAATGAACGTGAAGTTTGCAAAATCGTTGCGATACGTCTGCGTAATACGCCCTGATTCGCGTCTCAATGTCTGACCTATGAACGTCTGCCTCCCCTTTCCCGTTCGAATATCTAAAGAGGCGATCACGAACGATGATCGTGCTTTTCTCGATCGGTGATTTATCGCGGAACTCTGAAAATTTTGATTTTAATCGAAGCAAAAATCAACGATTCCCATAATCGTATCCATCAAAATCTGACATCACCGAGCCCACGAAATTACCTTCGACTGGATGAGACGTCGAGGAGATGCAAGTATTGCGCCATACGATAAAAAAAGTAAGAGCAGATTGTTAGCTTGAAAGGATATTGACTTTCCATCGCAAAGTCTTCTTTCGATATTCTGTCGTGTCGTATTAAGACTGCCTGTTTGCCTCGTAGCAGAAAATATAAAAGCGATCGGCGTAGAAGCTGATCGAATTTATAATCGCACCTACCGCGTGCTAAAATATCGACGAGTATACATGCCTCGATCGTTCGGTTGAAAGTTAAACGGATAAACCACAGATAAATTCTTCAAAGATTTTCTTCCTCTCGGATATAGCGAGCTGCCGTCATTCCGTTTGCGGCGTAAGAAAATCTTTTTTCGAGAAATTCTCCTTGCCAGATTTTTGGAATATCAAAGATTAACGATCTAAATGCATCGCAATTAGTACGTAAAGTGCTATAAAAGTCTGATAAAAGTACGTAAAGATTATCAATAATTATATCGGTAAAAATAATTACCGATAAAGATGAAATCTGTATGAACGAAACAGAAGCGTGTCCGCGTTAAATTTGATATCGCGTTAATCTTATTAAACTTCGATTCTGTATTCGTTAGACTTCGAAAGCTCGCATAATTTTCATGAATCCACGTTATCGTAAGCACTGCGTCTGTATCTTTCACTTACTTCAAATATTTTAAGTAAAGAAGAATATTTCCGAAACATATATAACTTATATATCGAAGCGTGTAACGAATGTTTATCGAGTAAATGAAAACACGAACGATATACTGCTGTTTCAAAGCAACTGTAAACCCACCAACGAAGGAGTAATAACAACGGTCATCGGATCGATATTTAAAAAAATCGCAATATTCTTTCGCGTCATGGCATGCAAATACTTATTAACAAAGAAATATCAATATTGAGCTAAAGTGAGATTCTTCGGAAAAGCGCAGGTACGTGTCTCCCTTAAATTCCGATAAATAAGCTACCCACCACTCTCCGTTCCTCCTTCGGCTACGAAACTCGATCTAATTGCTCGGTAACGAACTTCGCAAATGTACATAATTCGTAAATACACGACTGGAGAGCAACGAGACAACGTTCGATTAATCAGCGTCGTGTGCAATAATAAAAAAGGAAGGAAATCTGTAGAACAGAGAGAGAGAGAGAGAGAGAGAGAGATCGATACGAAAAAAGTAATTTCCCCTAAAAACTCTCGATAACTCCGGTAACTCCGTACCACCATGAAAAATAGATAGAAAAGGATGGAAAACGTATACGACGCTGTCATAAATTTCCACGCCACTTCCTCCATTATACTTCCTCCATATAACTTACGTTGAAATACGTCGTCGCTTGGTATCTCGCATTTTTGAAACTCATTGGAACGCATACGCGTTTCCGGGAAAATCGACTCGCGATTCGCTAGCTACGAAAGAATATTCGCGTTAACTTCAACTCCTCCCTATTACGACGATGTCAAATGAACTTCGAAAAAACGGAAGGAACGTTTGAGAGTTCGCCATTTCCATTTGAAAGCTTTTCACGTTTTACTCATCGATTATTTATTTCAAAAATTGACGTACGCGTACTTCGTTCATTTTTCAGGTCCTCCAACGACACGATTTACAATTCTTATAATTTCGATGAAAAATAATACTTATCGAAAATCTTGTCTATGAATTCCATATGCAGAGACGGAGTTTCTAACTAAAGCAGCGGCAAAGGGACAAAACGGACTTAACGTTGGGGCTTATCGCAATCCTATCGTTTGTCCTAGTAAATCGTACATTTAGAAAGGTGGATATTGCGATGGACGCGTCCCTGGCGCTCTCGTTTTCACTTTGTACGTCATCTCCGAAAGCGCCTTTAAGATCTTCCTTTCGCGGGACAAAAGTTCCAGCCGTACCGACGCGATAAATCGGTAGGAACGATCTTTCAATCGCGATTACGCTGATCCACGAAGAATCGTTGCCGATAGCGGGCGACGACGCGAAAGAACGCCAATTTCATAGAAGGTGAACTCAACCCACGGACGCGATTAGAAGAGACGTTCGCTTTGAATTACGTTCGTGCGACCGCTTTGCTCGAGCGACGAGGCGTACTTTATTCGATCATCGCGGATTCGAAGGCGGCATTGATTCCTCGCCAATCAGAGCCCCGATCCCGCGAGACGGCAAGATACAAGCGGCCGCGCAAGAGCAAAGAAGATCGTGGAAAAAGGAAGGGTGGAGGGGGAAAGAAGCATCGGAGAATAGAAGAGAAAGAAAAGGAAGGAGAGAGAAGCTGATTCGCTCGTTGGATTCGCTCGTGCGATTCCATCAGAATGAGGAGGTAGTCGTTCGGAAGAAATCCACCTTCGTCGTTTCTCCTCCTCCTCCTCCTCTCATCCCTCCAACGGCTCCGTTTGGCCACCATCCTACATCTCGCCGCGCTTTGTCTCCTCTTCGTATCGCTTAGTTCGGTCCTTTCCCTCCGAACTCGCAATCTTTCCTAACGAAATATATCGTCGCGATATGTCCGACCCGAGGGGATAACTTTCCACCGGCAAGGCCGCTTAAGAAACTTCCACAAGGTCAAAGCAACGCGATTCTTGCGAGGATACGAGACGTCGTGAACTTCGATAAAGAACTTCTCTCTTGAACGCAAGCCGTACTTCCAACAGTTATTCGCGATAACCCGACCCAAACGCAGCATCGTCCTTTTTCGTGATATTTTGTGCACACGGTACTGCCTCGTATTTATGAAGCACCTCGCAATTTGCAGTTGTCGTCGAGAAGAATTACTGGTACTGTTTAGGCGAGATAAAAAAAGAAAATATTCCGACGATGTCGTTATCGCTCCAAGCGAGTTCCAAATATTGAAACTATTATATTAAAACAACGTGTATTTATTCCAACGACTATTCGTGGAGAAACGTGTAATTTTTATATAATTTAGTTAAAAAATATCAAAGATATTTCAGACGAGATACCGTTCGTATCGAGTTTATTTCTGCAGGGAAAATATTTTCTTAGCTCGGCTGAACGGCGGAACAAAAACCCAGACCATGCTCTACTTTCGCATCGAGTAAATTGAAAAAGATCAATCCAAGAAGATATTCACTTGTCGTCGTACATGGTACTACAAACAAAGTCGTTCGTTTTGTAGAAGCGAACTCGATGTTTTATAAATGTAATAAACGATCAAACGTCTACGCTTAACCCTTTGACTACGACAGACATTGAGACGCACTGGCCTTACCGTACGGCAGAAATTGAGTTACAATGTACGCCGAGAACGACGATCTTTTGGGAAGGGATGCATTTTTCTGAAAACATTACGATGATCAAAAAACTGAATTTTACCGTATTAAAACAATATTATTTATTTCTCTGAAAGGAATTACTATAAATATTACAAATTTAATATTAATCTAAAGCTTTTTTCGCAAGATATCTAATAGTCCAATCAAGTGCGATCTAATTTAAAACATAGATAAACACATTTCTTACATTCGTAAAGTGTATCGTGGAATAATTACCATGGTACGAAGTGATGTCTTCAGAATTCGTTTATCGTCTGCTCCCTTTTCTTCCCTTTTTTCAATATTTCCCTAATATTTTAATATTTAAATAGCAGGCGACCAACGAAATATGTACCAGCGAAAGTAAGCGGCCTCAGTGTCACGAATTTAAAATTTCGAAGCGCCTATAGGCGCTCACAGCATATTAGGAGTTAATTCACGCATGGCTCGAGCGACACTATTAAACGCTGCGCATTTCGAAAATGAAATTCTGCTCGTCGAAATTGACGCGTCTATCTAACACACGTGTATTTATCCCCATCTGACCGTTCAATCTCGCTGGTAATGCGAGGAAGCATCCAGCAAGTTACTTTTTCCACGTACAATTAAACCGCAGATTTAGAGACGCACCGATCGGTCGCTAAACGCGTGTATACGCCGTTACCTCAAATAGCATTATTTGCATAAAGCCTTTATCTTCGTAACTGACCGCGACAGAATCAATGAATAATTAATCGTACGATAGGATGTAACGCTTGCGAGTTACGGTATCGCGATTCAGCGGTTGTAGCCTTAGCGAGTGAGCGCAAAACTAACGAAAACTTCCACCTTCGATCTTTCCGCGCGGATGACGAAACACTCTATAAAAATCAACGACTCGATGATAGTCTGGTTTCGGTATCTCGTATAACGAATTCTCCGTTCACATATTGATCTTTCACGTCCGATTGAACGCGATTCAATGTGAAAACGGGAAGCTATTATACGATGTAACGTTCGTTTGTACTCGTCGATCGTTAAGGATAGACTAGACGCGGCTACTTCTTGCGTAGGCTGGTACTCTATGTACAATAGAAAACGATCGAATCGAATGATTATCGCAATTTATAAGTAGTAGCGCGTATACGAGCAAATTTTGTCAAAGAGGAAGACACGGAGGTGTTGTTTCGTGTCGCATCTGTTGCACCGTTGAAATTAATTTCGAGTTTCAACGAGGCACGAAATCTTGTTTGCGATTTCATGTAGCGTGGATATCGGGTCGATGAAATCACTTAGAACTAGTTTCACGCAATGTCGAGCGAAAGAGTATAGTCTGAGCGCACTATTTGTTTTACGATCTCAGAAAACGGTTTAAGATGTAGAAACGATTTTTTCTTTCTTTTAATTGTTGGAATTCTTTGCGAGAATAATATTTAATATTATGTAATTTTAAATACATTTCTTTATGAGTTAGTTATTCTTTCACAAAGCAGTCATTTTGACTTCTTTTTGGCAATATCGGTATATACTAAATCTCGGGCAATCTAGTGTTAATCTCGGATCTTAATTCACTTAATACCTTTGTAATGGGAGGTTTCGTTTGGCTAAGACATTCGTATCCATATTTAACGCAAGTACACAAGATACCGGAGGAAGTGGAACTCAGCGACGAGTTATATTTAGCTGAGAGGACGAAAGGTCGTTACAATAGGTGATCCTCGTTCAGCTTAGAACCGAAATTAATTCGAGTTAGTTCGAGAACGAATTTGTTTGTGCTTATACGAACGTGAGATATTCATGTTATCTGACTCGAAGCTTCGTAGGATTTGCAGAGTTCCTTCCTCTTGGTTTCGTGCTATCGCTTGTTTTCTAATTCTATTTCTCTCTCCCCCTTTTCTCTCTGTTTATCGCCATTGATCGACACCGGGCGTTAAATCTCCCTTAATCTCCAACTCAACTTAGACTTTTGCTACATCGGTACATCGAATTCTAGAAAATGGCAAATATGAAGAAAAATCGTACGATCATTGGTCAAAGTGGAGATGTCGAAGTAACGCTAGACTTTGCTCGATATCAAAAATTGTTAAATTGTGATTGCTATCGCAACTGTGACTACAGACAAATTCGAATGGAAGGTTTGAATTTTCTTTTTACCGTTGAAAATCGTGTAAAAATTGCAAATACAGATAAACAATAGCATTTGTTATTCGACGAACATATTTTCTAAAGAATATCCGTGTAAGAAGAGTTCCATACTCACCACGATTCAGTTTCGTTCGATCGGATGATCCCTGTATATCACCGAATCGATTGACACTTTTCCTTCCCCGACGTCCTCGTCTTTGCTTTTTTTTTTTAGTTGCTGTTCTTTTCCCTCAATTTCCTTTTTTCCCTTTATCTATCGTCCTCCGTCTTAGTCTCGTGCGCTCTTCGATGTAGTATCGTAAAGTTGCATGTCCCTCGGCACTTCCTACAAAAGACAGAAACAACTACTATCAATCTCGGCGGTGTAAACGAGACTTTGCCAACTGGTTCGAACTAGTTTTAAGGTTAATTGGAAAGCACCCCTCTGTCTTGGGTCTAGTAAATTGCGCCTAATAAGTTCGTCTACGGCAGAGCTCTTTCTCGGATTAGGTAGTACGTAGCAATTTGCGAATCGATCGTTTCGATTAATCGCAACGTTTCTCGATTTTAAAAAGAATTTTACCGTTCAAACGTTCTCACGGCTGGGCAATTACGAAAAATATAAAACTGCGTTACGCGTAGGGAAACTGAAAAAGTGGTCATCGATAAAATCCCTGTAAAAAAGGTTGTAAGCTCCGAACCGACTGCGCGATAAAATCCGACGTTGTCGTAACTCTTACGAAACGGGCCGCGCGAAATGTCGTGCCATTTCAACCGGTTGATATTATTGTAACGATTGCACGAAACTCGTGCACCTTGGGTATAAACTCGTCTACGATAACTTCATAATGGAGAAATCACACCGTCGAGGACGAAGGGATACGAAAGGAACGAAGTTTCGCCTTCTAACGAAATCGTTCCAGCGCTTCCAGTTGACTCACTCTGACATATTTTTAACCCAATGACAGAAAGTATTTCCGCGTCTTTCGTTTTAGAAAAGGAAGAAGATCGAAGTTCGTTATTACGCGTTCCTTACTAGGCGATTAAAGAATGTAACTCTTCGAGGATTAATTTAAATAAATAATCGGAAAAATAGTAGGAAACTACTCGAAGCCTTTCTCTTTTTCTGTATAAATTCCAATTATACGAAGTAACACGATATTATATTTATAATTCCAGAGGTGAATGCATGCCGTCGTTGCGAACGCAACGATCGAACACCCACGTGTCTAATTACGGTGCTATCGCGCACGATTCATTTAATTACGCTGCGATGTAATTACCGATGCATTTGCGAAATCGGTTGAAAAATAAAAGCAGTTGCGAGTATCAGCGAGATAAATTGTCATGCAACGTTACGCGACACTGCACGTATTAATTCTGTGATTTTCGCAATGAAATTATTGAAATTTCTATCGATTCGCCTTTCATTTTTTTCGATTATCTTTCGAAAGTTTATACGGTCAGATTTATGACGATATATTCACGTAAGGTCAAATCGTCTATTTGACTTTTAATCGGCATATTTTAAGAAGTGGAAAGTTACCGTGGCCTTGTATCGCATTTGTCGTCCCTTTCCTACGCGCATAAAATGCCGAAGAAAATCTAATTATCTCGAACGCAACCATCATTTTTAACGAATATTTAAATTTTAACATCCCCTTATCTTATTATATTTGAAAGTTCCTAAATATATCTTTCCTCTGTTGCTCATCGAGTGACAATCTTTATTCGTTATTTCTAAATGGTACCCCAGTTTGCTATTTAAATCCTCACGCTTCGACTAATTTAGTAGCGTAGCTTTTGAAAGAAGATATGCAGTTTTATATATTCACAATAAAATCCAACATTTCATACGTACCAATCTTATTAGATTCTTTCTAATCTTCAAAGTTTTGTTTCGACATTATCTCACTTTAGTAAGTTATATTCCGAAGCCAAACCAAAAGGTACTATTATCATCACTCTGGACGATGATGCTACCGTTGACTTTGCTTCGAGTAAACTCAACATCATATTGACTATAATGAAACGAAAG
>JAITYT010000206.1:25862-40329 GCA_025433975.1 Liostenogaster flavolineata | reverse complement strand
TATATATATATATATGAAAGAGAAATATAATAATGTAACGAATGAAATACACAATATAGAAAAAAGGAAATTTTTGCTCGCGCATATGAATTAGTGATATATGCTCTCAAAGCCACGTCCATTGGAATTACCACAGAACCGCGATCGTTTGCAAAAACTTTGAAAAACATAATCTAACATAGATGCAGGAATGCTGCGACTGCATTTTTTAATACTATTTATCAGCTCCGCGATGTTTCGAGGTTGTACGGCCCTGTCTGTATCGTAAAACAATCAATATACCGAACATTTAGCTTCTTCGATCGCTATATTGGTATTATTGCATCGGACAATAGTCGTTAGAAGGTTAATCGTAGTTATTAACTCGTACTTCAAGTATTCGTTTCGAATTCGAGTCGCTGAGATCAAGGTTCAAAACTTTTCGCTCTTTCGTTAAGACTGAACAACGCGTGAGTATCCGGAATGTATCGTGTTAGAGGACGCAGGACCTCGTATTCCTGAGATAGAACATCGTTGTCCGATTGAAATGGCGGATAGCCTCCGAAACTGGGTGAGTATCGAGGTCCGCAAGAGTGCTCGCTCCTAGATGCCAGTGGTAAGGAAGAAGGATCGTTCGTGGTCCCCGTGAATCGCGCTTCATGGACGTCACGAGGTAACGCACGTACGAGCGCGGCCGCTCGAGCGATCATCATGCGGGGTTATCCTTCATTTTCGGAAACGCCCGATGGAAGTCGGGTAATCGAAGGATACGTCGTTCCATTGAAGCGTTCTCTCAATTTCTGGTCACTCGAGGGACATAAAGGAAGCCAATGTGACGCGAAAGTCCGCTCGCTTAACCCGCAGAAATTGCCTTTCGACGTTGCCTCTCTTCCCCCTCTTCTCTGATTTCGTTATTCCACCACCCTTGATTTCTCGCCTTTCTTCTTCTTCTTCTTCTTCTCGATGTTCCCTTTTCTCTTCGATTTCGTCCGTCTCGACTTTCGTATCACGAACCAGAAACAGTCGCAAATTACTCGATTCTTCGAATTTATCATAACGATGGCTCTGTCAGCGGTGGGCATCTATTCGGGTCAAGCCATTAGACGAGGAGAAGAGCGCGAATACGCTGCGAGAGAAAGTTTTGATCCGATCGACGCACGGATTTCCCACTCCCCTGCCTCTTTTGTTTATCTCGTCGAACTGAAATGTTCGCGCGACCGTGGAAAGCAAGCTGCAAGTTCGAAAATACTTCGCTACGTCGCTGTTCGATCGATTGTCGTTAGACGGTGACTCGTTCGCGTTTTGCCATTGACGCTGGAATTTGCAACATCGACGTGGCGCTCGTCGCTTAAAGAAGAAGAAAAAGGTTGTACATATAAAGCAAGCGTAACTGCGTATTTCAATAGATTATTATGTCAAATTATTAACTTATTATTTTAGAAAAATAGTTGAAAATATTTTACTGAATTTAATCGCATAATTAATAGAAATTTGGCATTAAATGCCATCGTTTGCATAACTTTTTGCGGCATGCTTACGTTCACGTTAAAATATTATATAACGTATCGGCCGATAAGTTCCCGGTCTGATGAAGAAAACGCAACTTTTTTGGTCAAATTCGACTTTATTCGTCAACACAGTCTCCTTCGAGAGCGATACGATTATTCAGCGATACCTTTCATGGAAAACGATTTATCTTTTATATTTATTAGGTCTGCGAACAGGTAAATGTCGCTGGGGGCCAAATTTGGAGAATAGGGTGGTTGCGGAACAACTTGTGACACAGTGCATTGTCTTGTGAAAGATCACCTTTTTAATTTGCATATGCGGCCGTTTCTTCGAAAATTCCACTTTCAATCGATCCAGTTGGGCCACGTAGCGATCGCTATTGACTGTCTTGCCTTTTTCAAGGTAGTCGATAAACAAAATACCGTACGTATCCCAAAATACGGACGTCGTAACCTTGCCAGCAGACTGTTGCGCTTTTGGCCGCTTTGGGCGAGGTTCACCGGCTGCAGTCTACTAAGCTGATTTGACTCTGGCATGTAGTGGTGAATCCAAGTTTCGTCCATCGTTTTTTATTTCGCCCAAACAGCTTCAAACAGCGTTCAAAATCATCGACTGATTGTTATTTTTGGTGCACCGTTAGCAAACGCGGCACCCACTTCGAAAACAACTTTCTCATAGACAAATGTTCATGCAAAATAAAGCCTACACGTTCCTTTGATATCTTTAGAGTACAAAATATTAATTTTGTATTTGTAGCGCCATCATGTAGCCGCTGAAAATTTATCAGCCGATGTGTTATCGTATCTTAAATTTTAAAGATGGTTCCCAAGGCTACAAAACGTAACAACTGTTGATGTCGTATGTTTTATGAGTTAATCAGTGATGTCATCTGTTCAAAAATCGACATTTCATTCCGTATTATTTACGTAACACGCGTGTGCGTAAGCGAAAATATTTTCTCATTGTATAGATAAATGTCGTTAACGAGATGAAGTTGATACGATCTTCACTCAAAATTCATCGTTCTCTCCCTCTCGTACAAAATTACTTTACCAGCGCGCGTGGCCTGACGGGGATTTCCTTATAAAATCGCGTGGCACTCGACGTGTTAATGAACACTCCGTAGTCTGTACGTAACCATTCGATCGGAAGCTACTTGCGTTACGGTTAATGGAAACTCCACCTTGAATAGATCCAGCCAATGCAACGTTACACGTCGTTTTGATTCGATGTAACGAAAGGGCTGAAAAGAAAAGAAAGAAAAAAAACGGAAAACAGCGATAGAAGAAGCAACGGTAATGGAAGAGAAACAACAGAGCGGTGGAAAAGATAACAAGCAGACCGAAGCGAAGTTAAACTCGATTCGTGATCCTTTACGGAAGCTACCTTTCGTTGCGCGTAAACGTTTGAATCTAGCGATAGAGCAAAAGCTATTGGCACTGAGAAGGTCTCGGGAAAATAGAATGGAGATGATCGCGGCGCTTTGTCAACGGCATTGTCCATTAACAAGCGACAAATACGAAGACACTTTCGTTCTTTCGTTTCTTTTCTTTCCTATCTTTTTTTCCCCGTAGTACCCAGGAAGATAATCGAAAGAACCTCGAGTGAAACACGCTCGTTATCTTTGCTCCGGGATCTCGTTCTCTTTCTCAGCGACATCCTCGCAATCAGAAGACAGGATGAGCCTCTTGCTACTCGGTCAAGCCACAGCCGCCACGATGATCGAGCGCATCTACCTACTACTCATTTACCCACCCACCCACAGCCGACCAATCAACTAACCATCCAAGGAGTCGCTTCATTATGCTCCACTAAAGGATATCAAAGTGATTTCTAGGGCGAAATCGAGAGAAGATCCGGCGTTCATAGTTGAACAGCGTGGAACAAGGAAAAGAGATGGAGGGAGAGAGAGAGAGAGAGAATCAGACGGAAGAAACGGTTACTGATTGCTACTGGTCTTGGAATTCCACTAGAAAGCAAACCTGACCGAGGTTCTCTTTGACGACGTGCCACAAGGAAACCGAACGGTAGGTACGATCCTCTTTGAATTCTGAATGAAAAGATGGAATACCATGGTCCACTGTTGGACGTATATCAGCTCCTCCGCTACTGGTTTTGGATAAATTGTTTTGAGGAAATGTATAGAAGGCCTATGAACGCATAGTCCTTTCGCTTGCGAAAGATCTTTTTAGACCGTAGTTGAAATACAAGTAATAGTGAAGCTTTGAACCTTTCCATCTATTAGAATGAATCTTTTACGTTTAAAAAGAAATTTAATTCCAACTCTTCGTTGCATCGCAAGAATGATGCCAGTGGGATCGTACGAACCAATGGAAACAATAGCGTCGAGTAGTTCGGCACTGCATAATGATAACTTATTAGGTACATACGTGTTGCGAGGATTTCGTATGCACCATATATATTATTATAAATACTATTCCGTGATACTATCGATATCAGCCGTCATGAGTATTAACGTCGAATACATAAATATATTAAAATAAAATGTCACTAATACGTAGACGTAACGATAACCAGCGCAATGCGTAATAAGTTGCGCGTACGTAGGAACGTACGTCCAAATTATGCACGAAACGCTCGACCATTCATTAAACTTAGAAACAACATGCGGAGATAAGTAATTACACTGTAACTCATAATGGTAACGTGGCACGTCTATCCATGCCGAAACTACGTTTGCGGTTGCGCGGTATCGAATGTACCAGCGTACCTAGTTACGTATCTACCTACCGGTGGGTTATCGCGTGCCGTGATCTCGACCATGAAATTCTACCATAACGATAACCCGAAACGCCGCTTGTCTCTAATGCACGCGGTTGCTCGCACTGGAATAGATAAAACGACGATGTATGTACACATCGTTACGCATACGGGTCCCATGATTACGCGTCGTAACACGTGAAGTGCCTTAAAAAATTTTTTTCGATTTTTCATATTTTTTTTAACGGCTCGTGACGCGTATCTCTCAGCTATTCGACGGCGTTAGGTGGTACGCAACGGTCGAATCTACGGGCTCCTTTGTTTGTAAGTCTTTTCACATACTTGGTAGCCGTGGAACCGTGTCTAATGAAACCGAAGTAGTAAAGGTCAAGTACAAGCGACTCTAATCGACTCTCGACTAATCACTTGAGATTAGATTTCATCGATGAATGAGGGATACTTTCGATACGTTTCAAATCTTAAATGAGTTTTTCACGGACTCCCAAAGGTTGCGCAAAAGTAGCAGACGCGTTGATTCAAACTTTTACCTTTTGTCGAAGGTATTCCACAAGAACGTTTCAAGCTTCGCTTTAGTTCAGGACGCTCGTTGCACAGGAAACGAACCCTCCACTTCGAAAGCCAATCACCAAAGTATAGACACATCCGAAAGCTATATTTACTTCCGACTTTTACCAACTAATCAGCGTAGACTGCCGATTAACGATAATAGCGAATTCTACGTAAGCATGCCCCAAAGGCGCGTCTACGCTTCATTTTATTTAACGCGTAAAATTACTTCGAGCTACGTTTCCTGTAAAATCGAATCCTAGTCTCAGAATTCGCTAAAACGTCACTGCATTACGTCTAAATACCGAAGGAACTATCCATGAAATAAAATACAATACGTATCAAAATGAATCCTAAAAACATAGAGGGTAAGGAATAAAATTCTTCGCATCGGAATTTATGTAAAAAAAGAAAAGGTACCCTCTTCTTATAAAAAAATCCTCCTTTCCTTCTACTCGAAGGCTCGTTAAAGAGATTGTTTCGATCGTACGCAACGTCATGAAGAGCCTGAAACGAGTTAATCCGATTTACCTGGACGAGATACGTATTAACGCGCATCACGGTTGTCTCCTGATTCGTCCTTACCTTCCGCTCTAACGAGGACAAACGAACGAGCGGATTTGAGTGCGGCGAGGCGCCGCGTAATGTCACCAATAACTATACCCTAACGTAACTAAATCCGGTCAACGGATGGATTTAGTCGGAGCTTATTCCCATTCTCCATCTCGTCGCGGCCGATGTGTATACATTCGTGGCACGTTCACACGTTGCAGAAAAGAGACACGAGAGAGAGGGAAGGAGAGACCTTCTCCGCGGTACGAGAGGAAGTTGGTCGTTCAGCTTGATCCGGATCTCTCGAGAATGCTTCAAAGTCGGACAGAATCGAATCGAGTGTCTCGACTAGAGACTCCGAGAGTTTCGTCCTCCTTTTTCTCCTACTCGATAGAGCATCGAGCCTCGCCTCCTTCCATCCAGACTTCACCTTCGTGCCTACGCGAATCGAATTCGATGCCAGCTCCCTATCGCGAGGTGCGATCGATCTCATCTTCTCTCCATGCACTCTCGACATCTTCGGAGCCAGGATCGACGAAGGCGGCCGGATTCGATCGTATTGGCGACTCCCTTACGCGCGTTTGGTCTCCGCGATTTTCCAACTTCTGCAAGAACTTGGCGCTCTTGCGATTGGTACGACGGATAAACGCCACTAATTGAAACTTTATTCGAAGGAATTTGGGGATGAATTGATTAAAATGTATAAAGTCGATCGGATTTACTCCGAACGGAAAGAAGGCGTAGATGAAAAATTAAAAATCGCAAGCGTTCTGCAATTTAGTTTTTTATACTTATGATAAATGCAATTTTAATATTTTCCAGAGCAAAACACCTTCCAACTCGTCTTCTTTAAAGTTACGATCAGGAGGTATTTTGCAGGATACAGAGACGTAACTCGATGCACTCGAAGGCCTTACGATCTCATGACGTTACGTGAGAACAGTGCGTGCATGTATGTACGTGTCGGTAATGTTCGCTCATGCCTACAGGGCGTACTGAAAACTACAACTTATCCACCGTACTGCTCTACTGTGCTCGAGAACTTTGGCCTACCGAAAATTATCTTCTCTGACGGGTTACAAGTTCTCTCGCGTTGTACCGATCAAAGTGGCTAATTTTCGATAAATGCAAACTCTCGCTGATACTTGCGTGATATCGCGCACAAAGGATTCCAGCATCGTTCGGCAGGAGTACGGTCAATCGCCCACGGCTCTTTGCAATATTTCATTCGTTAAACGAACGAATCGGGAGAAATAGAAAAATCAACAACGCCACGGTCCAAAAGTGTTGCTGGCATTACGAACGAATTCGCAAATTACGAAAAATTCGTTCAAACAAAAAATGCGTCGTGTCTCGATTTTAATCGAAGCGTTTTCTAAAATTCGTCAGTTCGATCATCGCACATCGGCGAACATATGCGCCTTTTATGACGACGAATATTTTCCACGAAATTATCACGAATGCGAATAATCGAAATCGCGGATCGCGAGTCACGCGACGTCCATTTATTCAAAAGAAACGTGTCGTATCTCGGAGAATGTTTAACGATTTTCTGTCATTGCACAATGCGCGAAGTTGCCAGGTGCTGGATCCACGGTATATGAATTTATCGAGTAATATCGGAAACTACTTTACCGGCCGACAATAGCTTATTGTGGAGAATCGAGGATTCGCAACGACGTACTCAGAAAGTGCAAGCTCTGCTACTTCTTCGACGTTGCGACGTTAATATCGTGACGTAAACGATTACATCCTTATGCACAGTCAGATACGGGCATGCAAGTTGATCTCTCCTTCTTTCTCTCGTACTCGTGTAACTTTGTCCTGTGCTCGGATAAGCCACGAGCCAAAAGAACACAGAGAAAATAGATATCGTTCGTTAGGTTCGATAAGGACACTATCTTTTGTTGAGGTATTTTAGTGGAATAAATATAGTGTATTCGTTATCAAAAGAGCAACCTCTTAACTAAGCGTCGAAGATGCCTACGAACGACAGACATACACATGTCATAGCGCACACATTCAAGGACCGAATCCTTTTTACCTTGCATGCTTCGATAAAGATTCATTTCACTTGTACTCGCAATTAGATGGAAAATCCGAACTGGGATTTCCATTTGAATTTATAGGATATGAATATATAGGTTTGAATAAGGATTCGTAAAGAACGAGCAGCTACACTTTTGCTAATGATCTTTAATTACTTCGAATATTTTAAATTTACAAAGGTACTCCTCGTTTCTCAGAGTAATGACAAAAAGAGTAGCGATAAAAGAGGAAAAGTAAATCGCTCGAGAGGGCACTCGTGGAGGGAAATTAGTGTAATTTTAAAAATTGTAGACGTATCGTCAAATAAAAGGATCCTTCCTGTTAATCACGATCCTTAGAGCGATTTAATTTCTTCCTTCCTTCCTTCCTCCCTTTCTTCGTTGTCAAGATCGCTTTTGCCCGCCTCTCAACCATGAAAATAATGCGTTCGGCGAAAGTTAAACTGGGAAATTGACTCTTGTTGCGGTTTTCGTTACCGTGTTTGCACTCGCTATTCCAACTAGGTTACTTCGTTAAACAGACCGGTGCTCGTAGTCTCCGTTTCAATTTACCTCGAAACTCGCTTCTTCCTTCCAGAATGGCATTCGTCGTTCCACACGCCTGATAGATCACCTCGCCAGTAAACGTCGCGCACAATCGCTCACAATCTCACGATTGTTTCTTAGGTATATAGAAGATCTTACTTTTAATTTCATCGTAACTTCCAGAGACTTGTCCAACTTGTATCCAACCTTGAGATAAAACGTCCACGGTCTACCATCGACACACGACGAAAGAGTCGCCCATATCATCGTGAAAAACGTTACACGACGTTTAACTGAAACTTCCCTCGAACGAAGCGTATTTCTCCTTTCGCAGAAGTCCATACGTCTTATCGATACGTCGTAAAAGTAAAGTTCCTTCTCGCAGTCCCACTCTTGTCGCCCAAAATCGAACTACAATTTGCTTCTTAAGGCGAGTAGCGACTTGACGAAATCGCTCCGTACGTTCCACCGTCCACGGCAAATCCCCCATTTCCCTTTCTTGCAGGAACGATAATACTTTACCGTTTTATGCGTGGATAGCCGATAACGCCGTACCTTTCCTCCCGCTTATCCGCTTTCCATTTCAATATCAATCGTTTCTCATAAAAACCAGCCTCTTTCATTCTCATCCCTTTGATCGGTTTGTTACGCCCGAGCGAGTGACCATTGTACAAAACAGAAGTCGATTCCGGGCGATCGTTTTACTCCGGAACGGAGAATATGAACTTTTGGAGGCTCGAAAAATACCGCGCTCGCGTCTCATCGCTATTCGAAAGTTTAAGCAATGCGTTCGATAGTAACGCCAAGTTCTTAATGTTAATTATTTAATGTTAAAAGGATATTTAGTAGGAGAAAGGGTACTTTGGTCATACGAAGATGCATCAATATGTGTGCAAAGACGAGTTGGCGACAAAGTAATAAAGACGAAGCCGTCGCTCGTACGATTTTTAGTCGAATAGAAAAAAGAAGCGATATAAGGGAGAATTTTGAATAAACAAAATAGATCAGGCAGCGTTAGGGTAACCAAGAGCATAACAGACTCTTCGTATAATCGAAGCCTTACCTTTACCCAAATATCGAACTTCTCGAAGCACGAAGTGCAACGTGGAACCTACGTCATTGAGAATAATCTGTTTTAGTTCGGCAACGTAACTGTTAATCAGGCAAATGCGAAGTTTCGCACGGGACTTAAAAAGGCAGGTGGCTAGACAACTCAAGACTCCAAGGACAGCGTGAAAACACAGGAACGTAACTTAAGCGCAAACTCAAAAAGTGCGATAAGTAATGTTTAAGTAATTTTATGCCTTCGATCATCGATTTTTCCTTGTTTGATGTTCGGAACATCGATAACTCGTGCTACGATAGCGCTTTTATTATAGATCTTCCACAAAACTTAGCAACGAATGAAATATTCGTGAAATTCCTTCGTCGTTATTTTTAATATAAGAGCGATTCGAGAACTCGTGAAAAGCGAACGGACGAGTACCCAAAATTCTTCTCGACTATCTCTTCTATTCTTTCCTCGCATTTTCCGCATTAATTGCCTCGACGTTCTTCTCCGACTAAAGTTATCGAGGCGCTTAAAGTCGACATTATTACACTTCCGATACAGTTAATAATATCTCTATATTATTTTACGATTATCTTTTCGTTACTGGAGCTACCCTAAGGGCTTAGAACGGTCTTTCAAACAAACATTTATGCACCGTGGAAGCGCTCGCGTTCGCTGCTGCAGCTGCCTAACTTTTTGAGAAGCCGATGCTTCTTTAATCGCCTTTGCAGGAACGAGGCGAATTTAGTGTCCTTCCTCGATAAATCTTGGAGAATTATGTGAGAACGGTGTAGCGAGTAAAACTTGACAAACTCGGAACTTTCGATCCACATAGAAGCTACGTAAATTCATAGCTACGATGGACTCAACGAAGCGACCTCGAAACGATAAGCCTTATTTATCCTTCGAATTGAAGTCAAGAGGAGATTCTTATATTGAATTCAAAAAGGTTATTTAACGTTTCATTCGAAACAATTCTAACGAAAATTGCGAATACTTAAAGTATAGAAAGTCACGAGGAATACAAATATGAATCATCGTTAATATTAAAATAATTCTAAATTAACCGTAGTAATGACGAGTTTGATCCTGTATTTTATCTAAATATTCTAAGGCTATCGATGTTGCATACATTGCGCGCGTGGACGTCTATGTATTTCTTGCAGCATTCGATCGATGCTTCATCCAAAAAAAAATGGGAGCACGCTAAAAGACAGTGAACGTTTCTAGGGCGATCGAAAGATATACGTACGCAAAGAGGATACGTAAGAAGAACCACGCACGTCATCCTCGAACGGGTTTAGGTCGGCGCCAGGAGTCGTCGCCAGTTTGGCTACGAAAACAATCGGACAGCTCTCGAAGAGGTCGTTGGAAGAAAATAACTCGCGATGCGAGACCGTGCACCAGTGTTCGTCGTTGTTATGGCGATAAAAGAAGAACTTTACAAGGAAAGATAGAATGGAGAACGAGGTATAATAAAGAGAGGGAGAAAGAATCGAGATAGGTAGACGCGAAGGGCAAGAAAAAATCACACAGGAAAATGTACAATGAAAGACGAACGAATCCCGATTCCAGCGTGAAAAGAGTCACGAGTGAGTATGCGATGATTCTTCTGAATAAGAACGAATGACTCAGCCTGATAAAAGTGACCCGTGGCAATAAGATGAGCTATGAAGATCTACAGTGGAAATCGAGTCAACATGACGTCGATACGTTATCCGTTCCAGAGCATTAAATCCAGGAACGGCGACGACTAAGCGCGGAGAAACATTAACCTCTCCACCCAACTATCTCATCTTTTTGATCGTAGCAAAATTCAAATATACAGAGTGGGCCAACTTGGAATGACTGTTTTTAGTAATTTATAAGTTTGGTGGGGTTTATTTTTAATTATTTTTATTACGGATAATAAATAATTCACGGCAATTTATAATGGCTATATACCACACGTCTCAAGGGCAACAATAAACATTTTTCGAGAAATTACGAAAGTTATATGCATTTTATATCAGTCGGTCCAAGTTGGCCCACCCTGTACGAAATAACAGGCAAAAGTTTTCATCGTTATGCATGGACCGAAGAATCCGTCTAAAAATCCCCATATCGTTGGTAGTTATAATGGGAAAGAATGGAAGTCGTATCCTTTCGCTTTGGAAGCTAAATGAAAAATAAAGCTCACTTTATTCACTTTTAAGACGCGTGACAACAGATAGCTATGATAAATTAAAAAGAAACGTTTTTACATCATTTATTCACAAAGAAGGTATTTTCGTATGGAACGACGACCCACGAGGAAGTCCTCGCGTTTACGGAACCGAGTCTGTAAAGATGTTTTACGAGAATCGGTCAGCAGCGACCAAGAACTCGAGAAAAGAGACTAGAAGCGAAGGTGAGTCAAGAATTAAGCTGATTACTTCGTTGGTAAAACTTTAACGAGACTTTTCGTCTTTTCATCTTTGCGGTAGCGTGAGTCAAACCTTCAGGAGATACGTCATAGCGCTCTACGCTATAGCTAGGGCTGCGTAGATACTACACAAACCTCGAAGTAACATTTAAGAAAATATGTCGAACATGGAAGTCCTTATTTTTTACATGTTTCTCGAACTTCGCAAACAAGTTTTTCTTAATGAAAACGTTTCCTTGAAAATAGGGAGAAATGATATCGTTTAGCAAATTCTCGTTTTTTGCTTTTTCGCCCATTTATTTTTATAAAATCGTTATATAAGTTAGCCAATGAGAATTAATCGTTCGATATCCCAGAGTTAATACCGCATGTGTTTAAGCCATTAAATATGGATAGCGATATCAAAATATCTCAGCTGTTAATAATTAAATATCCCAAACGTTCAAAGTTTATGAGAAACAACGACATTCGAGCTACATTGATAGCAGATCAATTGGAAATCCAAACGAATGCGATGTTCATGAGCATCGTGAAAACATCAGATACTAAATTTTTCACTGAGTAGATAATCTTTACGTCCGAATAACGAATATTATTGTGGCAACATGCAATTCAAAGTGCTCGTGAAACTTACGTAAGAAAAGTCAAATCTTCGAAAAACGACACAAATCTGTGGGGAATTCTTCTACGGAGTGACGGAAACTGGTTCGGTGAGATACGGACGGTGAGAGGAAAATAAAACACCTTTTGTGGAAAAGTACCTTCTTGAAAGAGAAAAGTTAATAGCAATTTCAAGAAGCTATCTTAAGCTTTAAGAAACGCTTCATCGTCAAAGATGTAAGAAACGATGGATGTAATGTCAACGACAGAATCAAAATATGAAAGAAACTGTTTTAAAAATGGAATATGATAAGATTTGCATATTGGAAGATTAAACATTTTTCACGATAAAGAACGAGACCTTTTCATGGAAATAACGTAACGTAAAATCGATTTCCGTGTCATTTCGTGAAGAAAAAGAAAATCCAAAGACATCGCATAATAGAAGAAGTATGCACTTACCTATAATAATAAAAAGAAAAATATGCGTGTTATCTGTCACAAACTCTATCAATGTTACTAATAATCATAAACAAAAGAAAACTTTCCGCAAACGGAAATTATTATTCTAGTTTTTCGGGTACAAAACGAGAAAGATACGTGATCGAGAAAACGCAGCAACTATTCTTAATGCATACCTTTCATAATTGAGAAAAATAGGTCTCAACATATCTGATAATAAGGTACTTATTAAAATGTACTAAAGAAAGATACGCGTGAAAATGTGCACATCCACATAAAAGAACCTTGTGAAGGGTCACGGAAGGGTACACTATTACAGATTACACTATTGTCGTAAGTACTCGGATAAAAGTACCGTCGATATTTTTCTTTTAAGATAACAGAAGGTAAGGAGGAAGAAAAATAAGAAAAAAGAAGAAAAGAAGAAGAACTAATTAAAATTGATTTATTTAAAATTCTCTTTCTGCCATTTTACGATAGTTGTCACTGACATTCATTGCGATATTAAAAAAATGTAATTGATGTGTACGTTAAGAAAGATTTCGAAGTAAAAGCAAGGCGAATGCAACAGCATTCGTGTAAATTCTTCTGCCGCCTGTACAAGAATCATTCATGAAGCATCGCGAATATCCGTACCTTCGTTCATCTTTCGACGTTGATGCGAAGGAATGAAAGTAGGCATGAAAATGAAAAAAAAAAACGAGGCGAACAATGGGAAGCACAAAATACGAGAGATGATTTACGAGAGGCAATTTCGTCTTTTTCATTCGTTCTTACACTCTTCGCTCTCGTGACTCATGATCGCTCTCTCTTCTTATTTATCTCTGACTTCTTTCTCACCTAGCATTCCCAATGGTAGAACATTGAAAAGAAAAAATCTTATCTCAAGTACCGACACAAAAGTGAACTCTACGAAAACATTGGTAAGCTATAGAAGCCCTAACATCAATTGATATCGAACGACGCCCCCGCGTTGGTTTCTAAGTCCTACATACACAATCTGTTCGTTTCTCGAAAGTTCTTCGCCGTCAAGGCAAAACTAAAAACGACGCGATTCGGTTCTTCGATCGTTCCCATCCGATACAGCAAAAAACGGAGGAACTGACAAAATTCTTTTATCAATATCTTTCTTTTCGATACGGTGCACAGTCGCGTCCTCCTTGTAGAGTACTACGTACTTGTATTATATGTACGTGCGGCGAGTAAGACGTTCCAGTGCATCCGAGACATCCGAAAGTTTGGCAAAATCAAGTTGCTACGTCGCGCGAACCTTTCCACTAGCCTCGACTTATTCAGGGAGCTCGACTACGATGCCATCGCAAAAACCATTACCCGCGTCGTAAGAATAGCTGGAATTTAGCTCGAGGTGAAGGATTCTATAGAAGACGAGAGGCGATACGAGCAAGCAGCGACTCCTTGCTGATATTCTGACGCTCCGTCAAGAACGAACCCTCGTGTGCGTTTTAAGAGTCTTATCGGTACTGTGAATAAGCTCTTTAATGAGTTCGAATACCTTAGAAAAACGTCAACCTCGACGATGGAAACGTCATCGGTCTTTTTGAAGACCTCTCGTAATCAATTTTTTCTGAACACGATAAGCAGTTCCAATTTCGATAGGAGGACTATGCGAGCAAGAGCTGAATATTAATTTATGAGGCAGTGAATGTCGTCGCGACAGTGACAAAAGTCTCGGATAAAAATTAGAAAAAATATGTAAAATGCCAGCGGGAGACAAGGCGACACGTAAAGCGCGCTGCTTGCTCGAACTGTGGGTCAGTATTACGCGCAAAGGACAGAAACAATGCGTGTAAGGCTTCGGACAACACGCGCTGCAGAACAAAGGCGCAACGCCTACTGGCACTAGGGCCGGAGAGTAAGGTGCACAAAACAACGCGTTGCGTCGCCATCGGGCACACGGCAGTACGTAGAAACTGTTTGCAAGCCCACGGCCAGAGAGAATCGTCGTTTCCTCGACAAGCACTGGTCCGACCTAGAANTGGTCCTTTCAAATGGCATTGCTGTTTTCATATGCGCAAGTGAGCCAGAAAG
>JAITYT010000206.1:10957-22603 GCA_025433975.1 Liostenogaster flavolineata | reverse complement strand
AGAGAGAGAGAGAGAGAGAGGAGACAAAGCAATGCCGATACAAAATCTATTTATACATAACCGATACTTCGACGGATACACGTTCGACACGTCACAGGAAAAAGATGGAGCGTTTGTTCGCTAGGTTACGAACACAAACCCTGCACTGTACATATATAAGGAAGTCCATCGATGATGTGTCGTTACGACCCAGAGGAAAAGCTTCGCAAGGTTACTCGAGAAAGAGCGAGGAACGATTATACGAGTTTAAAGAGGTTAAAGCGATTTACGCGTAGACACTGGTGTATAGAACTTAAAGTTCGTCGCAACGATTACTCGATAATTTCGAATAGTGCTGTCGAGAGCATTAGGATATAAGTAGACAAAAAAAGATGAAGAGAATGAAAAAACAGAAGGCTAAAGAAAGAGAGAGAGAAAAGAGAGCGACGCTCGAAGAAGCGTCGACCGCGCATCACTTCGATTAATCTCGCCTAATCCTTTCTAATTTTCAAGAAACCTTTTTAGCACCGCTCCGCTTCGCGTTAATCTTTTTCTCTATTTAACGGGATTTAATGAAAGCTCTGTAATCAAAAACTGGATGGCTGGTTGACCACGAAGGCTTTCGAAGCTCTCATCCTTAATTCCAGCATTTACTACGTACTGCTCGCAGTCGAAAATAAAACTATGTCCTATAAAACATAAAAATCGCTTAAATCCACCTTTTACTCCGACGATTAGGAAGCTCATATTCTTTCGAAGGAGAAAGACATTTTTCTACTAATTCTTAATAAAGACACGTTTACACGCTTCGTCACATCGTAGATAATATCTATCTATGACCGATTAAAGATAATCGTACGATATATACAAAGGTATTAATTATCGTTCAATCGATTTTATAATAATTATAGAGATTACGTTATCGATAGAGAGCTACCAATTGAATAAAAATGAAAATGCAGAAATGGAATTCTTTGCACGGAACGATCATAAGGTCTAAATCTTATTAGATTCTAAGCTATTGAAAATAGCAAATCATAGTCTCTCCGCCTATAAGAGAAATCTCACGATCAATCGATACAATTATGGCAAATGTTCTTGAGTTTCTATCTACTGTAAAAAGTTCGACAAGTGCATCAGAATATAAAGTCTATTTTATTTTGTGACGGAACTTCGAAGGATAGACGTAATATAGCAACAAAAGAAACTCGCTATTGCATCGCATATCGTTCGTTCGTTCGTATCTTTCGTTTCCACAGTGGCTGCAGCAACTGTGCTAGTTCGGACGAACCGATCTGTTTATCTGTTTATCTACATTTAGGTATACATGGACTGGGCAACACTGTGTACACTGTTTGCGAACCACTTACGAGAGATGTTTTCGGATAATTAACGAAACTGTTTGTTTCCTCTTCTCCGATTGAAATGAAAATCAGAAAACAAATTGCGCGCGTATGCTCCAACGCAGACGCGAAAAAAATGATTTTCAACGATTTAATTTTAAAATTACTTCGCTCGTAATTGCAATATGAATCATCGAGAATAATTAACGGAAGCTCATTGAGCCGTTGTCTGTTTTGCTGGCATTGCAGTTAAATTTCTGGATAAACGTCGATAAATGTTTGCGAGGTGCTGACGGTATAATCTCTTAATTAAATTTATTAGCTGCTCGCAAATAAAATGTGCAAACGATGACTTTCGATCGTTTATCCGTAAAGGTTACTGACGTCTTTTCTAGTATTGTCTCTGCGCATACATAGTCAAAATCTAAATTACGATTTAAGTGCGATGGCTGTAAAAATTATCTTCTCTACCATCGTCATTGCGAATCGTAATCAGTACTATTCTTACGCCGTTCTAAAATCTGGAATTTTGTCACGACCGTGACTCACTTAACGAAAATTACGACCTTCGAATAAATTAATGGCGAAACTCGTGACCGGCATCTACGCGCTTTTATGTGCCATCGCAGCGAAATAAGATAAGAGAACCCCTTTGCTACGAAGAAGCTTCTGAAATTACGTAATTCACGGAAGAGTCGAAAATTTCTTAAACTTTCGAGGAATGCTTCAAACTTTTCCAGTTAACGTTTCAGAAATGTTTAGGATACATCGCCTTCTCGGCATAATATAAAATCCGGTCTAATTTCGCTCATTACTCTTATACAGCGGATGGAATATATCGAATGATTCGATGTAACCGAACTTATTACTCCATGGGCATAATTCACGATAAAAGTTACGCGATGCCGATTGAGTAAAAATAAGTATCTAAACTTAGTGCTCGCTTAAATACGACGCGGAATGAACGTCTAACGTCAAGATGCGAATGTACGACGATGTTTTTGTGCAGAGGGGAATTCGAAGTAATTCTTGCGAACCTTCGATCCCTTGGACAGGAAAGATGCACAAGAGGAAACGAAAGACAGCTCGAGACACCTACGACCGATAAGAGCCAATGTTTTTCGTAATCTGTCCACGTTTTCGCGATAGCTGGACTTAATTGGCTCGTTACGACGACAATACAGCGAGGTACGGTCTCTGCTGGATCGTCACAGCGAGTCTCGCCGCAAAAGGCCGACCAAGGGGAAAGAAAAAGGGTCGGTCGTTTTACAGTTCGAGATTAAATCGGTCGCTGGCCAAAGCGGACGAACGAACGAGCTAAAAGGGGAGTCACGTCAGCGCTTGCGCGACCTAAACAAATGCGTCATTCGTAGACACGTAACGACTAATTACTCCTTTCAATGCCTTCGCTTAATCAGCCGATGAGAACGTTGCGGCAAGATCGTTATAAAATCGAAGGTACAAAAAATCGGCGACTCCATACGATCGCCAAAATTGACTGATTTTACAAAGCAGTGCCCCAATCGAGTTTATTCTCGAAATACTCGAAAGAAGCGTTAACGCTTTCGCTGCTACGAGTGGCTAACTTAACGGTTACTACTGAAAGTGACTGTAATATCTTTACACTAATACTGCGATTGTTCGGTAGAGTGATACAATTTTAACGAAGATTAAATTCTAAAATATCTATGTTATTAAAACATAATTGGAATGGTAAAAGGAGAAATAAGAGAGGAGGAAGACTTTTCTCAGAATTTCGAATCTTACAGCTTACATTCCGTAACCAACGAGTATAGTAACATTAATACTGTTTGTTTCGCTGGGTAATAAATGAATGCCTTAAGCGAGCAACGTATCGTACGTTAACACTATTAATACCAGAACAAAAGCAATTATTAGCAAACGAATGTAAATATTGACACTTTCTAAAGAACAAATAGCTAGTCTGTTTACTTACCACCTACCAATCTACCTACCGACATATCTATTCACACGCGAACGCGATATCGCACGTCGCGATGAATCGATTTTACCTTACCCGAGAAATGTTTGCGGAGCTATGTGGAAGAACCGATCCAAAGTCTCGACTTCTCGATTTCTAGGCTGCCGCGATTAGACCAGCGCGGTGGAAAGGTAGATACTGCGAGCAACGGGAATCCCGAAGGAGGTAGTACATACCGAACGATGCAAGTTACACGGTGGCATGCCTTCCTCATGAGCCACCAGCCGAGTTTCATTCGACTTGGCAAACGATTTCCGATATAATCTCGGTGTAGAGCGTTGACGTTTAAAGGATAGACGCAAGAATGCCGAAAGATCGCTTTTTAACGAGACAAAGCTGGCAAGCAATGCGTTCGTAATCGATGAGACGGTCTGCGGAAAATGGTTACTTCCTTCCAACATTATTTTTTCCTTTACCGCATAAGTAGTACGTTTTCTCGAAGCTCGTAAAGGAATGACGAAAGATACGTAGATGCGAGTTAATCAAGAAAGTAGCGCGAGTCGATCTTACGGAATCTTTTCTCGCGACTCGATCAAATTCTAAAATTTGTGATAAATCTTTGACGAAAATTTGAATCAAGCTACACTCTGACAAGATGGAATCCTTGCCACGCAAAAAGCACAAACTCTATTAAATTATTTAATATGCGATTCGATGACGACATAAAAAATATGATAGAGAGAAAATCTATTGTACGTAGGTAGGATGCTACTTCGACTGCGCATTGAATTTCTTCTCCTTTCTAAATATCAATGGCGATTCTCGTAAATTTTGGTTGCCTCCAACATCGTCCGCGCTACATTTTTGTCGGCTCAGTCTCGCGAGCAATTACGTTCGAACGAATTATTCAATTTGAACCGAAGTCTAGGAGAAAATTCTTCTCGGCAGCGTGGAAATTCCAATAGACGCGAAGCGATCTCCGCCTTTCCTCGCACAATTAAAAATTTGGAGAAACTTTTATTCGGTGTTTCTAACGGAAGGGTCCTTCGACCAAGCGGCTCGATACCAACGCCGAGAGCACGAACTTTCGCAAAGTTCGCGGTCGAGATGCGGCTCGGACCGCGAATTTCCTCCAACGACGCTTAAGCAGATAAACTGAGAGAGTATACTGTCAATCCGTTCCTTTCAGAGAGAATACGTAGAAGGACGTTCGAAGTTATCCGTATGGTCAACGTCCGGTATCGTCATCGTCATCGTCATCATTACCGACGCCAACAGCAGTGGCAATGGTAGAAATAGCAACGACGATAGTGCTATTGGAATGGTCGTGGCGATAGCGATGGCGGTGGTAGCGGCATCGACCGACGGCAATATCGATGACTCTCTTTTGTAGCCACGACTTTGATCGACTTGAGGCCGTTCACTCAAAAATGGAACACTCTCGAAATCGTGAACAAACACAACGTGCTTTACTAGTTGATCTGACTGAAATTCCGTTTGGTTCGCTACTTTTAATTTCAACTTGTTTGACACGCTTTCTTTAATTACACCTTCTCTGCTATGAGCTAAAGAGATTGAATGTGACTCTACGAGGTTTGAAAGTGAAATAAGAGTGCGAATAAAATGAATGATGTGAATAGAATGCCGGGTGGGATGCGAACACTCGTCCTTTTATGTCTGTCTGGGCCTCGTATGCTCGAACGTGCACGTAGTCCCGGTCAAGATAGTGCAGACCCTAGCTTTTGCCTTGTGTCCTTTGTTCTGATCCTGGTACATCTGAGAGTTACGTTCTTGGATGCCCAAACGTGCGAAGCAGCTTGGGTATGCCAAGAGCACAAGGTTTGTATAAAAGTTCGCTATGCGACTAGCGATACCAGCCGAGCTAGCCCCCCGTCGCATAGCGAAGCTAGTTGAACGTTTCAACAGTTATTGCATGCGATAATGAGAAACTCTTACTGCAACTGTACCACTGTACGATGTAAATTAGTACTATTTAAATAGAAATATTTGAAAGATAGAGATTAAGAGAAAGTCTTTTTAATTTTTATATAAATGAAGATATTTTAATAAGCGACGATATTATTTCATTTACGAAAAGAAAAATGTAGAGCGACGTCGACCATTAAAATTGTAATTAAGATAAATCGATGTTTTCTTGAGGCTCACTTAAGGCAATGAAAATAAAATTTAACCTGCGTCTAGTTAATCTGTATATTTTGTCTCGACAGAGAGACGCAAATATCACCAATTATAACTTAGTACGATAGAAGAATACTTTATATAATATTGTATATGATCAGAAACTTGGTGAGCGTAATAATACCATTGTTTTTTTAAGCCGAAATTTTTCGAAAAATATTGTACACAATGGTAATATTAATTTTTTTGGTTCATATTCGAAACTACGGAAGAATTTGAAAAAAGTTTATGTGAAACAGTTATACCTTATTTTCATTCACATAATTCAAGAAAAAAGAGATAACGAAGATAAAAACCTTCTCCTGAATAACACATGCAGACCAATTAATAAAATATTGCATTCTGTGCTCGATTAACGAGTTTTCGAGTCGCGATTGTTTGGATATCTAGCTCGCATACGCAGCAATTATAAAAGTACGAGATTACGGTTACGACGAATCTTAACATTGTTAAATATCGTACAAATGTAAACACTCCTTTTGGTATGTTCAATGCGAAATTCTAGGAATTCTTCTCTCTCCCATGAAACTCACTTTGACAATTTCTGTCGCTAAAAGAACGTACAATAAACTGCATAAAAATAGCAATGTCGAAAGAAGGAAGAAAATAAAATTCTGTCCACCTTGTTAACGTTTCGAGTCTCTTCGTGCTCTCGATTCGACCTGAAAATTATCACGAACGTGAACAAGTTCTCGATTTCGTATAATTGAGTGTACGTCTTACGAAAAATACATTGGCTAAACTCGTATAAAAGAACATCTACGTACACAAAAGTACACGTTCACATATACGTAGTAGACACGTTCGTACGTACAATTCTACGTTTAAAGAAACGTCTGATGAGAGGGAGGAGACGACGAAGACGGCGTCACCGGAACGACAATTTCCTTCGCGTCCCTTCAATCACGAAGACGAAACTTAATGACTAGGTTCGTCGACAAACCGACACACACACACACACACATCTGACCCCGGCGCCCATGCGCACACCAGCGACGTTAGCAGCGAGACAAAATGAAATTTCAGTCGGACGATGAATGCCTGCCGCGAAACTGCGAGCCGTGACCCATAGGAGCCAATTTGCATGGAGGATTTAATTGAAAAATGTGACGGCCGCCGGAGATTAAGCCGCGCCCACGAAAGGCTGAAAAATCTCGTAGGACGACGACCGATCGCAATTAACGCGCAGGAAAGATTTATGATCGTCGTTGTGACTCGAACCAATGTGTAACACGTAACACATACGACGCATACGCAATCGTACATATTACGTATATCTGATATGTTTGACGTATAGTTGCCGCAGTTAGGCTAGCATCGTGGCAATTATATTTTTATTTTCGTCCAATTAACTCTTTCATAAAATCAAAGAAGAAAGTTATGGAAGTATTGTATCCAATTCTAAGAAAGATTAAAAACATATTTGAAAGAAAAGGCACGGAAGGAAAGGTATTTTTATTTTTAAAAATAATATTCCCACGTTACAACGTAGATTTTTATTACTGATCTTCATTATTTCAGCGTGGCAATCCCATGCATCGATGTAACTTGTGTTTATGAAGAAACGTGGAAGATGATATCGATGAATGCCGTCGCTTTAATTCGTAAATTCGAGAAGTGCGCGATGCGTGAGCTTGATCGAAGTCTACCCTTCGCATCTGTACGTCGAAAATAGTCGACTTCGACGTGATGCGGGTACTCTATGAAGAATCTAGATAATCCACGGAATTTGAGAATATATTTGGAAGATCTCGCGCGAAAGAATTTAATATCGGTTAATATTCAATGATGCGTAAATTTGGATTAATTACGCCGGACCGGAGATCTGCCGTTTCTATTTTCGCATTTTGCCAATAGTAGTCGACAATCGATAATAATTAATCAATGATCAACTTCTGTCTCGCGTATTCGGCATTTTAAAATACGCTCAAATGTCGATTCGTATGATTACAATTTATTCGATTTCTTAATGTTCGTTTCATCTATGCGGTAAAAAAAACATTAATAAAAAATATAAAGAACCCTAGAATGACATAAATATAAAATAAAGAGTGTAAAGGGGATCAAATACTTAAAATTGTGAATGAGAAATCAAATGTCGAACGAAAACAAATAAATTGAAGAAGGAGCATTATCAATTTAAGTAATCATTAAGATTAACAACTATTCAGCAATTTTAATCTTGACATCAGCTATTTCTGACGTGTAATATTATACAGGTAACGATGTCACGTAAGAGCAAGCGTCAATGCAAGCATTTGCTCTTTTAATTGCCATAATTACGCTAGAAAAAGACACGACAAAAATCACGGTTTAAACTTGCCTCGTCACAAATTACTTCCCTTCTTTTCTTACGTGTACGTACGAAATATGTAACGACTTCTTTATTGAACATCGATACGAAAATTAATATCCATCTCGGTATTCGGCAGTACGTGGAAGAATATGCAGAAAACGAAGGGCGAGAAGAAGGCCAGGGAGGATGGAAGTATTAACATTTTTTTCTCGAACTCCAGCACTTCCTCTAATGAATTCGGCTCGGTTGTATCTCGTGGCTTAATGTCGGAATGAAAACGTCGAATACAGACGACACGATTTGCCGTTCTCGAAGCCCATGTACGTTGCGGCGTTATTATACGTACAATAAGTACGTTTCAAGGTAAGATCTTACGTAAATTATCAGGTTCGCACTGCGACATTTCATCCAGACGTCTTTTTTCATCGTAAAAAGCAATAATTATAAGTCTCACGCATTTACTCACGACTAACGTAAGTTGGTTACCGTATAATCTGCACAAAACGACGTTACATTCGACAACGATTCGCCAAATTTTAAATTTTAAAATTCCATTAGGTTCTTTTCAAACAAATGACTTATTGTCATGACATCGACCAGCTATGCGAAGAGCTGTAATGAGATAAACACGGCTGTAACTTTATTCCACGTGCTGGGAATAAATATTGTATTTCAAGAAGAATTCGACGTCTTTTAATCCTGTAATAAGCCGTCTAGTTGTACGAGGACTTTCGCTAAATTAAAAGATTCGAGCGGAACCTTCTCACGCTCCCATAGGATTGCCGTTGCACCCAAGTTCTACGGGTTGTAACGATCTACCGTGTACCACGTAGTAAGTCACACGATAATATTACAGTTCGTGTTCCGTGAAAAAATCTTCACAACTTCGATGTTTCTTGCGATATTAACGCGGCGATCGACGATCCCGACAAGAAAGTTATTCGAAAGGAATCGACGATTCGAACACAGCTTTCATCGCAAAAAATAAATTCTAGCTTTCATTCGATCGCGCTACTAAATTCATTGTACGAATTTAATTATTCTAGGGTCTTGTATACAGAAATGTATTTTTCACTATGTTCTATGTTAAATCAATCCGTGGGGTCGTTAGTAGAATAACCGAGCAGATCCCACTCGATAATAAAGTAAAGATCGACGTTTTAAATTAATACTTCTATGAACGAACCTTAGCTTTGGAATTTGCTAAAAATACGTCTACGCGTAACATTCACCGATCGACTAAGAAAGCTTTGTCTTGTATCTTAAATTGATTTTCAAACTGAAACCGAGTTGATGTGTTTCGATGAATTAACTATCGTATTGTATCATTAATTTACTTCGATTCTTCCGATAATCTTGGTCTTCTAGAATCGACAGTTAATATAATAATTATATATTATAATAATCTTTTTTTCCAGGTAAGAAACTAAAAAGAAATTACGCGTCTTCTCTTCCTCAATTCGTAACGTTTACGTAGTTTATAATGCCATGACCAACGATAACTTTACGGCTTTTCTCTTAAGTTTATAGAGGAAGACAAAAATAATTAGTTCATATTGAAAATCCTCACGGAACGTTACGAAAATTAGTCAGCTAGTAACGAGTTTTCACGAATACGCTGCGCATAATTGTCCAGAATAAATTGACACGTAGAGGTGAATTTGCCGTAACTAGAGAAGAACGTTTATTACGAGCGTACATCATTCGCGATCAACTCGACACGTACAACGCAACATCCTGATTTTAGCGTTGTTTTACATTCATCTATAACTCAGTCGTTCGTTATTACGATTTAATTTCGTTTAGTGCTTCGTTTGAGCCTACGAGAAACAATATCACGAACGCTCATATTTTTCCGAATTTAACGTTTAATCGAATGCGATAATCGCATCGATTGACGATGACGTGCTCTTGAAACGCAGTTAAGATCGTTAATATTTTTATTGCGAACGATAATTCATATTTAAACACTCAGCTATCCGATGCTGTGTCATGGAACGTTGTACTTTTAAAAAAAAATGCAAACTAAAGAATACAATTGCATAGAACGAAGTACGCTATTGTAATATTAATACAACGTTGCTCGAATCTCTGGAAAGCGCTGAAAGTGAATTTCACCAATCCACCGAATCAAAACTTTTCAGGCGAACTAACGCCGAAAAAGGCATGAAATAGAATTTTTTAATTACAGCCTCGCGTATTTCTCTAAAACCGTTGCCGTTACTACAGTGACAACACGTACGCGACTCACCGAGACAAACTTCACATGCAATTTATCTCTACGCAACTAGGTTTGTTTTTACATTCTACGTCTTGTTTTATGCAACGTGTAATTTCGTCGAGTATCGTACCATTGCGTTTAAGTACTGTTTCCCGCGAAAGAGTAATTAAAAGTCGTGATGCGACGAGAGAGCACTAATTTATGCACTAATTTAGCGACGCTGGTTAATGCACATCAAAAGCGACAGAAAATAAAGACTCGCCTAATCGTAATATCGCCTGTGTCTCGATGCCGATTGAAAAAAAAAAACAGAGCTTTTGCCGCGTTACTATTAATATGCGTACTATTATTGTATTTAATATACATACTTAAATACGTGTGGTACGAACCCGTTGAGCTACGATACCACGACGGTAACTCGTTTTTTGAAGTACATCTTACCGTAATAAATTCCTTCTTAGTTTTCCCCCTTATCACGAAAATAGTCGCTTTTCGCGCGATATCGTCGACGATAGAACTTAATTTGTTAATCGAAGCGCGCTCTTCGATTCGTGAAGATTTCGAGTAAAAATTCAAGAAAATAAAGGAAAACTCCTGTCGACTATGAAAAAGCATCGAGCGCTCTAAACGTCGACGAATCGATCCCGTTAAGGAAACAACTAGGAAGATGATATCACGCGAAGCGAGGAAACTCAACGTGTTTCACGAGAAAACTGGCCCATAGCACACGCGTCTGCATACTCGACAGTCGAGTCCGTATCTTGCCTAGAACAGCTTAACATCTGCTGCTTCGCCGCATTATGCAAAACGCTACTTCCTCCTATCGCCATGGAATGAAATAAATACACAAAGCTCTCACCAGCATTGTTTACGCAATCATCGAGAAAATGAAAGGAAAACAATATGGATCAACCAAGTTCTATACCAGAACAAAATGTTCTACTTCTTATCCATCCGCAAAGAGTTCGGAAGGAAAGTAAAATAACGATGCTTCGTTGGAGTAGAGGCGCGCCTCTTTTACTCCGACTCGTGAGTAATCGAGCAATATCTCATCCGTACGTGGCAGTGAAACCGAAGCGACGTACGTAGAACTACGTTGGTCGAGCGGAGTTAACTCGAGTCAGTTGAAATTTAGAGGGTGAACATAGACAGCTTCGGGATGCGAGGAGCGCTCGACGATGGATGCCTGCTATCACCTTCGTCGCAGAGCGAGCTCTCGACGTTGAACGACCATAGTCACCTTCGGTAATGACAAGGTTAATCCACGATCGCAGCGTACCAGCCGGCTTTCCTCCGCTTCCTCTAGCGCGATGTGCCGTCGACGCTGTCGACGACGAAAGAAAGCGAAGCCCGAGCTTAGGTCGGATAAAACTTTAAACGAGCACGACCCAATTCCGCGGACACGGCCAGCAGTCCGTCGCACGCGCGAAAACCGACGTAAGAATAACAACGAATCGTCGTCGTTGTCGTCCTCGTCGTCGAGCATACCCCCTCGGGCGGTCGGACGCCGAGAGGAAGGCAAAAGGAAGAAAAAAAAAGGGAAGAAAGAACGATAAGAGGCGATCGTGACACGCGCGTTGCGAAGAGGGAAGCTTGCCTTCCAAAAGGCGTCGCGAGATCACGCGGGCGTCCGCTAATGTCCAGAGGGAAGGGCGTAACCGAAAGC
>JAITYT010000205.1:973420-983655 GCA_025433975.1 Liostenogaster flavolineata | reverse complement strand
CTCCCCCCCCCCCTTCGATTATTTTCCAACGCGCAAGAGGATCGCAGGGACAACGAGGATAATTAACATCACGGAAGAGTCCGCCAGTCTCGAGGATTTGATATCGAGGCTTCTCCGGCTTTTGTACCCTCTTCACGACCAGTGAAGTACGCAGTGAGTTCGTCGAAACGATCGGTAACGAGCTCTTGCTTCGTGGGGGGATGTTAATCCGGAGGAACTCTTCTTTCTTGAATTTATTTCACGAGCTTAATAACGTTGTTATAAACAAGAATCTCGTAGCGACATTTATCGAATTTGGGTTCGAAGATTCGATAGGAGCACTTTTCTCCTTGCATTTCGAAGCTCGCTTCACCGTGGCTCGTACCGTATTTTTCGAGGTCAATCAAGCCCAGCACGTAGGACGACCAGGCATGGAAATTCGCGATGAACGACCAGTTAGGATTAATCTGCCGTATAACGCGTATACCTCTAGGTCGAAGCCCCTTCGTTGGCGATCCTTATTCACGTACGCGCGTACACACGCGCGGCCGCCATTTTGGCGTTATTGCGTGCACGATGTGGGGGAGAAGATAGCCGCTCACGTACGCCGTAATCGTGTCTGCAACGACCAGCTTCATTCTACGCGGCATCGTGTAATTATGTACATTCGACGAAGCGTTCGTTTTGCGTGGCTCGTGCGCGTTGCCAGGTACGAGAAGATCGACGATTAGACCAGGACTGGCCTAGACGCCTCAGAGCGGAATTCCAACTATCAGCACCGAGCGCTGAAATCTCCTCTCGAAAACGACGCCTCTGGAATTTCCTTCCATCGTCTCCTCGTAGGATTCGAGCCTTCATCGTCGCGCATTTCTTTCGATTTCGATCTATCGGGATGGCAACTAAGTAATTACTCAACTTAGCACATTCTTTTGTTTCGTAAATGTATTCAGAGCACCCAACCTATATTGTTTTCTTGTTGTTTGGACTGCCATCTTTAATTTAGTAAAAAAGTTGTGTCGATTAGTTATCTAGTTTCGTTTTTATCTCAATTTTAAAACGGAGGGACGAGACGCGCATTTCAGACATACTTTATTGTATTATTTCAGGGAAGGCAAGCGTTGAAAAAAAGGCAGTGTCAAAATTGGTTTGCCAAATTTCGTTCTGGTGATCTTTTACTGGAAAATGTTCAATTGAAGTTGATGAGACCCATATCAAGGCTATTATCGATTCAGATCGACGTTGTCACATCCACCATTCAGATTACCATTTATTTCGTTCCATATGGAACTCCTTAAATGGTAACATTTTTAATAACGCTGATGATGCAGAATCACATTTAGTTCAGTTTTTTTTTGCTGGCAAAAATCAGAAATTGTATGAACATGGAATTATGACACTGTCTGAAAGCTGGCAAAAGGTCATCGACAAAAACGGACAATTGGGTATCCGAGGACAGTTAACTCGAGAGTTCGAATCAAGCGTAATGGGATACGGTGAGTGGTAATATTATTAGTGAGTCGTGCGTGAAGGGGCAGATAGAAAAGCATCGTCGTTAAGGAAATCGGTTTACTCTGAGTTCATCTTCCTTTCAAGATTCTTAGAGTTTCAGTTTATAAAGAATCTTATAATTAAGACAGGCTCGTGATGCAATCCAATCCCATCTGATCAAATGGACTCCCCTAGCCGAGTTAAATCCAAAAGGAGAGGCTAGAAGAAATCGAAAGTCCTTCGTAAAATGGTTGCGAAGTCGTCGGCTTTTCCGCATTTCGAGGTGAAATAGGAGGTAAAAAGTGGAGAAAAAGAAAGAAACCGTGTCTTACAGACACGCGTTCTGGTCAAGGCCTACCATCATCCGAACGATAAGATTGTAGCTGTCGCAGTTTGTCAATGTTAATGTCTGTACTAAGCGTTGTAATTATCCCGCTGGGGTGTTCGCCCTCTTGCGTGTTCACCGGCAAAGGATAAGAAACTTCTCGGTTAAACTCAGGACGCAGGCACGTACAGTAGCTGGTAGAGGCAGAGTGTTTCTACAGCAGTGCCGTGCAATGCTTTCGCCTGTACAGACCGATTTGACCATCTCAAGGCGTCTTTAGTTTTTTTCTTAACTCCTGCCCCGTTATCGTATCAATTTTGATAATTCGTAATACCACGATGGAGAGACGCAGTTGGGTCACAATACGCGTTGCATTCACCTTAGGATCGCATCGATGCACGCCTAACGCGATCTCAGAATTTAGCTTCGTGAGAGGAGGTGGTATCACCAATTTTGAAGGTGTTACGGATAAAATGTAACTTTACGAAAACAGTAATAATTTAATAACTCTAAAACTATAACAACATCAATAATGGAAAAGTGATAATAATAATAGCAATGTAATAGAAACCAAATAATATATTACATATATATATTTATGTATATTATATATATATAATATATATATATATATATTTAATAATGAACAGTGCTTACGCGTAACTACTAATTGATACAGGATTATAAATCACGAGATATTCGAGCACGTGTTCGCAATACGAACGTTTTCTCTTCGTTTCTTCAGCATTCGTGGAATTGAAAATGACGTCTTCGGGGAATCTTAAATCTTTAGAGTCATCTGCGTCGACAAACCATGATTGCCGTATGAAATTATTATTAGCAACGTCTCGTAGCACGATCGATTCGTTCGATGAATTCACGAACGTGCGAATAGCATAAATCGGTGGCGGTTGGAAAATCGTCGAGCGAGAGGAAGGGACGATTTTAAGCAACGATACGATTTCGAAGTTGGCCTGACTGGACGTGGTTGCATCCGTGTTCGTACCTACGTACGATGGAGGCGGAGAGGCGCCCGTACGTCGATACGTTGTGTATTCTTTGTTGATGAACGAGTCGTTCGGTCGTGTGCTCGCAGGGAGACGTGATCGACATGCCGAGGGCGGGCACAGGCCACCTTTTTGCTTTGCGGTGCCGCGATACGTGCGCCAGTTGCCTTTTCAAAGAGATCGAATTGGCTTTACGCGGAACGTCGCTGTCGGAAGTTCGATGGAATATGAATAACCAGGAGGACGCTGCTCTCTGTCGTGGCATTAACGAATTCTCGAAATCACGCGCTTCAAGGATGGAAGCAAATGGACTAAAAGAGAGAGAGAGAGAGAGAGAGAAACAAAGGTGGAAGATCGAGAGACGATCGATGGTAACGCGCGTCGACGAGAATTCGACGATTTTTTAATGCGCTCGTAAAACGAGCGCAAACACGACCAGGTACACGAAATTAACGTCCGACGATGAGCAACGTATCAGTGCCATTAAATTTCCACGCAAACCGCTCGAAAAATTCAATGTGGCCCTTTAATCGCGTTTCGAACGTTAATTAACCTACTTCGGCTCCGGGAGCGTGACAACGCTCGTCGAACGAACCTCCAGTTCGAACGTTTTATCGCGATAGACAACGTCGATAAATTTGAACGACGCGTACTTCCAATTATTATTTTTTTTCACGTTGATCAGCTGTCTTCGATAGGGAGACGCGAGCTTCCGACGATTCCATAGCTTTGATTCGACGAAAGGAGGTAGTTATCGGCAATCGATCGAATTCGCTGCTAATCGCGGGATTAAAAAATGAAAAGAAAAGAGACGGCTTTTCGAAAAAGTGGGTCGAAACTCGAACAGATCGGCGCGACTCGTCGAGAATGCGAAGTCAACGGAAATCTTGGCATTTTCGCGATCGAAGGGATGTCGCGATTTCGTAAGTCGTCCTTTCGACGAATTTTGGTGCATCTTCTTGCTAGAGATAGAAATTAAAAAAATATTGACGATGCATCTTCGTAAATCCACTCAGATGCGACGTTACTTTCCGGTACCCTATGACATTGAAATACGATGTATTAGACCGCGGAAAAAGATTTGCACGCTTTTATTCAAAATTCTACGTCGTTAAGTTCTATACCTCGTTAGGTCGAGGAAAAAATAGGATCGCATATCTCTGGAAATGGTTTGAAAGGTTATGTTTCAGAGTTATAACGATTTAAATATGAGTGAAATCACTGAGGAAATTCGATACATTTTACAATATCACTTCGATCAAGGCGATAACGCGACTCAGGCTCGTGAAAAAATGTGTGCTATATATTTGTGTTTCAGGTACTCCAACAAAATCAACAGCCGATAGATGGTTCGCTCGATTTCATTCTGGAGATTTTGACGTTAAAGATGCACCCCTCTGTGGTCGACCAATCGTGGAAAATGTTGACGATCAAAATGAAACGTACTTGGTTCGATAAAGTTCATTCGAACATAAGAAAAATCCGCAATACTTTTTCCGCAATTTAATAATTATGTACGTATCGAACAAAGTCATATCGAACATATAAAAAAGATGTCGATCTCCTTTGAGAATTTTTCTCAAATGATTGTAACTGAAAATGATTTTTTCCTCTAGGTTGTTTATATTAATGAGCCTGAGTATGATTAAACGAAACGTGAACTGCAAAGACGATACACGATCCTGAACCTATTTGAACGTGAATTTTCATTGCACGAGTCAAACTCGTTACGATCGTATTTGGGCCGGATTTGTTTCTACGAGTTCGACTGGTGATAATCAAGTTTAGCTCAATTTTTTCCACGAGTCAGACTCGTCGAAGTACGGCAAAGGGCAAAAGACAATTCGCTATTGGCCTTTTCCGACTATGTTTTTTCAATGATTCCACGGTTGTATTTCTCGTATAAAAATATAGACGCAAGAATGCATATTCTATGCGTGTGTAGGGGATCGAGAATCGAGAAGGAAGAAAGAAACGCGAAACGTGCGCGACGACGGTCGATTTTCAATCATCGAATGTTCCTTTTCGTAGTTGGATCGTTGTTTGCGAGGGGAGAACGGAAAAGTAGGAAGACGCGGAACGCACAAGCGTAAAAAATGCAATTAGACGAGCGCCTTTGAAAGGTTCATTCGATGAGATGGATCTGAGCGCGCAGGACGTTTCCCTTCGAAAGGCGAAAGGATCCCGCGAGTCGGTGGAATAATTCATGAATCACGATTAGTGAGTACCACTCCAAAGGATATTAAACGTTAGGTCGGTGCCCGACGCGATATAAATTAAGGTGAGTGACGTTTCGCGTTTAATATCTGTCGTTCGAAGGAAAGATCATCCTTAGGAGGGAGCGACGGAGTCCCGACGGTATGAGGAGGGTTCCGTCGCGGTAAACACGCTCGAGCGATTCTATTACGAAGATTCTATTACCTTCTCCTCTTCGACAGTATTTTCCTTATTTCTTAACCATCGTTACGACGTAATTATTATAATTAATTACGTAATACACTTCATTACGTTTATTATAACGTGTGTCGTAATTATGCCAATTAAAGTGCCAATTTTTGTAAGGATCGACGTTGACTCGATATCGATTTATCAAATTAGTATTCGATCGAGTTTCAACGCGAAACTGATAACGATGGCAACGTTTTGACAATGCGTATTCGTTTAAATAAAATAATTAATTTAATGTAATTTTAACGAATGACAAAGGATACGGGAAAGAATATCTTTTTTTATTTTCCATCGACGTTAATTGAAAGAATAACGCGACATCCATAAAGGAAAATGATATTTTTTTCTCGTCTTGCGGAGATCAATACTTTTTCTTCAAAAATTCGAATTTAATTATATTAAAAGTAATTGTAAATATTTATTTAATGTAAAATAATGGCAACTGTAATGAACTGTAATAGTCAATGGAAGATTGTACGATTTTAACGATAAAATTACGATGATAACGAAAAATTGTAACGATTGTAAACGATAAAAAATATACTTGGAGTATTTTGCAAGGACATCGAACACTGCGATGACGAAGAATTCGTAAGACGTCGTAAAGAATAAGCAGAAGACGAGTTGGAGGACGGAGGAGAGGATCGACTCGACTCTCTTCTCGTCAAAGCACGAGGTACAAAACGAAAGAAATCGTCCGGCAAGGTGGACCGAAGAGGAGGATCAAGTCAGTGGCTGACTTCTCCTCGAAGGTAACCGCTTGATGCGACTTCGACACGCGAGGATGCGATTGCCGCAAACTCGAAAATATTTTCGCTTCGAAAGGAAAACGTTTATGAAGTACAGAAAAGGAAGAGAAGAAAGAGGAATAAGAGGAAACGTTCCAGACGTTCTAAAATGTAAGACGCGAGATGCGTTTTACGCGTCTTACCTGTTTAGAGATCGAGTCGTCGCTCAAAGGCGATCCATCGGCTCCTAATTCCTGCGTAGCTCTCAAAAGGAACCTTCGTACTGCTCGGCTACCTCGAGAAGGAAGCGTCGCGTATCAGTACTGATCGCTTATCGGTATAAGTGTAAAATATAAAATAAAAATAAAATAAAATATGCGATGATCGAAAAAGCATCGAGCTCCTCGCTGGATCTCGACTTTAACCCCCTTCCTGACTCGAACGAGTTATCTCATTTTCAGAAGACGCGCGAAAGCTGACTCGTCCTATGTCAATTTTTCTTTTTCTTCCTTCATCTGGACGAGATATCTCCAGATGATATCATTTTATTATTTGTATCATATATTTTATTATATATATATATATATATATATATAATAAATAATTATATATATTATATAATTAACTTTTTTTAAAAACAAATCTTCAAAAAAAAGAAGGAATTTTTCTTTAAAATCGGCACGAACTTTCCGGACAAGCCCATAGAATAAAAGGAAGGACGGAGGCGTACGGTAGTTATAAATTACGCGGTAGGTAGCATCGGATTGGAAGCTGCTTGGCAGAGGCACGTCGTAACGCGCTCGTAAACACGCTTGCTTACGAAGATGGAAGATGGCGGCGACGATGCGGGGTGAAGAGCACGGGAAACCTCGAAGGGGAGAAAAAGAGGAGAAAAAGAAATTATGATTTCGTATCTCGACGCGGGAGTGCGCCAAGGGGTTTACAGGAGGAGAAAAATAAATTGGAGAGAACTTTGATTCGTCTTCGGGGGAAATGTCTATGCAAACGACGTAGTACGTAACTGCTTTTTTACGCGTGACCGTCGAGGCGTCGGAGAAAAATCGTCCGCGTACCGCGAGCTTTTCGTTCCTCGCTTTTCCTCTGTCTCCTTGCCTGTCCCGCCCTTCCCCTCCTCACTCCTAGTCTAACTACTTTTCTTAACGAAAGTTTAGCCCGAGCGAGTGCCGCCGATTTATATCCTCCTCGAAGGAAGAAGGATTCGGTCGAGAGCGCGAACCGCCTTCGAGAAATTTTTCGAGAGCTCGCGAGTCCTGCGACGAGACGACAGCGGAGAGATGAGATCGATCGGCTAACATGCAGACGTTCGGTCGACTCGTTTCGTCAAACGCGAAAATAATGATTTAAAATAATAATTATATTTTATTATTTTATTATTTTATATATATATATACATATATAATAAATATATACGCGTATATTGGGTTGTCCGGGGTTCGTGCCGATTTTCGGTTTTTTAAAAATTTATTTATTATTTTATCATTTATATTATATTTTTTATTATATATTTTATTATATATATATATGTAAAATAAATAATTATATGTATTATATAATTAATTTTTCTTGTTCAAAATCGGCACGAACTTTCCGGACAACCCAATACATAATAAAATAAAATAATATAAAAAAAAGGTAAAGAAAAAAGAAAATACAATCTCCGTCATTCGTTATATTATTACGAATTTATTCCAGACGAAGAGTTAAGACGCGTCGTGGATTTTTTCCTTTCTCGATCGAACGTTCATTCGCGCGTTTTATTCGAGATATTTTTGCTGTGCCAATTTCTGCACGATTCTTTGCATATTTAGATATATATCAGATACGATTTAGGTCGACGCGCCGCTCGAATCGATAGCACGAAATCGGCTTGACGATACGAAATTCGAATTTTCTTCGTATTCGCAGGCAAGTCGTCATATCGCGAGGCGCGAGAAGAAGGACGCTTTGCCTCGCGGTGCGACACTCTCGCGTAAACGTACGTTTGCTTATATCCTGATAATATAGAACTCGAGCTCGAGCTTTCAAGGGAATTACATTAACAAGTCTAAAATAATTCTAAGAGAGGCGAACGGCACGAAGCGATACGGAGGCGAATCTTATCCCCCTGCTCTCCCTCTTCGAATTCCATTCGCGACTCCGCCTTATTCCAACGTCGTCGTCTTCCTTTCGTCTCCTTTCGAGCGTTTCGCTCTTCCGTGCGTCGCTCCTTTATTTTTTACTTCACAGTTTCGGAAGAGCACTTTGCTTGATGGTGAGACGAGGAAAGCGCGTCTCCGAAAATCCCATTTCTTTCCTCTCGAAACGTCGAAACGTCGACGAAACGAACGGACTTATCCGTGTTTGCGAAATAACTCGTAATACGGTTAAGGCGCATCGTAAATTCTTTCTCCTTACGGAACGACTATCCGTTTCGACTTTAGTTTGAAATAAGCGAGCGAGGAATAGCGTGAAATTAAAATAAGAGAGAAGTTTGGGAAAAATATCCCGTTCTCGGTATACTTCGTTGAATTCAATTATCGGATGTAAGTTTTTCTTGGTCGCGCGATTGCTGTTTGTCTCCTATCGAATTTTCTCACCCCGGAGAGCCTTGCGTTTTCAAATAATAATTTTATCTAGTCCCAGCAAAAATCGAGGATGGAATCGTTCGTACGATTGACGAAAAACATCAAACATTGCGATAGGTAATAATCCCTTATAATTATCTAAATATATTTGGATAATTTAATCGTTGTCACGTTATATATTGTACATTCATAATATAATGTAACGTAATGTTTATACATATAAGCGTTACGCGATATACGTGTTTATGAAATTTAATTTTCCCTCGTCCTCGTCTGTACCTTAACAATGCTATTTTATATGATGCAGCGTGCTCCGTGCGTCGAACGCAAAAAAACAGGAAATTACGATCGATCAAATCGATACGTTCTCTTGACGCGCTTCTCGAACGTTGGAACGATGCGTTAAAAAGAAAAAAGAGAACGAGAAATCGCCGGAGATAGATTCGAAAGCATCGCGATTAATTAGTCCGTCGTTATTAAAATCTTGTCGCGACGGTAAAATTTTGCAATTAAATCGCGCGTACGCGAGGCACCGCGTTTACGATCGTTAAATCAAGTATTCCGCGTTCTTCTCCTTTATCGCGAGAAAAACAATTAGCTCTGGACGATTTCGATCGCTGGAAATGGTGTGCGTGCGTGTGCGTGTGTGAAAGGAGAGGCCTAGAAAAAATTTCCATCTTCTCTTTACCTACGTAAATTCGAAATCTTCTTCTCCATTCGACGCTCTCCATTCAATAATTTGTCTCGCCTTTTTTTCGTTGCGAATCTTCAATAGATTCTCGCCTTTTTCGACGATTTTTTCACGACATTTTTCCTAATTTATTAAGAAGAGGCGAAAGAAGAAGAAGAAGAAGGAAGCTCTCTTACGCCGCGCACTTTTACCATCTTCTCGACGATGCCGACGATCTTTCGACCGAAACTGAATTTCAAGCTTCAGCCTCGAAGTAAAGTACATCGGATGGAGGAGGGAGACAGGTGGTTCTCGACTCGTCGTCGGCTTTGGAGAACGGTTTCCCGCGAGAAGAACGTTCCACCGAGCAAAACAAATGGTAATCTCACTCGTAGCGGCATCCGTACCGTGAATGGGCTACGAGCAATACGTTCTCGAGCAAGTTGCGCCACGATACTTGCGGTCGTTCAACGGCTGCGGAACGACACCGTCGTTTCGTCAAAAGTTGTTGGATTTTCAAAAACTCGAGGAATCGCGACCCGACCTCGAGTGACGCGACACTTGACTCGCGCGACTGATTATAACGAAGGCTCGTCCAGAAATTTTCGACTTCGCGTCTCCGTAGAAAAGATGCAAGCAGGAAAAACACGCGTTTAACCAGTTAGGTGCGATCGACGAGTATACTCGACATGCGTAAAAAGTAACGGCCATTGGCTATTTAAATTGTAATTTTTGTGAGAAACGAAACATATTCCCAAATTTCAAGTAAAAATATGAAAAATTTTAGACGAATTCATGCGTCCGCGTACGCACCGACTGAAGTAGCTTACCGGTTCGCATAACGAAATTGTTTATGTGCGATAATAACGTTTTTTAGATGTAAATGCTAGAGTCGAGAGGCAACTAGTCCAGAGGTAAAGCCTCCGACCGATTTAACCGAAGAAACATTGTAAAAAAAATTCCTGCATTTTTTAAATATTATTTGTTTAAATTCATTTGTACTAT
>JAITYT010000205.1:950122-966065 GCA_025433975.1 Liostenogaster flavolineata | reverse complement strand
ACCGAGGAACCAATTAAAGGTATTTTGTCGTTCTCTCCAAGTTGGACTCTTTCGCAAGATGGACATTTAAAAGCCAATAGTCGATCACCTCGTGACACTTCAAATCATTTTTCCAGCACGAATCGCATCGATGTCTCGTAATATTTCTTCGGATGTTCGTTCAAAACCTTGTGTAAAATTGTATATCTATCGACGTTCCCCATTATCATCGCAAATATCGTCGTCCAGATTTTCTTTGGGTATGATCGCGACCTCTCAACCTCTTGACCCTCTTCACTGGTGGTTTATTTTCAAGCGAACTTATCCCGGTTATTTAATTTTATCTCGGCTTCGTGCGCGATTCGATATAAATATACGTTCTTCGTTCCGGCTTCCATTGAATTTATTTGAAATTACGTCAATTTGAAAGGATATTTTGTTTTCGGTTGGATGAAATGATAAATCGACGGCTATAATGAGTATCTAAGGTGAAAGCTCGCCGAATGCCTGTTAAAATTGGAAGAAGAAGTCGTCCTTGAAAGATTCTGTGATATTCTGAACTAGAACGACTCGCAGAAATACCGTGTTTAAATACCGGGGATATCGAAGGGAAGATGGTGGCGAGTTAAAGCCGATTTTCCACGTGTTGTTCCCAGGCGAATAGATAAAACCAAAGGACGGATATATTCGCCACGATCGACGTTTTGGTATCGTGGACTTCAGACTTGCTCGAAAGCATCGTTCGAAGGATTTTTCGTATTTAAAACGGTACTTTGAAACGATTCTTAAACGAAAGCTCATCGACGATCTAGTTTATGATTAATTTAGCGATCGAACGGATGGATCAATCGGAACAACGTTTCCAGTTGATCGATTTCGCGAAAATTCCAGCTCGATCGATTTCCCATCGGTGAACGCGAATCGTTCTACCTTTTTTTTTTTATTAGTATCTTTACCTCGCGAGTCTCGTTTCGCGGTCTATGAAAGTTCGGTTACGTTTATTCCGCGAGCAACGGGGGAAAGATGAAATTCGATCGAGATCGAAAATGCGCAAGAGGCACGAAAGAAGCCTCCAAATCGACGTTTCTTCGTCACGACGGATTCGTGACCGAACGATTCGTTGCTTTTTCCAATAATCGCCCGCGTAATAACCGTTGAAATATCGATGACGTTGTTTTCTTTCGGCCAGTGCATTAAAATTGCACGAGCCGTCGCTGCAGTCTTTTCATGCTTTACGTACAAAGCGAATTTTCAGCTTGTCAATTTCGTATGTCGTGTAATTATTATCGTAGCAATTTAATTAATTCACGCGGGAGACGAGCGATTTGATACTTTAATGTCGTGCCAGAAAGATACGATTCGTAGATGGATTTTAGAGTAAATTCAAACGATGAAAAAATTAGAAGGTTAAAAAGCACGGACGAAGAACGTCGAAGACGTCTTAATTGGAAACATTTGTCGCCGTTAATTGGTCGGACAATCGACTCTTTCCCTCCCGATCTAAATTTCAACGTCGCGTCTTACGCGTATTCCGGATTTATAGAAGTCGTTCGGCGCAAAACAGGGCGACTCCTCACGTTTTTCAATTTACTTCGAAAAATGGCCGACCACGACGACAACGACGACGATCAATCGCATGTATTTCATGTCGAGGCTCGTAAAACTCCAGCGGGCAATACCGCGAAGTTCTTTCAGGATGGGAAGAGCAAAGGGAGTCTTGCGCGTTCAAAAGAGCGCTCTTTCTTTCATCGCTTGTTTTTGACTCGTGGCAACTCGTAATGCCTTCGGTACGAATAAACGGCTTCGTCGGAGCGATCGTGCAACCATCACAGCTTAACCACCGAACGGAAAGAAAAAGAGAGCGTGTACTTTCCTCATTTCTCCTCCTACGAAGAACGAAAAATAGGCAAAACAACTTGCGCCGCAGGGATGAACATTCTTGCCATAATTCTTGACGTCTTGGAGTTTCCTCCTCGACCAAGAAAGCTGAAGATCGAAGAGTACATCCAACTTCTTTCTACTCGTCTAGCCAACTTCTTCGTTCCTGTTGTAATCGCGAGTCGAGTAGGTCCCAAAATTCCTGATTCCTGGAAACTCTGAGAGGCGAGCCTAGAAATAAGGCTAGATCGAAAACGTCCGGTCTTCTCAAAGTCTTCCTTTCTCTCGAAGGCAATTAGCTAGGCGAGTGATAGCTCGTAGTGGCGCAACGAGCCTTGTACAGGTGTTTGCTAGCTCTGGGTTATCCCAAACCACCAAGAAGGAGTTCTAAACTGATAAAGGGGATTTCAATCGATCGTAAATGGCGTCATCGCAGTCAGAAGCTACGTCAACGCTTTCCCTCCCGGTGGTGTGGTGGTGGTAATGGCTGTTAGCAGCAGAGGCAACGCGTTCACTTCCAGACCGTCCTTTCTGTTTCCGCGTACGTGACGTTCAGTCGAAGTATCGGCGAACAGGTATCAACGTTAACGACCTATGGCGATCTACTTCTTCAACCTCTTACCAAGCCTGCGCGAATTTAGGTCCCGAACGAACTCTTGACCATGAACGTCGTCGTTTCCAATCGCGTCGATTGCGTCGTTAAAATTGAGTCGGTCAACATTAAACGAAGCATTATCTCGCGGCACGACTCGGCCTCTCGTGTTTGCCTCGTACTGTTCCGAACTTACGAGTTCGAGCGCAGTTAGCCCTCGATGTTAATTATTTCGACGCGTCTTTCGGTAGCCCGGACTTCGCGGTGCGACCAATCGTAACGACGGCTGTTCGGCAACTCGGTCGCCAAGTAAATAAGTCGTCTTGTTTGATCCAGAATTGCCTCGAGGAAACTACGAGGAAAACGCGATCTTCCGCGTGTCCCTTCGAGCCGTCTCATCGAATCGAGGTTAACACGTTGACGCCGGCCACTAGGCGATTCTCATAGATCTCGACGAGCTAAAAACAAATCCGAAATCAGTTCTGGTCCATCGTCCTTAGTTTTTGAGAAAATCGATTTTTAAAAAAATCGCAATTTTTCAACTTTGATCTTAATTTATAAAAATACTACAAAAGCTAGACGATTCCTGTTAGACGCAATGAATTCCGTGAACCTTAACTAACACATTGATATACGATAATTTGGCAGTATCAATTTGCGTATACCTGTGAATGTTAAGTAAAGCCTAATTTTGGGGTACTCCTTTCGATTTTTCTCAAAAAAGTAGAGGTTTGACGCGAATTTTGATTATCGCTCGCAATTCCGTGAACATTTTCCTATAAGAAACATTCATAGCGCGAAGCAAAAAGTATGCCGCGAATAAAGCCAAAAAAGTAACAACATATTGTGATCGTTGTGAGGGCCAGCCGGCACTGTGTCTAACGTGTTTTAAAAAATTGCACAAAAAACTGAAGTAGTTATATTAATCTTATAACATTGTTGTTTTTTAATGTTTTTACCATTGAATGTCTGTTTACGATGTTGAGATAGAATATAAACCTATTTTGTATTACAATTTGTATACAACAGACTCGCGTGACCCACGGGTGATGCACGCCGGCGTCAACGCGTTAAGTCGATCTAAGTCTTCCCTCTTTCGTTCCGTCGAAGATAAAACAATATTCGAGGAAGAATGATTCTCGTAAAGCTCTCGACTCGCGGTACACGAATCGTCCGTCTCGTCGCGTGATATCGCGTTATTTTCTCATACTCCGTGCGCGCGGTGCTAATTAATTTTTCGAGCCGTCGAAATTAACTCTACGCGACAATTTCGCCAGGCAGCCATTAATTCCGGCAAAGACGGGTCGCGTTCGTGCTGCGACATGACGCTGCATTGAGATGCAAACAGGTTATTACAATCCCGAGTCGCATTTCGAGCGAGTTGCTAGGCGAAGTCTCCTTCTTTCGCCTTTCGGTTTGCTCGGAGTTACGATGCGACGATAGAAACTACGCTAGCACGTACGCTTTGATCGGTCAGTGGCTTCGCGTTCGTCGCGAACTTCCAAAGAACTCGTGCGAAGAAACGATAATATCGTGTCGCGTAACTGGTCCAATTACTATTCGTTACGGCTCGTTTTTATCCCAACCTCGGTACCTAATCGACTCGATTCCCTTTCGTCGAGTTTGCTGACGTCGTTGTTGGCCTCCAGTCGCGTCGGTTAACCTCGACGCGCTCGGAACATCGGTCAGGTTCCGTAGCGGAAATCCGCGCGTCCTGGACAGCGCATGACGGAGACAGAGAGAGAGTGAGAAAGAGAGAGAGGGAGAGAGAGGGAGAGAGAGAGAGAGAGAGACGTCGAGCAGGTGAGGAAGGATAGGTCTAAAGGACCGAAGAACCTAATGGGAATCTAGGGGCGCGCGCGGTCCACGAGATTTGCATGGCCAACCGGGTTTTCGGGGTTGGCATGGCTGAAAGGGGTGGGCGGGGGTGGGAGAGCCGACACGGCGCAGAAACAGCCTCCGGGGCACCGTTCCGCGAAATTAATCGCAGCCGGTTACAAAAGAAGCTCCGTCGTTGGGCATTGTGCAGCCGGCGGAGGTTCGTCCAGGATCAAAAATAATTAGTTGGTCGGTCTGGAACGTCCGAGGAAACGCATCGCGCCTGCCGTCTCTTCTAGCTCTCTCGTTTACCGGACCATGGTCCAGAAGCTCGTCCTGGTCCCCGTGGTGCCGCTGTTGCTGCTTCGATCCATCGACGAGCGTCGATGGTCTCTCTGGGATTAGCACAGCTGCTGGGGATTAGCGGGGGTGGCAGCGTGGACGAGAGGGACAGCTGGTGGGGTCGACGGGGTGAGGCGGAGGAGGATAGGGTCTCAGGACAGGCAAACGTCACCTGTACCGTCCGTGTGCACTCTGGTTTAATTTTACATTATCAAGGAAAATACCTAGTCGAGTTACCTTTTCGCATGGTCGTATCGGAGAAGATGTTGTTCTCACGTCCCTGAGTCTCGTAGGAATCGCAACGCTAACCTTGCATGGACGAAGGTGGGAGATCACGAAAGAAAAATTGTTCCTGGTTTAATCCACGAACGCCGGATGTTTGTCGAGACGCTAACAATTTCGGATATCACATCGAGTCTCCACGCTCCTCTTCTTGTCTTTCTCAGCGCGATGATATCGCGTACTTTTTGCTAGAATCGTTGGATCGCAGTGTTGGAGAACGCGCGTTCGGATGCTGCGAAAAAGAGACGTGGCGACGTGGAACAACGACTATAAAAATAGACTCCACGAAAAGACATTAGCTTCTAGATTCATCCTGGCATCGTCCAAATGGATTTTCTATCGCATGCGATCATTTAACTATACATCTCGATGCTTCTTCATCAGCAGACTATGAAAGTAGACTCCACGGAAAGACATTAGATTTATTACTGATTTATTAGATTTATTAGACTTATTATATACGATTGGAAAGGATATTAGCTCCAAAATTCATCGAGAAGTCTGACCAATGCGAACGTTCGCCTTGATTTACGTCTCTCGAATGTTTCCGAGAACCCTCTGGCTAAAACAAGAAGACAGTAGGCCAGATAAGAAGCGCGAGGGGCACACCGAGAGGAATATCGTTGATCCAAGGAGCAAAAGAGGTTCGATGGCCGGTACCCGTGGGTATTGCGGTGCTTCCCTTTCGCCTCTCCTCCACCGGTCTCCGCAAGACGACGTTTCTCCCGAGAAGGAAGAAGGAAGCTCGGCGGTATCGCTCGAACGAAACCCATCACAGGAACACTCGACGCGGCTATTCTTTATGAAGGGGCAATCCGGCTGGAAGGAGAAGCCCGGAAAGTTTCATCCCGGCGGTACGTCCCGTTTGTCCGTCGCTACGGCGAGGGTTATCGTTCGGGTCGTCGCTCGAGAAACTTTTCCGTATGCATTGCGGACGGACGATACGAGACGAGAACGGAGCCTGCTCGAACGAGAACCGGCCGAGCATACGCTCGAATTTCAAGGCGAATGCGCCTTCGGTGCAATTTATGAAACGAAGTCGTTTCGACGAGTTTAGCCGACCCACTAACGAAAGGACGCTTCGATGGAGTCGAACCCGTCGACTGAGGATGGATCCAAGCGCCGCGGAGAATGGAAATGTTTTTATCTTGCCGCGATAAGACCACGATTTTTCTCCTTGGTGCCTGTAGAGGTGGTAAGAAGCGGTGAACAGGGTACATCGCGTCTTAGCGCAGTTAGGATCGCTCACGAGTTTTCTCGTGTTGCACGTCCCGTCTGTCACGGATGGATCACGAGATAACGAAAAACGAAGCGAATCAAGATACATATGTCAATTTTGTATGGTTTCTCTTCATAGAGGAAAATGTTTCGCGCAATATCATACTTTAGAAAAGTACTAAAAACTTCGGTGAAGTTTATTTTTAAATACAATTTTATAATAATTATTGCAAGACGATTTTGTTAATAATACCTAAAGTGCATCCTATTTTACAATTTCTAAAAAAATCGTACAAATTATTTTTCTAAATACAAAATTTATTATAATTATTAAAAAACTTAATTTTGTTTTCGATAATGCCTAGAATGCATCCTATTATACAATTTTTGAATGTTTCACAAGAATTCCTTCATAAATAACAAAGTTATGATGATTTTAGAACGTGCAAGTTTGCCCAAAAACGCGCGGTCCTTAATGTGTTAATTGCCTTTCGACTTCCTCTTTTTCTTTATTTTTTCGAAAGACGCGTTTCACGACGCGTTCAACGCAATAACGCCGGTCCGATGATTTTCTTAGGATACTCTATAATTTTTTTTATGATAGTACGATTCGACTTGGAAGAAATCAAGACCCTAGAGACGGTCACGGTCTTCGATGCCGGATCGTAATAATTTTATACTTAGATCGAAGACACGCGCAGGATGGCAACGATTATTAGAACGCGGTCTCGAAGAAATTCTTTGAAGTATAACTTTATCGTCTGCGCAACGGTGGAAAGGTATCATTGTACGAAGATCGTCGTCGACATGCTTGACGAAAGTCCTTCTACTCGTTTCGCATCGTCGATCGAACGCATGCTATATTTTATTCGCACGAGGAATCGTGACGATTACGAACCTTTCGAGGAAATAACAATATATAATAACATAGATAATTTAATAATGTAATAATAATATAACGTTATTGTATATTATACGATATCATTGTAACACAATAATATTGTATGATTATTACTGTATATATATTTATATGTTCAATAATATATATTATATTACGATTTCGTAGTACAATAATTTCTTGGTATAATATCGCGCGCTTTTGCGGACATCTTTGCTGATAATTATCGAGCGATTCGAAGTCGTCGCGTTAACGCGCGCGGCCCTTTATTTCCTTCAGATTGAAAATTCTCGCTTCGATTATTCGGAGACGGTCTGTTTCGTTTGCTTTGTCTCAAAGTTAAACGAAAGGGCATAATTGAGACCGCGTCGATACTACGTTCGAGATCAATCGTCTTCGTCGATTTTCTACGACAATTTACGAAGGTATGTCGCGCCGTCGATGGTAGAAATATCGCGACGAGTTCGACGTAATTTTTGCATTCCTTGTAAAAATCGATCTGAAAATGCGCTTATTTTTTTCTCTATCGTTTTTCGTTTCTTTTAAATGAAAGTAACGACAATTTCTTATTGCGAGGTAGAGAAGCGTAATTTCGCGTAGAAGACGTCGATGGACTGCGTTCTTTGTGCTTCGCTTTTAATAAAACTGAAAGCTTACCAACGAAATAAACAACGCTCGAAAATTGTTCGTATTTAAGGTTGCTTCTGAATACGTTAAGCAAACTTTCCGCATCGACGTACGTACGGTCGAAGAGGTAAATAAATCTTGGAAGTTAGCTCGACGCGGAAAGAGACCGAGAGAGACGGAGAGATAGAGAAATTCGTGATTCGAACAGAGACGTTTTACGACTTCAACCCAATTTGTACGCGTCGAACGCTTGAGCGAATTACGTTCTTATAAGGAACGTGGCACGAGTGAATCTCGCGAAATTTGCGTTCGATCCGAGGAAAAGCGCGAAGGAATCGTCGACGACGTGCTTATCGCGCGGTTTCAACGATCTCTCGAGAAAGTTCGTCGGAATTAAAGCGTTAATCGTGATTAATACCATCGAAACACGTCGACGTTTCAGGAACAAGCTGGAAAGACCTTCACCTTACGTTTCTGCTCTTAACAGAAACTTTTTCGAGATTCTGGCTTCTCTTCCGCGTTCGAATATACGCGAATAATCGCGAGGAACTGTTTTACGCGAATCCAAACCTTATCGAATCTTTATAAAATTAATAGAAATTTTACGATGAGGATTTCTGCATCGCTTTGTTTATTTCGAATTCGTTCGTAAATAAATCTCATTAAATTTCGATTATGGAGTCGACGAGTTCGAAACTATTCGACAATAAGGATTGTAACGATTCGAATTTAATTTGGAAGACGAGAGTCGGAAGGTCGAGTTTCGCGGGGAAGAAGGAAAATGACGAACGATTTCGGTGGTTGAGGCGCGGCTGCCACGTCCGGTTGCTCATTGTATGCCCATTAGGTATATAAATTAGCGTAGAGACTGAATTTCTGGTTTTGCAGCGATCAGTCTTCCAGTTTTTCGGTCGGTCGGTTGATAAAAGCTTTTTGCACGGAACGTGCTACAATGAAGGTTTCAACGGTAAGTCGGATTCATCGTTTTATCGTTATGTATCTTCGCGTCGAGCGTTTTGTCCTTTTCACCTCGTCTTATCGCTCCCTTTCACTTCCAGCTTCGATGCGAACGAAGATCGTAAAAAATTTTCTAAAAAAATGGTCGATTTCTTTCGGCGAGGTACGATCGAGGTCGTCTCGTTAATGCGATTCAAGCAGAGCGGAAAGAAGAGGAGAAAAAAAAGAAGTGGAAAATGAAAGGATGTGTTTCCCCTTTAACTTCGAAGCGAAAAAAGATCGTCAAAAATCTTCCTCAAAAAATCGACGATTTTATTCAACACGGTACGATTGAGTATCATTTTCGAAAATTCGTCTGCTTCGTCTCGTTAATGCGATGCAAAAAGAAGAGAAAGGAAGAGAAAAACAATATTGCTTTGCCCCTTTAACTTCGACTTCCTTCAACGCTTTACGATCGAGTATCATTTTCAAAATTTTCATGTCTCTCGCCTCGTCAACGGAATCGAGCGAGCGCACGCGAAAAGAGGCAAGAGAAACGTTTTCTCCTCCTCGGAGAAACGTTTATTCCACGCGACCTGTTTTCCACTCTCGAAGCCGCATTTTACGTATACGAGGACACAATCCGACGTCGCAATTATCCAACCTTTTATTATCTGTCGTGGAATCTCCACCTTCGAAGGATTCGCCTCGGGCAAATCGCATCGATTAACGAAGCGACATCGTCTTTTATCGCGCCGTCTCTCGATCGAAGTCGACAATTTTCCAAGTACGATGAAAATATTTGCGAATGTAGCGGAACTTCGTCCGACTGCGAGCGCTGATTCGACGACGAAGACGAGGACGAGGACGATGGAAACGACGAGGCTGCGTGGGAAGGAGCGCTTGGAATCAGGATAATTCACGAGCAAAGCGAGAATCACGTCGATATCGGCAAGGTTCTCGCGAAAATGCGCGAATAAAGCGATCGGTTTCTAGCGTCTAACGCAATAACGTTCCTGGAATTTCGAGGAGGTTACGTAACTTTTCATCTCGCGACCCGGCTGCTCGTGACTCGATTCCTTCCGAGGGAATTCTTTCCCTCGTGCAGCCGCGATCGTCTTCGTCTCCAGGAATATCGATGCGAGAAACACGTACGCCGGAGAAGTTTTATCGAAGTACGTCGAAGCTATCGGCTTACTAAAATCGCAAGTAAAACCGTTCGTTTCTGTTCGCATAACGCGAGAGGAAAATTTTGCCATTTCGATGGAACGTATTACGAAAGGAACGGACACGATTTTTTCTTCTTTTGGGCGTTACGGTAATTTTAAGTTTACGGAAACTTCGAGTCCGTCCAAATTTTCACTTACAACGATTTTAAAATAATTCTTATCGCCGCCCGTATTAATTCTTTGTTTTTAATTCTAGCATTATTCGCGCCTTTGTCGTTTTTTGAATCAAGTGTTTCGTCTCAGAGCATCCGATTTCGCGTTTCAAGTCGACCACGATCGAATAAAAACGACTCGAACCATCATAATTCTTCCTTTTGTCCTTTTCCTTCTTCGAACAGGAACTTCGCACCGATCAAAATTTTCACTAGGTACAAATTTGACGTAAACTGTTTCAAAATATTTTTCATCGCCGCCGATATTAATTCTTTCTTTTTATTTCTAGCATTATTCGCGCCTTTGTCGTTTTTTGAATCAAGTGTTTCGTCTCAAAGCATCCGATTTCGCGTTTCAAGTCGATCACGATCGAACGACACGAATCACCATAATTCTTCCTTCTGTCCTTTTTCATTCTCTGAACAAGAACTTCGCCTCGATCCAAATTTTCACTTACAACGATTTTAAAATAATTTTCACCGCCGCCGATATTAATTTTTCGTTTTAAATTTTCGCACTATTTCGCGCCATTATTTCCGTCGCTTTCTCGAGTCAAGCGTTTCGTCCCAAAGCATCCGATCGAACGACACGAACCACCATAATTCTTCCCTCTGTCCTTTTCCTTCTTCGTTCTACGTCTCGTAACTCGCGCATCGCGAAGGAATTTCATCGCGGAATTAAAACGGCAGCCTTTGAAACGGCGCTGCAACCGGAGCGGGAAGAAAGGAGCCTCTTCAAGGTTTATTCGAGTAAGAGGCGTCACAGCCGTGAGACGAGAGCGTCGTTTACGCTCGCGACAATGATTAATTCTCGGCGTCTCGAGCGCCTACGGGAATCGCCTCAAGTTCTGGAGCGAGCGCGAGACGCGAGCCTGCAAACTGCCCAGTCGATGCATTTTTCAAGACACGAAGGCCGACTCGAGAGGGTCAAACGACGACGACGAGTCTGCTTGTCACTGCGATTCCTTTTTTTTCGAGGACATTCCAACTTCGACTTCTCAGGCGCGTCTCTTTGACTTCGTTCGACTCGTCAATGGCGATTTTCGACCAAGAAGAGAACGTCCGTGTTAGAAGCAATGATCAAACTCGCATTATCTCAATTTGCTGTCGAATTTCGGCACGTTCCTACTATTTTCTAATTTTAATTCTCTCTTCGGAAAATATCGAATTATTATCGATATTAAACGATGTTATTACGAAGCGATGCTCTCAGAAATTCACTTCGTTTCTCAGAATTCGTAGGAATAAATTTTACGATTCTTTAGGCAACGAGGGATGGAGTTTTTCCAAGGAGGGAAAATTGATAATTTCGTTCGATTATTCGCGACTCGGAGAATCACGATGGGAAAGAGTCTAAAACGCGTCGTCTATTTTACTATTTTAATACGGAAGAATGTCGATCGGTAATCGAAGGGCTCCGTTTTTCACCGAGAAACGTAGGCGATGATAATTCGTGAGGTATTTTCTTCATTTAACTATAACTTACCGAGAACCACGTAAAAGCACTTAAATACCTTGGAGATTGAGTTGTTTCGAGGAGGGGCGAGAAAACGTCGGCGACAAACCGAGAAGCTTGAGAGGAAGCCGCGGTTAACGGATGGTTCTCGTTTCTTTCCTGCGTTCTTCCCGATAAGTCAGCTAAGAAAGACGATCTTTCGATGAGCGAAGTAAAATTCCCTTCGTTACTCGGTACGCGAGACGATCGAGTTTACGGGAAAAATTGGAAAATCGATCCTAGCTTTCGTCTCGAAGGTGCGAACGCCTGGGAAAATTCGATGCTCGGCAACTGCCTCGGATCTTTCACGGACGAACGCGCGAGGCTAACGCGTTTGAAAAGGAACATATCGATTTCTTCGAAAATCTCGGTGCAGCAGCGGGTACCCTTAACCCTTTAAGTTGGACAATTTTCGTTAAAGTGCCGGCGTCGCCCCGAGCGACTCTTCTATTTTTCTAGAACCTTTATCTTACAAAGATTTTAGAAATTTACAAAAATATAAAATAAGAAAAATATTATTTATAAAAAAAGCTTTATAAATAATAAAATAATTTTACCACAATAATAATTTCGCAATTAAAAGCTTATTTCTTAATATAATATATTATATTAATATAAGCCGTAATATAAGCTTAATTTCTTAAATAAAAGAAAATTTTCAGCGAATTATTTGGAATATTAATGGTTTTATAGACATGAAATTAGGCAATTTTGCACGGCACTCGAACGCGCTTTCGAAATTTCGACATACGTTTATTTCGTTAATATCGTCATTTATCGTAAGAATACGCAAGGCTTCGTTGCCTCTATAACGCAACAGGGAGATCGATTTATTTTTCGTTTCTCGTGCACGCGAGGAAACGATAAAACGAGATATCGCGTCCACCCGTCCTCGATGCGTCGAGCTCGATCGCGTCTCAGGGAACGCTCGTTTCTCCCTGGCTGCTGCAGTTTACCGTCTTCGTCGCTGTCGTGGCCGCGTTCTCTCTTGGAATAAAATTAGCGAGCCGCGGAGGGCATTCGCGAGTCGACGAGAATTTAAAAGCTTTTACGACGCTCGTTGGCGGTCGCCAGGAAGGGTGGAAAGAAAGGAAGGAAGGGATGGAGGGCAAAAGAAAAAGACGAGGAGGGCGAAGAACGCCGAGAGAAGACCGAGGATCTTCAAAGAAGAAAAGAAGAATGGAAGAACGAAGGAAAAAGTAGAGCGAAAGGAAAACATAGATTTATCGGGGTTTAAGAGGCGAGCTTTTTCGAAAGATTCGTATCAGCGCGTCCTCGTGATTCGATAGCGACGATTTCCGGTTGAGATGAGGGCGCGGAGAGGAAGAGGGGGGAGGAAGAGCGAGGCGATACCTTAATTGCCTCTCCGCGAAGGACTTGGACCCCTTGCGAAGCCCTCGCCGCGACGACGACGTCGTCGAAACGGCCAGCTCTGCATTTCCGAGTCTTTCAGAGACTTTCGACGAGATTGGACCGATGCTTTATCGTCTCGTCGACGAAAGAAGGGAGAAGAAAGAAAGAAAGGATGACGAGAAGAGTGAGAGAGAGAGAGAGAGAGAAAGAGCGATGAGATTGCCCTGCGCGAAGAAACGGAAAGAAACAGACGAGGAGAATCGAAATTTCAGGCTGAAACTGTTACTTAAGGGTGACTTTTTATTAAAGTCTCATACTCCCTCTCAACGTCGAAGGGCTCGTTGCATCGTGTAAAATTCAACACGATGGATGGTAAATCGCTTTCGATCGATCTTCTCTTCGTCGAAAGCTTATCACCATCGTCGTTGTTACCAAGATTTTTCAATGGACCCAACGTTCAGGCGACACAATGGCGCTTGGAGGTTCGACGATTTCCCTTTCTTTTCTAGCGAATATCTCCAAGATATATTCTCGAATGGAAGAGGCATTCGCGCGAAAATTGCGAGTTACCCTAAAATTCATGGCTAAGCAAACCGATTTCGACTTGGAACCTTCGAACTTCGACCTTGAGGAGGAGGTAAATTTTGGGGGAAAATTACGCGAAAAGTACCACGAAAACCGAGACGTTCTCATCGATTCCATTAACGTTCTTCTTCTCGTCGAAGCTTCCACGACCAAAGGAGATTATCCTTTCGCAGGATTTTCTCGTATTATCGAGTTTCCTCGGTCGTGTCTCGTCCGTTGAATTTGCCCTTCGTCCCACGTGTCGCCTTCGAAATCGCCGCGAAATTGGGAAACTTTATCGCGAAGAAGTCGCCTACCTTTTTCTAATTTCGATCCTTCCGATCCAGATACACGCGCGACGATCGAACGCACGAGGGAAAACGAGGGAACCTCGTCGTCGACGCATCGATATCGATTTGAATCGCAACGCGACAGTTTGCGATTTAAACGCGATTTCCCGGCGACGCGAAAAATAAGCGAGAAGCGGCTTCTGCTTACGAGCGGCAACCAATCCCTTCCATAATTTCCTTTTTTTTCCCCGGAAGCGTCAGACGCTTCCTTTCGAAGTTATCGACTCGCACCAACGACGAGGAGCAGAGATACGAGGATCCTTTTTCGCAACGGACGCGCTCGCGTTCGTCGCTGGACGAGCGACTCTCGAATCTAGCGCCCTACGAAATTACTTTTTCCATCGCGGCGCGGTGGAAACGACTCGACGAAAAAAAAGACGCTTTTTCCATCCTTCCTTCGCTTCATCCCATCGCAGTCGACTTTTCTCGATTTTCACCATCGACTTCTAATCGGTCGCGGTATCGTCGACTCGACGAACTTCCTAGAATTTATTCGACTTTTTTTAAACCCCTTCCCATTTAGCTCAACGAAATCCGGATCCAAAGTAAAAAAAAAAAGTTAAAGGGTCCAAATCGGTCACTACCGTCAACAGTTTTATTATCAGAAAACCTTTTTCAGCGTCCGATTTTCTGGCCGCGAACCTGGCTCGTGATATTCATGTTTGGGCGAAAATCTTCATCACGAGCCGGACTCGTTAAAGCACGGGAAGAGGAGAATCTCAGAATCTCAGAGGAAATATTCAGATTTCTTGCCGAAAAGACCCAGAACGTTTGAACGGTGCTGATTTTAAACGGTATTTTCCTTGTACGGCTTTTTATATCGCGACAGTTCTGCAGGACGAGCCTTGCGACATCCTCGTAAATAAAAATGCCGTTTTAGACGAGATAGGAGTCGATCAATTCCTCCCCACCACGCAATCCGACGACTTGGTAAAAGCAGAGGAGATCCTGCGCGAAACATCTCGTATTCGCCACGATCTTCTTTTCTTTTTATCTTTTCCTTGGTTCGAGGAAAGAGGCAAATGCCGAAGAAAGGCGGAGTAACGAATCTATTCACTCTTTTGTTAACCGTTCGAGTACGCACAGCTGCTTTTTTAATGCAAATACCACGATATTATATAATCGATCCCGTTACCTATCACATCGTCGGCTGATAAGTTGGATTCGTGGATTTTTTTGATGTTTTCTGACGTAACCACTTCTTTTGGGCCACCAGAGCGTGTCGCGTCATCGGTGTTCGTACGACCACGTTTAAATTTAGCAAACCAGTCGACAATTTCGATTCAACGGTGTTTTTCCCCATCAAAAAGCAATGTTTTATCAAGGACGACGAAATTCTTTTGTTTCGCTAAAACCACTGTAACTTTTGAACCGAACGTCGGATCGTCGTGACATTTTTACAGCTATCCTTTGAAGGTTTGTACTTTCTAAAAAAATATTAATTAAATTAATTAACCTGTTAACCGGACGGGACGTATTTGTACGTCAAACGTAATTTTGTATTTTCCATTGTGCTTTATATATAAATAAACGATGCTTATTTATTTTTGCTTTTATGTTTTTAATTGCTATCAAATTTATGCTTAACATATTTTTTCGTTTATTTATATATAAAGCACGAAGGAAAATAAAAAATTACGTTTGACGTATTTCTACGTCCCGCCCGGTTAACGGGTTAAAATAAATATTGATTTTGTATTTGTGACGCCATCTGTCTGTCAGACCGGAAACTTATCAGCCGTTAGCACCGAGAAACATAAACTAAGCAAACGCGATCGCGCTGTCCTGCCTTTTTCGACCGCGTTTTTTCAAACGGCTAAAGAATCGAAGATAGACAAAAAGATAGACGAAAACCTGAAGAACGAGAACGACTTGAACGACGCGATGGCGTTGCTAGTTTCTAGCAGTTTCGAGCCTCTTGATTCCGAGCCGACGAAGTTCCTCGAACTTGGACGAAAACGCACGTCCCAAGGACGAATTTCGAGGCGCACGGAGGACGTGGAGCTTCGCCGTCGCCGAGATCCTTGCCCTACTTTCATCACTTTCGAGGACGGAGCGCTTCGTTGCGCGAGTTTGTTTGCTATGTGAGTGGCGAGTTCTCGCGTCGCTCCATCGACTCTTTCGATCTCTTTCCGTTTCTATCTACGAGGGACAACAAAAAACGTTCGAGTCGAAAGAGCGAAACGACGGAGAAGCGAAAATTCTAATAACTTTTTTACGATAATTTTAA